>OZ026514.1:108791787-109391787 GCA_964019695.1 Loripinus fragilis | reverse complement strand
GGCGTGGTTTTATTCAAAAGTAACTGTATCATCTTGTGCCACAACCTCAGTCATTATTTAGTCCTTAAAACGCCAGCAAAATAACTGCTCTGAAAATGTCTATTTTACATAAGCAGGGAGGCAAACATTGTGGACCCAGATCAGACTGCTCCTACAGGAGCAGTCTGATCTGGTTCACACTGTTTATCTATGAGGCTTCTAATAGTTTAGTGGACGAAAAACACACATTTTGAGATGATGCGCTTTAAGGGTTAATAAATGTGAGTTCAGTGTGTATACAGTTAGGATTTTCATGAAAATGCACACACGTTTGCGCGACTTAAAGAGCTTATTAACTCTTTACAAAATTATAAATAAAACCTGATTTCCCTTCCTTAGCAGATGAAATAGCCGAACCACACCCAGCTTTACAGTAAGCGAAAAGTCAAGTAATATATCCTGCGATATACTGTTGGAAACCAGATGTCATTATGTAACGTCGCTGTTCATTGGTTGACAAGTGAATATTTGCAGCTGACAAGCGGTTTTATGCAGCTGACAGTCGCTAGACGTATAGGCGCAGCAAAGTACATTTTTACTGCTTTTTTGGAGGGAAAATGTTAATAGTGCATTAGAATGGGGATAACCATATTCAGCTATTTACGCGTCCACGTAAAACTAAATTTCCGACTGTATATCCGACAATATACCTCCCCAAATGAAAATTTTGAATACAGTTATCCCCTAATTAACCCTTAAAGCGCAAATCGCAACAAAAGTCATCTGCTTCTCTTGTCTGCTGAAATGTTTAAGAAGAAGCCTCTATGACAAACAGTGTGGACCCAGATCAGACTGCTCCTATAGAAGCAGTCTGATCTGGGTCCACCCTGTTTGCTTCTATACTTAAATTCGTCAGTAATGTTAGGCAATTATTTGCAGCAGACAACTTCAGCCGACATCATTTTTCAGCTGTATTTTTTTCTTGGCCCTTTGAGGGTTAAACCAAACAAACAAAACACTTGAAACATGCATGCACAGCAATCTAGTGAGGCTAGAGGCCGCCGATATTTTGTTCTCATTTACAACCCAACTTTTGGTGTATGGGCAGCAAAATATTTGCCACAAAGCATAAGTCAGCTTGTGTTTCCAAGATTGAAATGGCATTGCATAAAATTATGAAATACATTGAGTTCAAATGTCTGAATTCTGAGTACAAGAGACAATTCAGAAGTTGAATTTAAAGATTAGGTTGCGTCATGTTTAGGATCAAGCATTATCTCATAATTTCCAATTCCATGACTTCTGAACTTGAAATTAAGATGAGTTTTACCTTGTATTTTAATCCCTGATGACAAAGTATCGACATCTAAACGCATTAATTTCTTAATTATTTTTGTGACAGTTCCCCTTGTACCTCAATTTACTGTTGACTTTCTATCTCAATATTTCGACTGACACCAAAATTTGAACTTCTGAACAATACATTGAATTGCTTACTTTTTACCATGAAAAATATAACAAAATGCATTACATAACAAAAATCAACAACATGACCTCACATCAGCCTGCACATCGAAAGTAGTGGATCAAAGTCTTTGCTGTCACAGTATGCTCAGGAGGTAGCTATAAGCATGTTGATATGTTGTATCATGCATAAAAAATGCACATAAATAATCATTTTGATTCTCTCATGGTATCATATTTTCATTGAGAGATAACAGCCAGAACATGTATAAGCTGCCTTCACAGCAAACATTTGGAGGTAGAACAGTGGGCAGCTAATAATTATCATTAATTAGTGACCACTGTTACAATTATGGAGCAAAGATTTGTTTCTCTGGGGAGGCAAAGTTGATGCAACCATAACTGTGAAATAAGACACTGAGAAATGGTTAGTGCTTATCACCTAATGCAGCACTGATAAGCACCTGGTAAACAGCAAGGAATTATAATTGCTATCATATGACTATCTTTGCTGCCTGATGAAGCAGGCCTCCAGATAAGAGTGTTTAATTCAAAATTATGTTTTCTTATTTCTTAACCAAAACATATTGTGGGTACTCCAAAGTTAAGAACTGTTTCAATATGACAATGACGATAAGAAAATAATCACAATTTTACACTCAAAATGTTTGCATATATCTGGACCTCTAAGGTGTGAGTCATATACGAGGGTCTGGATGGGGTATAATGATTAGTGAATAATGGCCCTTTTTTATAATGAATAGTGAATAATGAGTCAAATGAATAGTGAATATTGAGGGCCTAAAAATAATGAATAATCCTATTTTTTTAATGAATTGAAGAAAAAATTAATGAATAGTGAATAATCAGATTTCTTTGCCACCTTTTTTACTGTTAATGAATAGTTGGTCTTTTTTTAATGAATAACCCAAAATTTTAATGAGATGAATAATGGGCTAAATTTTTAATGAATAGTGAATACCAGACTCCCCCATCCAGACCCCCATATACCTGCCAAAAATAGGTTTTTCAGAAACTTACCAAAAAAGGGTTTCAGAAAATAGCCAGCTAAATAAATTACCCATAAACAAGGCAAAACAAAGCTTAAAACAAGTACAAGCAGCGTATAAGGTGTGAGACACTGCATTTAGTTTAATTTTACGTTAAGTGCCAAAATCTCACGAGATGTGACCATACTAAGATACTTTATCTGAACCCAGAAATTATTTATTGTGACCTGTTTGGGCTATGCTGTGAATTGTAGACAAATAGAATTCCTGGCAAATATACTGAACACATGAAAAATGTATCAAAAAAGGCGCAATATATTTTGGTATTAAGTAAAGCCAAAATATCCTGGTTTTGTCGCTAATTCAGTCATCATCATAATGAAATTTGCCTTTCAACACAGAGATTCGGGTACCCATTTTTCCGTTTTACGTGCAGTTTATAGCCTTTGGACCCCATTAAGCACCATCCCTGATAATACAAAGTTAAAGAGATAAATAAGCAAAAATGCCGGTGGAGAAAACCAGGGACAGCGACACTATATAAACCGATGACCTTGAGAAAACTTACCACGAGAAGTATGACAAAATTACTGTCTGCTAGTGCCATTAACAGGGAGCTAGTGCGGGAAACAGGGAGCCATTGTACTCGTCCATATTTTACTCTCCATCATATTTAATCAACCTTGTTTAGAAGTCTCTTGGTGCCTTTGGTTGGTAACGTCTGATGATGCTGGACCCAGTGCGCTAATGGGATAAGCGGCATATATTATCACCAGACTGACATGCACCCCATCTTTTCAACGAAACCCTTGAAATGAGATTTGAAGGAAAAGTCCCGTCTTTATTTAAAGATCAATGAACGAGGTTCATCTTTGTTCAGTGGTATATCTCACTTAACCCTTGATGCGCCAATCGCAACAAAAGTCGTCTGCTTTTCTCGTCTGCTGAAATGGTTAAGATGCCTCTATGGCAAACAGTGTGGACCCAGATCAGACTGCTCCTATAGGAGCAGTCTGTTCTGGGTCCACGCTGTTTGCTTCTATACTTTATTAGTCAGTAATATTAAGCAATTATTTGCAGCAGACGACTTCAACAGACGACATTTTCAGATGCATTTTATTCTTGGCACTTTAAGGGTTAACCCGCTTTGTATTCTTTCATTGCTGAACACTTTCAAAAGTTTTGATTTGATTCGTTACGTCCCATCAACAATCTTTCAGTTATATAGGGAGCTCCCTCAGAACTTTTCAAAGATGCTACCTGTGCTTCACCACCGTCACAATGCAGGCCTTGAAATATCTCAAGATAGGCACTTGCCCTGTATCACAAAAATATTGGGATTCGGGTTTATGGCATACACGTATATGGAAAAATGTTAAGATCATCCAAATTTTCATTTGCCCTGCAGCCGGAGGCACTCGTAAATATGAGCGGACGAGGCGAGTTATGTACTTATACATGTTCTATTTTCATTTAAGAATTTATGAAACGCTCAAACAGGACATTTAATTTTTTAGGCCTATCGATGGCATGTTGTTTTGGTCGGTGTATGTGCGTACAAATATTAACATTGCCAAAATACAATGTGTATGACATTGGCCTTTACCTTATTTTAATAATGAATAAATTGTTCAATTAATTGAAATATACTCCTCAAAATAATTGAAGGACCAAGATTTCCGAACGCAAGTATGATTAGCTCAAACATTAAAATTCTGTAAAACTTAGCCCAAGTCTTTCTACTCTTTATGCCCAGGTAAATCAAGAACAATTGTTACTGATTCTCATGCCTAATTCTGCCATAACTATATGTCTCAAATGCACATACTAAACAAACATACACTTTCAAAAAATTGTTTCATTTTCTGAAATTCGCCATCAAGATTGTTAATCTATGCCTACTTGGCAATGTAATAGGGCGTCAAAGATGTCCGAAAATTTTAGACTAGCTACACAAAATGCATCATAGTATTGGTCCTTCTATTATTTTGAGGAGTATGTGTTCTCGGAGACATTATAAGTGTTTCACAAAACATATTGTTTATTTTGTTTTTACCTGGTAAACATATTATATATTTCAAACATTCCACAATCCCGAACGTGGAAAGGAACGCAGGAATACATTCAGCAATAATAACTACGATCAGTACAATTTTGTCATTTTGCGCTCATATAATCATTTGGGTCTTCCTTCAACCAGCGAATACTTTGATCAGCCTGTGCTTATATGGGTCCTCATTTGTGTAACAAAGTTCTCCTTTCGCATGTTGCGACCAGACACTAAGACAAGAGATACCATCTGCTGTTCATGTATCAATTTACATGTATGGGCATTGACACGAGAAAATATGCCTTCGGAAGGCGCAGACCAGACGGGAGACCAGAGCCCCTGCACATCCGCGCAGTTTGATCAGCGTCTTTGTTGTGTTGTTCGCTTTATTATTAGTATGTTTACTGTCATATCTAGACGTGTTACAAACGAAATTTCAATATTCTAGCAAGTCTCTGTAGCTGTGTCAGCTGGTTAGGGTATGATACCTCAGTATGATACCTTGTAAGTCAATCTGCTACAGTTGCATTGCAAAACTATAGCCAGTACTGATTCTCGTTCATGCATCAAAATGCAACTGTTCACGATATGAAGGTGTACAATACATATTTTGCACAGAATGGTCGCGGTGTTCGCGAGTTATCTGAGTCACTGTGGTGAAGTGGATACACCAATCGCCTTGTTAAACAGACCCCACGGTTATTAAACTTTTTTTCGTGCTCAACTCAACTGAGCATGAAATTATAACTGCTCATAAACACTAAAATAGTGCAAAATAAAACCATTGAAAAGTAACCTTGTCAGTTTTTGCGTTTCACATACATGCATTTATATTTTGATACATAGCAAAAATGAAACTGATCTGAAACTGACCCTAGATGCTTAAAAACTTTGACAGAATTTTCAGTCTGTATGATCGAGACTGCCAAACCAGTGACCGATATTACACAAGTGAGCGAGCGATCCATGGTCTGCTTGGCATTGGTGTTTTAAGTGCAATTTGTTTTGTGTTCCATTTTTTTTATTCTGTGTGAAGTCTAAGTCCGTGCACGGACCCCATATTGAATGTAGTGTCCGTAGTCCCAATGCGGATCCAGAGGGGGGACAGGGGGTCCGGACCCCCCTGGAAAATCACAGGTTATATGGGTTTCTATAGGGAATAAGCAATTGGACCCCCGCTGGAAAAAATTGGACCCCTCCTGGAACCTTGAAAAATGATAGATTTCTTTGAAATTGACCATTTGAGTTCTGTAAAATAAGCTGAGGACTAAAAGAAAAGAAGAAAAAAAAAAACGTTGTCAGAGCTTTTTTTGTCAGACTGACCTGGACCCCCCCCCCCCCCTGACGAAAATTCCGCGCATGGTAGTCCTTGGAGTTACCTATGCTACTATATTGATAGTATACATCAGGGTCTTTCTATATCAAGAGTGTCAGTCATACTTCCAGTTTCATACACTGAAGGACTTTAAAAACGCATAAAAAATAAAATTATTTTTTACATCCAGAACATTTTAGCCTTCTTTAACAGATAAAAACGTATGGTAACGATCTGCTTCTATCTATATCCAATACCGGTGTTAATAAAGACACTGGCTACCACCAGCTATGCATTGCTGGTTTACTATGTTTTGCACGTGGCGATCCCACGAATCAATGACGCAAAATATTTTATCATTTCATATGTAGCGTGTAAGCATACATGTATAAAAACACGGCAGTTTTAGTTTTATAGCTTTATTATTCATGCCATGAACGATCTTGTTCAATTTGAATGTGAAAAGCTGGCGTGCGTGTTTCTGACGTCGCCAGATATCATAATTGCCATCAGTCAAATAAACAGCGCCTCAGAGATCGTTACTAGGCTACTGGGATAGTTAAAGATCGACGCAGGTCTGGTCAGTCAAGAATGGCGACCGACGTTAAGAGGTAACTTACGTCGAATGTGTATCGACGATAATTACATCGACGATATCCGTACCGGCCAGCCAGACGAATAATAGGACTCTAAGGGAAATTTGTTTCTGAGTTTTTAATAAAAATATTTTATCACAATAACTTAAAATCATGTCCAATTTCTAGACAACTTTCAATTTGCAGCTTTAGAACCATAGGGTATTGCTATTTGATAGACTGTTGCTCTAACATTATTATTATTTTGACATAAAATTTAAAACATGTTTTGCTGACATAATGATGTTCATTTTTGCCAAATCTCAATAAAATTGAGACATTAAAGTAAGTAAATGTTATGAATTTCGATTTTTGCGTTTTTAAAGTCCTTCAGTGTAGTTGTAGTTCGATCTTGCTACAAATGTTGCAGCTCGCCGCTGCATGCTTTCTAATACCTTATGAAGAACATTGTGCTCCAGGACTGGATGCACAGGTCTCCTTTAGACCTAAGTCTTTGTAACAGAGATATGAGTTTTGCATAAGGAAACCAAGGGTTCAGGAAACCAAGGGTTCTGTTAGCCTTTATGTACATATTGTGCAATTATTACACCAACGCTTTACATGCGCGATCCAGAAAGTTTTGTCAGAGGTCAGGGGGTCCAACTTTGACAACGGGTTTTTTTTTTTAGTTGAACAGATAGGGTCCTAATACTACAATAAGCGGACAATCATCGGCCCGCCAGCGAAACGTTTCGCTGGCGGGCCGATAATGGCCCAACATTGAATGGTAGCTTTGTGATTTTCCAAGGGATTCAGACCAGTTTGCTAAGAAACCCTATATTTTTGTGATTTTTCAGGGGGTCTGGACCCCTGCCCCCCTCTGGATCCACCCATGTTGGCAACATTTTGAAGAACTGTATCCTCTAAAGTGTACACAGCACTGCATTTTTGGTCCATTTCCTCGTCAGCTGCATCGTATAATATTGCATTTGACGGGTTGGAATCTCATAACCTTGCCCAGCACCCCAGTCGGTCAATGACGGTCAAATCATGTCTTTTGAAGTTTCACTGTGTCCCCCTTTCCTTAATTTCCCGATAGCAGACACAATCATCGGCTATCTAGAGATAATATAGGGTAAGTGTTAATACCCCCCCCCCCCCAGACAGGGCCGAGTTTCAACTCATGACCCCCTCCCCCAACGCCTGCCCCCCCCCCCCCCCCCGCTAATAAATAGTGACATGACTGTTGGTTGTCGTATCTAGGCGAGTGTAGGCTAGGCATATGACTCGAATACACGATATGTGTCAGGCTCCACCCCGTCTCTGGGAAGTGGCTGCACTGTCCGCTTCAGAACTCTGTATTCTGATTGATCAAAGATTTTTTTGTTTTGTTTTTGTTTTTTTGTTTTGTTTTTGTTTTTTCTTCAAAATTCCAAAATTGCACTCCCTGGCGTAATGATCAAAATTTGATCGTGCCAGTATTAAGAGAAAGAAAGAAAGAAAGATCAAATGAGAACGTAATTTTGGCCAGTTACTTTAAACGGGAAATCCATTTTCAGAGCAAGGGGTAGGAATGAGCATTGATTATTACTTATTTTTGTATCAGAATTTAAACTAAATATCTGACACGCGTAAAATGAATTTATACAAACATCGGATACATTTTGGATAAAGAAATAGTCATCACATGTTATTTTGTAAAGGCTTGATCATCGAACTTTACGTTTGACCTCCCTTAGAAGTGGACTAGCCTAATCCTCAAGGTGCCCGACGTTGCATCAGTCAACTGGGGCGGACTTGATTTAGGAATTTTAGAGAACTCGGCGTACGCCAGAACAGTCATCTAAAACAAGCAAAACTTGGCACTTTGGAGTACTCCAGAGTAAATCAAGCGATTGTTGTTTGAATTGTAAAAAAATAACACAATCCGATTGCTAAGAAGAAGAATAAAGAATGACAAAATACATGTGCTTTCAATCCCTTTTAATAATTACCATATTTTTCCAATATCAATAATTATCAGAACTTATCGGAAACTACAGAAAAATATCTCAGTACAGTGTAGGCAGTGCTCCGCCATCTTATTTTGGAACAGGTCACGTGACTGTTCTGTCTACACCACCTTGGAAGACGGAGTAGCCGGAGTACGCCGGTACAGATGTTCCAGCACCACTTGATTACTGTTCTGCCTGTTCGGAGTAAAAGGAGTAAAGGGAACAGCTAAATCAAGTCTGCCCCTGGTTCAAACCGGATAAAGAAAACAAAAGGAGGATCGCCGCTTGACAACGTGCGAGAACATATTTCTTACCAATTTGTGATCTGTATCTGTGAAACATGGACAACGAAAACACCAATCATCCTGATGAAAAGAAAAGCTTGAAAGATGATTTTGACGAATCTGCGACACCCGACGATCTGGACGATTCAAAAGTCAAGTTTTTGAATGGTGGAAAATCGGCTTTGGAAGACCCCCATGTCGTGGTTGAGGTAAAATTAACTTAGAAATAATGTTAACTTAAGAAATTATTGTTGAGAAGATTAGATCTGTGTAACATTCATAAACTAAATTGCAACATGCACACACACGCACGACCCTGTTCTTTTCGGACAAATGCCAATTCGTACCGAGGTGTTTCGACCAGATTCGGCCCGAGCCGGAGCCAGTCCCCTGTTTAAACGGTACCTGTGTCATCCAGAAATCTAGACCTAAGATTAGGCCTAAGAATGGATTTTTCTGTTATGTCCCATTCTTAGGCCTAATATTTTGGGTCACATTTTGTTCAAATAGCAACACTCTAACATTTGACTCCAAAGTTTCTATATGGAATAAAAGTCTGGTGAAAACTTAATTGTAATAGTAAGTCCCTTACCTCTAGTTGGTGCTCACGCAAAAATATTTCCAAAATATTGAAAATCCACTTTTGTAGCAGCAAAAAATGATTTGTTTACAAAAAATAGTTCAAAAACACATATGCTGACACAGTGACATCACAGGTTTATGAATGACTGCAGCATTGTGGGTTAATTTGCATGAAGAGAAACCTGTAAGCCCATTGGCTGATGGTCAATTGACCATAACTATGGGTCACATGACATATCTGATGATGTGGCTCACTGATTCCTGCCTCCAAATTTATAGCACTAAGAGACAGGGAACCAGTTTGACCCAAATGGAAGCTAAAGGTCAGGAGATACATGTGTTCTGAAACTTTGTTGATCTTTCTGGTTTGTACACTTTTATGTTTAATTATTCTCATGCATTTTATTTCACTTATATGTGCAGTATTTACCCTAAGCTAATAGAATATGTAGAAATGAAGGAACTATGAATAAATACTTACAACTTTATTTGTAAACAAACTGTAGTGTAAACAATTACTAATTTTGCTTCTATTGTACACAAAAACCATAACCTAGTTTGACCATAATGAAACTTACAAACTAGGTTATGGTCCCAGAACTACCAGAAATCTTGACCTAGGCACAACACTGTATCCAAATCGCCATGTATAAATTTGTCTTGCAGAACGGCAATCGCAAACTGAATACTAAAGCGCGATACGCTATGAAAAAGTTCTGAATTGATTTATATCAAGGATTTTAATTGCATTTTTGTACGCACAGAAATGAGTTAAATTATGTTTTCAGATCCCAGCAATTGTGTAAATAGGCAATACGATGCAGCCTTATCTGGGGCTTTGTACTGGCTCCTATAAAGTTGTGAAGCTTTTGAAAACTTTACTGTTGACTGTTAACACACACACTGACAATATATCTGACATCTTTATTTTGCTCATAAATTTATTTTTTAGGTTGGTTCAGATGTGTCCTTTACTGGCCTTGGAAAGGAAGAGCTGATGCAATATGCCAATGATCCATTCTGGGTTCGTCTTCGAATCATTCTGTTTGTCGTCTTCTGGGTCGGATGGTTGGCTATGCTTGTTGCAGCTGTCGTGATCATCGTCCTTGCACCGAAATGTCCTGAGCGTCCAGACATGAAGTGGTATCAACAGGATGTTATATACCAGATCTTCCCAAAATCTTTCCAAGACTCCACTGATGATGTAGCTGATGAAGGGAGTGGCATTGGTGATCTGAAAGGTGGGTAATGCAGGGATGTGGAAATAGTAAAATTTTCTACTTGTTCAGGGGCAAGTAAAAAGCCAAAATGTACTTGTCCATAGAAAATTTTACTTGTCCGAAAGAAAAAAATTAGCTTATACCTTTCAGTGCTTAAACAAATTATTCTTTCAAACACAGTATGAAACCAGATATATATCAACTCTTGTAAACAGTATGGATCCTGATCAGCTGGCTACTCTTGAAAACAGTGTAGATCCAGATCAGCTGGCTACAGAAGAAGCTAGCTGATCAGGATCCACACTGTTTTCAATGCAAGATGTAAGCTCGTAATAATTAATCAAAATATGAAATACAGAATTGCATTAACTTTATACATTGTAGAAATTTTCAACTTTTCCTGAATGAAATGGGACCTGGTCGGACAAGCCGGGCATGGTATTTCCACAGCCCTGGGTAATGTAACTAGCCCTACTGCATAGGTTCAGTTAACCCATTTAAGCTGCATGGAATTTCCCATTCTTATCAATTGGGCCAGTCCATTTCCATTTTAAGGGATGTTGGATGGTATTTTTCATCTTTATTCAAATTTCAATAGAACATTCTGTAGGCAAACAGAGGAGACCCTGATCAGGCACTGCATTGTGTGGCGTCTGATCTGGGTCTACACTGTTTGCACAGATGCCCCACAAAAAGGACGCTAGGCTTATATGGGTTAAGCAAAATTTTCTAACATAAAATAGTGAATTTTTTCCTGAATCTAGGATTTTATGGCTGTCTTTTCACAGAAAGGCAGTCTTATTAATCTGTGCTTAATCTATCGGCTTCATCAGTCACTGACAGTCAGGGGAGTTACTTGAACAGCTGATTGCTGTGATCACTTTGGTGTTATTTCAGTCGGAAAATAGCTGTTCTTGAAACTGGTGAAATTAAATCTTCAGAATTGAGCTACTGACATTGCCATCAGCTATTCAGTGCCATACACAAGATACCAGATGAGAAAATACTGTATACATTATATAGAGTCCGAGGTTCATGTTTTAATAAATATAAACAAAACTCCAAGTGTCTGACAGAGTCCGTCCACTGTCACTTTAAGACAGTGCCATATCTGTAAAATTTGCAGCGGACATCGTTTTCAAATTTTGTTGCCATTTTGAAAATTCAAATAAATTGATCTCACAAAATTCAGTAAAGATATAAAATTTGCAGTCTACTGCAGCTATCCTGTACACCATAAGGGTCAGAGCTAAAATTGGAGTGTTCATATTTTGTACAGGTATTGAGAACCGTATACCATATCTACAAGAACAAGGGATCAATAATGTTTGGGTGAACTCGTTCTACCTGAGTGATAACATTCTGGATGGAGATGATATCGTTGATCACAAGAAGATTAATCCTATCATGGGAGACCGTGTTACCTTTGATGGTCTGAAGAAAATCATGAGAAAGAAAGGTAAAACTAAGGCAAATTTTACATGAAACTTTTCTTGGTATTAATCATCTTCATCTTGCTTATCCTTCTTTTCCAAGATAGAGAGCAAATTCAATCTTGTTTAAAATGAAAACTTTTGAGTTACATACCTGCCTAAAGATGAAGTTAACTTAAGGTGTTATTTTTATAATTATTTTGTACAAAATTCCAAGGTAAAAATATTTCGGAGCAATGACATGACTGTGTTATATCCAAATCTGTCTTTAATGAGATTCGTAATAAAGGGACCACACTGTATTAATTTACTTCAGGCAGGCCTTTAGTTCAGAGTGCGTAACGAAAATTTAATTTTCTTATTTCTCAATCAAAACATATGTTGTGGGTACTCAAAACATCTGTCTCAATGAGACGGTTCTTTTGAGCACCCAAAACATATGTTTAAACTGATGGATTAGAAAATATTAACAATTTTACGCTCAAAAATTTTGTTTATCTAAACTTATGTCTTTATAAATGGACTGCACTGTATTAATTTACTTCAGGAATGAAGCTTATCCTGGACTTCATCCCCAATCACACTGGAAAGAAGCATGAGTGGTTTATTAAGAGCCAAGAAGGAGATCCCGTCTACAAGGACTATTACATCTGGGCTGATGGCACTGGAGTAGACAAGAAGAGTCCTCCTAATGGCTGGGTAGGTTGCTTCACAGCTTTTTCGTTTCAGCAGTACAGTAAAATCTGTCTTAAGCCGCCACTCAAAAAGATCCAAATTGGTTTTCAAGACCAAATATCGGGGAGCATTCTGCAATACTTTCGACCTTCATTATGCTACCATTTGTCATCAAGATCTTTGTTTTGTCTAATTTTGAGTGGCCGCTGAAGACAGGTTTTACTGTATTTATTTCATATATATCCAATTATTTTCTTACCCATTAGTTAAAACCTGTTTGGGTGCTCAAAAGAACCACCTCATCGAGACAGTTCTTTAGAGTACCCACAACATATATTGGTTGAGAAATAAGAAAATTAAATTTTGACTACATTCTCTCATATCTAAGGGCCTAGCTGCGGATGTACTCTAGAATTTTATTTCTGATTGCTGTAGCTTATTTCTTACTGATGAATCTTTCGTACTTTGTTATCCATAGGCAAACAAGTATGGTGATCCAGCCTGGACTTATGATAACCAGACAAATCAGTTCTATTACCACTCGTCGCTGTCACAGTACCCAGACCTGAACCTGAGAAATGAAGATGTTCTTGCAGAGTTAGATGTGAGTAAAACCTGATGATTGTAGACTAGAGGAAATAATAGTGAGGTCCAAGTGTTCAGTATAGGGCCATA
Organism: Loripinus fragilis; assembly: GCA_964019695.1. Lineage (NCBI taxonomy): Eukaryota > Metazoa > Mollusca > Bivalvia > Lucinida > Lucinidae > Loripinus > Loripinus fragilis. Next base: position 109,378,531 of record OZ026514.1, on the reverse strand, counting down.
GGCTGTGTGTACCTTTCATATTCTGATGGATTTTCTCATACATTATTGATACAATTAGCATGGGATGGTCCATTTTGCTCTTTAAGGGGTCACAGGTAGAAGTTAAGAACTTTAAAATAATGGTGTATTTCTGTCCTTGAAGCTAGTTTTAATCTTAGCAACTAGTGCAAACAATGCTGCATTTCATCTGGGTCTTCACTAGGCCCATTTAATGATTTCCAGTATACTGTGGGTTAATTGACAGTCAAATTGGCACACTCATTCTCACTGAATAATCACCAGGCTAAATTTTGAGTATCAGTTGATCAGTAAGCTACGCTGTTACATTACAGAATAATTTAATTTGTCGAGTTTTTTTTTTGCAGACCCAGTGCACAATTTATAAATGCAGTTTTAAGCTATGTAAAGTAATAGAACTCCATCTATCTCGATTTTATATGTATACAGTAAAACCTGTGTAAAACGACCACTCAAAAATAGACAAAAATTGGAGCATTCTGCAATACTTTTGACCTGCATTTAAAAGCGATAATCAGTCTTGAAAACCATTTTTTGGTCTTTTTTGAGAGTGGCCGTTTTACACAGGTTTTACTGCTGTATGTTTCCTTCAGTCGGACAAGAAAAGGAGTTTTCTGAGTCTCCTAATAAGGATGTCTCAACAAAATAGTTATAGGATTTCAGTGATTTTATTTGGCCATTTTTACCGCCTTATATGGAGTCATTCCCAATCCAAAAATGGCCTTGATTTTCCCAATTTCTTCTATTTTAGCACTTATTTTCCCAATTTTTATGAAATATTTTCCCATATGTTCAGGAAAAGGTAACTTCCCAAAATCCCAAATAAAATTGGATTTGGTGACCAACTTATATGCATCAGTCCTACAAAGTGCCTAACAATCTGAAAACCCAACATATTAAAAGTATTATTGGCCAGTGATTCATTTACAATTTTGGGCATATGTGTCCTGGGACTCACTGTTTCCAATATCAATGAGTCCCAACTGCAAACTTACGAGTCCAAAACACTATTTTTAATGACAAGTCTGCAATACTATTGCATCCCGGGACTCGCTGGGACTCGCTGAAATAAAAACTTATGCGCAAAAGATGCAGGATGCGCAGGTAACAAAATCACTGTTGGCTTAAAATAAAGATATTGATATTGGCTGAACGTGAGAAGACCATTATATAGGCATATTTCGTTGTGTATAGTGGGGATGATATTATACAAACTCATATAATGCACACCTATTTCAGTGTTACTTTATAGAGCTGAAAAAGTATATTTTTTTTTAAACACCTGCTTTAGCTCTTAACCATGCTGTCACCAAGACGTAACCTATTTCCCACTCTGCTTGTAAATATAAGCTTATTTATAACAGAAATCCTTAATTGTTTAAAAATTGGGGAGGAGTGTTGAAGGTAAAAATAACCGACATGATAAGGTTTAGCATAGTATTCTGGTAACAAACCATGTGATCTTATAGGGAATACTTAGATACTGGTTGGATATAGGTGCCGATGGTTTCTATGTGAAAGATATTCAGAGACTCATTGAGGCAGAGAGCATAGCTGCAGATGAATCCATGATGGGAGAGTATACAGTTGACCAACCAGAGAATCTAGATCTCGTCACCAGATGGAGAAACATCCTCAACACATATGCTGACAAACCTGGCCGTGAGAGGTAAATTGACCTGTTTAGCGTAAAGGTCTTTTGATTCATTTTGCTTCTCCAGACCAAGAAAAATATATGTTTTTGGCACCCACAAAAAAAGCAACAGATGATGGCATTTTCAAATATGGTCTCTGCTTTAAGAAACAAAGTAAGGCATGATGTTACATATGAGGCGCGACATGAGATTTCCAACAATGTGGTATGTGCGACTAGGAAAGCCTTAGATCAGCCTGCGCATATGTGCAGTCTGATCAGAGCCTTTGCTAGTCGCTTGAATATTCTATGAGTGTTTAGCTACTGACTGAACATCATTTTGAGATTCTAAGCTTTTAAGGAGGCTGCACATGCTCGTCTGAGTCTACAGTTATCAAAATGCCACATTGTTGGAAATCACATGCCACAGCTCATATATGAATCTTCTCTGGCAGAGACCATTTTATTGCCAGTATCATTAAATATTGTAATTAAGATGACAGATGAAGTCATCGGAATTGAATAGAGGATCTTACATGAGTGCTCATGTTTTTTGAATTTATTAAACAAGTTGAGGAAAAGAGGCTTACTGAGCATTTCAATAAGACAGGAGCATGAATGTTAGATTGTGCCTAGGTCAAGATTCTTGGGGAACACAGGTGTCTCTCTACCTGAATTTCAGGGGGATTTTTACAAATTCTGGGGGACACACCAAATCTTTCAAAAAAATTTTCCTGTTAAATTGAATAGTTATCCGGAAATTTCTGTTCATTTTTTATTTAAATTTTAGCATGTCAATAGTTTTGGCTCGAGAAGGGGTTTAGTTGACAGTGGAGTACAGGGTTTATCCTAGGATGGGCCCGATCCATTTTGTGAGAAAACTATTAATGTTTTGCTAAAATGGACTTTATTTTTGGCTGGGCCCCATATACAAGCTATTCAAATCTCCTGTCAATTATGCTCTAATGTGGATATTGAGGATTCTTGGGCCCATCAAATTTTGCAAAGGGCCCATAAAATTTTCAAATGGCCCATTAAAATTTGGAAATTTGCATGTATTTGAATGAGATATGGGCCAATGGCCCATTTTAAGGGCCCATCATCATTTTGGGCTAGGATTAACCCTGGGAGTAGTTTCTGCCATTGCCCTAGTTTTGAATTCACCAGCAAATTTACTATTTCTATGAAAAATAGCTTTTTTTGACTTCTGCTATGAAATTAGAGTTTTCCGTCATTGTTGTTGTGTGTTGGACTGGTTGAGAAATCAATATCCAATGTGACATTTATCATAGGTAAATACCATGTGCCAGTCTTAATTGCGCTATTTACTTCCCTTTATTAGGTTACACTAAATATGGAAATAGTAATTTAAGTAAGCAGCGAAAAAACACAACAGATTTTCGAGGTGCACCCTTAGGCCGGGGCTGGTTGCGTTTTTAAGGGACATTGGCGGTAAAATTTCGAGAATCCCGCAATGCCGCACTCTAGGCACAACACTGTCAACCAAAAAAACATTAGTTTTTTGTACTCAAAAGAATCCAAAACTTGTGTTTAAACTGTAAGATAAAGAAATAATCACACTGTTACGCGCACAATTTTTGCTATCTGGACCAATGTTACATGTTGGTATTGTCAACATTTCATGCCTCCAGAAATGAGTGTAGTGTTAAATTAATTTTCTTCTATCTCAACCAAAACATATGTTGTGGGTACTCAAAAGAACCGTCTCAATGAGACGGTTCTTTTGAGCACCCAAAATACATGTTTAAATTGAAAGGTAAGAAATTATTTGCCATTTTACCTTATCTTTAAAAAATCCTTATCGGAACAATATATTTCAGGGTGATGATAGCTAGGGTGGAGGAGAAAGGCAACAACACCAATGATTACTATGAGGCTGGAGTAAACATCATTCCATCGCTGCCACTTGGAGGTATTAACCCAGACACATGTGGTGTTGACTGTCTCAAAGATAAACTCACCATGGAGACAATGACTGGAAAGTGGAGAGGATGGCAGGTATGTATTATATTGATGTTTTAGCAGGATGTTATGGAAGGACCGGTATTCATAAAGACATCCTTCCATTAAAAGCCTTGGTCTCCTATATGAACAGTCATGTTTTAATCGACACAGACTCATGTATTAAGAAGGCACTGCACATGCTGTCAATGCACAGATTTGATACCTTAGTACCACAGGTGGTAAACCTAGGAACTACCACGAAATTGTGTTAACGTAATTTTGTTCCCAAGCCACATCCGGGACACGTCATGGTAGTTTCCAGGCCGACAATTGGGTAAACAAAGGGAAGTGTCCTTTTCATTTTCGTTTTATTTTTACTATTTAGAACGACTTATGGAAAAATCAGGCAATCTGGTTCCGTGTAAATATGTCTCCGCGTCCCCTCTAGCCCAAAATTTTGAATGAAAAGTTATTTTATTTCTTTTGATGCGTGTTTCCCCACAGAGCATCGGACCAACTTTCCCCAAAGTACAGTGCCAGTTCGAAGGATTTTAGCCCATATCTGTCAAATTAAATAGAATTTGATATCATTTGACGATGGAAATGATAAAAAGACCCTCAATAAACGTTCCTACACAGAAAAAAACAATCTGAACGTTTACTCGTAAACGATTCATGCCCCATTCGTCCTGTATGGTAGTTTCCAGCGCATCGTGGTAGTTAAAATGCGTTTGTTGTAGTTGCCAAGACCATGAAGTATTTCCCATTAACATGAGCCATCAACAAATTTCTGCTCTTTTAAGAATCGCCAATACTAGTGCACCTATCAATATTGCCATACCCAGAAAGGGGGATATCATGGGGATTAGACAGCCAAAAAACAAAACCCATGGGAATTAGATAGAACACCAAAACCGCGATTGGGACATTTGATATTTTTTCTGGAAGTTCTAAAAGAGATTTTATAACAAATATGATGGCCCACCAAAGAAGGACCTCTGACGGTGGTAATGGGAATCACAGCGTATCGCTGCCTATAATTTTGATAAAAATTAAAGTCGATCAAATGCTTCCATCTTCATATATAAGCTCGCTGTTAGTCTCTACTTTATGATTTTGCATTTGAATTTCTGTTTCCATAAATGCACGGCTTAATTTTGGGGCTCAAATGGTCACTTTTTGTATTATACATATAGGAAATAGAAAAATATTTTGAAAACATCATTCCCTCCCTCCCCCCCCCCCCCCCCCCCCCCCCACCGAGTTCCAACTAACCCTTTTGCAGGTAAATGTGTTCACATATTTTACATAGTATATGTGAAAAGCTAGTTGAAACACGGGGGGAATTATATCCCACAGCCCAAAATGTGACGTCTGGGCTAGCCCGAACATTAGCTTTGGGATTTTTGGTGCGCTCTCTTGAAAATCCTTTTTTCCACTATAATGAAATAATAAGTACAAGTAAGCTTCCTTTTCATAACCCCTTAGTCATGAAATATTACAACGTTTTAGCATAGTTTTCTTAAGATTATGAAAATTGTCACTTTACTAAATTCAGTTGGTAGATTATTTTGCACATATACTGTATCTATCCAATACACATAAACTACACGGCCATCGACTAGGTGTACTTTACGCATGGATGAATGGTTATAGTACATTGCTGCACAATATTGCACCAGGTAAATACATTGCCATCAAGGTTGAATGTGGACTACAGTTGCACTTCAAAATATTTCTTAACAAATCAGATAGAAAAAAACAACAACAAAAATAATCATTAAAATGCTCATGATTTCGGACTTTAAAATACTTTCACTGTGATTTGTAATCGAGTATTGATGATATAAGACCCTTACACGTGAAAATAATTGATTTCTAAATGTTTTTGGTGAAGTCAAATATTGCAAACCCTACCCCATTTGGTAGTCTCCTTTTTGTCGTAGGGATCTGCCTGTCTAATTATAACCTTAATTCATTCCTAATACATCAAGCATCTTATTCAAAAGTATACCAGTGATATCTTATGCATAGGGAAGTTTTACTACTAAAATCCTACAAAGTCTTGGCAACTACCACGATTGCGTTTTAACTACCACGATGCGCTGGAAACTACCACACAGGACGAACGGGGCATGAATCGTTTACAAGTGAACGCTCAGATTGTTTTTTCTGTGTAGGAACGTTTATTGAGGGTCTTTTTATCATTTCCATCGTCAAATGATATCAAATTCTATTTAATTTGACAGATATGGGCTAAAATCCTTCGAACTGGCACTGTACTTTGGGGAAAGTTGGTCCGATGCTCTGTGGGGAAACACGCATCAAAAGAAACAAAATAACTTTTCATTCAAATTTTTGGGCTAGAGGGGACGCGGAGACATATTTACACGGAACCACATTGCCTGATTTTTCCATAAGTCGTTCTAAATAGTAAAAATAAAACGAAAATGAAAAGGACACTTTTGTTTACCCAATTGTCGGCCTGGAAACTACCACGACGTGTCCCGGATGTGGCTTGGGAACAAAATTACGTTAACACAATTTCGTGGTAGTTCCTAGGTTTACCACCCGTGAGTACGCTAGTTCTGAGCCATTTAATTCTAGGACAGCTGATCCATTAATCGCTCATATATGTGTGGAGCCTGGAATACTAATTTTACACATGTCAAGAGGGAGACTGTCAAATATAGTGCTATTTTTTTTCAAATTTAAGTGAATATTTGTGGAATTATTGCAATAATAACAACCAAACAGTATTTTTCGATGCATTAACCCTTTGAAGACAAACTCCAAAATGAGTTATTTGGCAAACAGTTAAGACCAAGATGAAATGCCGCATAATGTGGCATTTCATCAGGGTCTGCACTGTTTGCAAAAAAAAATCGATTTTCAGAGAAATATTATATTTTTGGGGTAATTATAACCTATGATCCCTCAATATATGCAATGCATATGAACCATTCTGACTTTAATGTATCAAACTTTGTGGTAAATTTGATTGGTCCAAAAAGGCTTAATAACGTTCAGCAGGTCCCTCATGATTTGGCAAACATTAGTGCGTGAAAAACCATGTTTGATCCTTATAATCATGTTATTTAGTTTGGCATTGATCAGGCCTCCAGATAAGAGTGCATATTGGAAAACTTTTCTTTATTACTCACCCAAAACATGTTGTGGGTACTCAAAAGAACTGTCTCCATGAGACGGTTCTTTTGAGCACCCAAAACACATGTGTAAATTGATGGGTAAGAAAATAATTACAATTTTAGGCTCATAAAATTTCCTTATCTGGATCTATGATTGATTGTCTTGTAATATTTCAGTTGAATAATGAGGATACGCCCAGATACGACAGCTCAGTAGGTGAAGCCTACCAGAAAGCCTTCCAAGCTTTGAACCTTTTGTTGCCAGGAACAGCGTTCACATATTACGGTGATGAAATTGCTATGTCCAATGGGGTGGTAGTTGGTGCTGCCAACAAAGATCCAATGTTTAATGCTGGCAAGGTAAACTGAATTTTCTTTTCATTTGGGAAAATAATAGGACTCTTCAAGACCTTCTTTGGTCTCCTATGCAATAAACACCAAAATTTCACAAGCTGTGACCTTGTCAAATTGTGGTGTCTATTGCACAGGAAACCAGCAACGGCTAAGACCCCTCACCAGAGCCTTCTCGTTGGCATACGCATTGCACGGTGGTAGATGAAAGTTCAGGCCTAAAACAACAGGTCTGGCATTCAGTGTTAGATTTAGGCTTGATTTCTATTGCGTCCCTGGGACCCAGGGCATCAACAAAAGTTGAGTCCCATGTAAATTTCACTGAGTCCCAGAAAGTTTCCCAACCTAATGTTTTGCAATATGAAACACAGAGAAGTTAGCTAAAACTATCAATTAACTTTAATCTCAAACATTTTCAGTTTACACCAAGTGATTGACGATCAATTAAAAAAGCAAGAAAGAAGCAGATTTAGCAGTGATGGAGTCTTTGACTATTAAACTTTTTCGCTTTTAAAAAGTCTTTACTTGACGCTCTAGACCCAGGATTATTTTACTTGTGCCTGTTGAAAATCACTGAACCTGTCCGTGAACGCATTTTTTAACGGATAAAACATCGAATTGTGATAGTATTGGCTTCAGATTACACTTTATTAAGTTATTTAAATGTTTCTAATGTGATTTCTCGAGACAAACGCCATTTTTTACCCAGCAAATCGATTTTGGAAAAACCGTAAATCATTATTTATAACTGAGCCTCGTTCTGATTTCAACCGTTGCTATGAACAACGGATGTCGGAAAACCACAACTGAATACTATTTATAGCAGTCTCTTTGTGATTTTGAAGCCTTGCAAAGTACAAAAGACGATATTCAAGGGTTTAAACTCTCTTCACTATTGAGCTGGCGTAAATATGTTGAAAGTCGACTGCTTTTGATCTTGCGTTCCATGGACGCAAGCCACTTGTCTGTTATGCGTACCAACGATTTTCGTTGCGTATTTAGATATTATTACGGCGTAAACGCGAACACTGGGCATTGATTGAAAGCTGTCTATATATACATAAGGCATTTAGATGAAGTGGCTATTGTGAGACTGAGTGATATAATGCCATGTATTAAAGTCAAAAGGCCAATAGTGAAATACATATTTTGGTAAAACTATGAAATGGTGTCCATAACAACAAAGTTTTTTTTGTTTGGTATAAGTCTTACAACAGCTTCTAAATGGCTAATTAGTATTCATGATGATTTTATGACATCACATGAGTTTTGGGGGGGGGGGGGGGGAGTGCTTAAACTTCGAATGTCTGAAATTGCGTATTTGAAATTTAAATCTTCAGTTTGAGAATGTTGAAGTGATTATTTGTCTGAATTACACTATTTTCAGATTAAACCTTTTTCGTAAGTTTGAGTAAAAAACTAAAAATTGAATTTTAAATGTTCAGTTTGAAATTTTAAAGGGTTTTTTTCCATTTAAACCGATATGTTTTCGAATTATTTTTTAATGTTTCAAAATAATTATTAACATAAAAATTTAAATTTACTATTTTTGTATTATTTACAGTTAGAAATTTATGGTTAAATGGAATTTAAATTGAATAATTGTTCATGTTTTTTCAGCTATCTCGTGATCCCTTCCGTACTCCAATGTTGTGGACAAACAGGGCAAATGCTGGATTCTGCGTTGCAGGTGCTTCTTCTTGGTTGCCTATCAATTCAGACTACAGGAACAAGAATGTTGAGGTAAGTTTGGCTTAAAATAAAATCACACACATCTAGAAATATAAATTCAAGGCCCTAGAAGATAAAATGATTTATGACTTAAATAATCATCCTGACTTTTCGACTCGTCAGGCGAGCAGTTAATTGCTGATTGAGCTTTTGGGATCAATGTCTGACATCAAGATTTTGCTTTTAGTGACAAATCTTAACTTTACATGCTGGGTAATTTTTCATGTTTTTTTTGTTGTCAGGTACACTATCAAAGTGTCAAACTGTTTAAGGGCCAACATTCTGTGAGCCCTGATCTGCCAGGGTCCAAACAGATTGAAAAGGTTTTGAAAAGTCATTGCTAGTAAGGAAAAATTTAAGCCACTGGGCCAATTTTAACAAACTACCAGGGATCAAAGTTAAGATTTTTAACCTCTTGCTAAACCCATAGCATTCATTCTTTCATGAACCTTCCTCTTTAAGAAAGTTGCAGTGTGTCTAAGTTAAAATATGTGATGTTACTTAATCCTTGTCCTGCTGAACCTTATTCTTGTTTGAAATCACTAGATCCTGATCAGATGTCCTCTAATGAAGCCATCTGATCAGGATCCACAATTGTTTTCCACTCTGAAAATACATGTTTACAACTGAAATATTGCAGGTTAACAGGATAGTAGTGAAGTACATAAAACTATTCAGTTTGGCAAGGGGTTAATTTGATTTTATGTTGTTGTTTTTTTTATTTCACAGCTGAACACAGCACACATGATGGGCTACACTATGTTGAAGTCATATAAGGATCTTGTAGCACTGAGGTCGGAGGAATCTTTCCAGTTTGGGGCTCTAGAAATGGAGTCGATGCACAGTGATATCCTCTACTTCACTAGGAAAGCTACAGGATTCCCGGGATATCTAGTAGCCATCAACAAGGGAGACACGTCCGCCTACAGCTTCTCGCATATAGCGAAGTCGCTCACCCTCGTCTACCATTCCACCAATGGGAAAACAGGAGACAAGCTCAACACAGAATCAACTCCTATTGGATTTACTAAGAAAGGAGAAGTCTATGTGTTTAAATATTAAGCAAGAAAACTGACAGACAAAAAAAATGAAAATGATTGATGCTCTTATCCTGCTGAATAACACCTAGACACCTTTTGGTCCAAAATGTTGATTTCTCTTTTTTAAGCCTATTTTGTCAGCCATTTTCGTTACCATAGCAACCATTAAAATTTAAATATATGCCAGAATTTTACACTTTAGTTATTCTTCTAATAAACCAATCAGAAGAAATCGGAGAAAAAAACCTTCAGATTTTAGCTCCAGAGGGGGCCAAATTAGCCCCTTAATGCATGTACCCCTTTGACTTTACAAAAAGGAGTACAAAAAATGTAGTATCTAAGGCTTTGATGCTCCATTAAAATTGAAGACCCTATTTAAGGTATTCCACTTTATGTCTTTGCATTTTGAAGAATTAAATTGTTCAGCAGGACAGAGTTAACCTTTTGCAGGCTCAGAAAAGGCAAGGTGAAGAATGTAACACTTCAGGCTGTTGAATAACCAAATGAAATGTAATCTTTATGTTACCAGTAACCTGGAACATTAAGACAAAATTTACCTACCTAATGATCCTAAAAAATATTAAGACGTTTCCGGAAACGAGACATATTTTGGCCTTTGAATGACCCTTAAAGATTCAAGGAAAATTGAATTTGACATCTTGAAAAATATTTTTATTAAACTCCTTCATTGTTGCCTCATCCGATCATTATATAGCGGATCTTACATGAGTGCTCCTGTTTTATTGAATTTATAAACAAGTTGAGGAAAAGAGATCAAATGTGAGGCTTGCCGAGCACTTTATCTCTTTTTTGCAACAAGTTTAATAAATTCAATAATACAGGAGCCCGAATGTTAGATTCTGTTTATCATAGGACATTAAAATTATTTTGAAATCATTTGTGACATTAAAGCGTCGTTTCATAACCGAAAATCTGTAAACCACTAGTGGTTTATCGATTTTAATGCATGGCGTTATTTCGCTCGCAGACGCGACGTCATGGTAAAAAGGCAATAGCTAATTATGGAACTTCAAATATAGTCTCCATCATGCAACAACAAAAAAGATTTTATTCTTTTCATAATTGTAAGATACACACCTTCATTAATATCCAAAAGTCTAAAATGAAGATATTGCAATGATATTAGATAATGATCTAATTTTGTAGTTTAAAGAATTGATGGTAAAATTCTTTGTATTTGAACTTCAATCTGCTTTGGATCATCAGTTCAAAAAAATACAGCCCTCAGGCCTAAGTTAAGAGTGTGTAACAGAAAAATAATTTTCTTATTTCTCAACCAAAACCAGCGATTTTATTTTACCATTTTTACCGCCTTATATGGGAGTCATTCCCAATCCAAAAATGGCCTTTATTTTCCCAATTTTTATGAAATATTTTCCCAAATGTTCAGGAAAAGGTAGCTTCCCAAAATCCCAAATAAAATCACTGAAAACATATGTTGTGGGTACTCAAAAGAACCGTCTCAATGAGACTGTCAGTCTTAATGAGACAGTTCTTTTGAGCACCCAAAACATATACTAAAATTTACCGGTATGAAAATATTTACAATTTTACACTGAATTTTTTTGTTTATCTAATCCTGTGGCCCTATCTTATCACACACAGCAACAGAAGTTTTTCAGAAGCCCAGCAAAAATTGAAAGTAAGAGAAGCACACACATTAAAAGAGTTCAGTTCATTTCGGTCTTGACCATTTATTCTGAATAATGAATCAGGCCTCCAGATAAGAGTGTGTACTGGAATTTTTTTTTTCTCAACCAAAACATATGTTGTGGGTACTCAAAAGAACCGTCTCAATGAGACGGTTCTTTTAAGCACCCAAAATACATGTTTAAATGATGGGTAAGGAAATAAATGCAATTTAAGGTGCACAAACTATCCTTATCTGGACCTATGCTGAATTATCTTTTGACTAACTTGCTTATTGCCTTGAACTTACCTGGAGCATGCAAAAGGTTGTCATTCCAAGCTGTGTCATGTAAAATGAGTATCTTAATATATGCACATAAAAGGCCAAAATCAAGCCTGGTTTTGCTTTAAATGATTGTAAGAGAAGTTCTACAGCGCATAGTAAATTATACAGCTTTTTACAAGACACAACTTATGTAGAGAGATGAAAAAAAGAAAAGAAAATAGATTTTAACATTCATTCATCATTGCTCTGAATAACAGATTCATGCAATGTCAGATGATTTTAGGCATATTTAACTATCAACAGGAAAATCACTGGAAATTAAGAAAAATCTTGTTCAAACCAAAACTGTTTTTGAATACCACCTGAAAGTTCTTTTTGTTTTATTTTTTTAACTGCATTTATCTTTATTTGGGTATGAGCCACTAAAAGATCATGGCCATTTTGTTAAGACTAAACACTGAAATGGAAATTAAAATTTGAAACCAAGTATTTTGTTTAGTTTTCTTGTTTTCAGACTTCCTATATATAACCCTTTTGTATGCTGGATTCCCCTGAAGATGGTCCTCAATCAAGCTCCCTCATCATATACCAGTTGAAGTAAACTCTGTTCCCTAATTTTGAGAGCAAAATTTAGAAATCAGGCAATGCTATTTGATGAGACCCTCATTGAACTTATCGACACTGATATCGGTTTTAAGAGGATATTCTGCTTGACCGTTTTAAATGTTATGTAATGAAGAAAATGGCATTTTTTCAACTTCCAACACAGATCTAGAGTTAGTTTAAGTCCCAGGGTACACTAGCTAAGGTATGTCGAAAGTAAACATCAAGGCCATGGAATATCATTTTCAGATTTCTGAAAATTTGTATTTGTTAGAAAAAATAATGATTTTGCTGAATTTAAGGTCCATCTCATTCATAGGAAACGCTTCCATCTATCATAACAGTATTGAATTTATGCGATGAAGGAGCTGGATTGGAGGCACTGGCTGAATGGGTACTTTAGTAAACAGTGAAGACACAGATTTTGCTAACATAAATACAATCTTCAGGGACTGAAATACATCTTAGGATTATAACCTGCGACCCCTTGAAATGTACATTGAACCATCGAAGGTTCTACATGTACAAAGTGTTAATAGCTGATGTAAAGATATCTTAACATGCCTATTTTTACTAGATGGGCACAGGGCAGATGCAGATCAGCACTTTTACTGTGGTTGTCTGGAAAGTATAAGAACTGTATATGTCAGTCACACATCTTAATTTTCAAGATTCTAGCTAGTCTCAGTAGATGAGCAGGGAAGTATGAACCTTATCTGGTAGCAAACATTGTTTTCTTGAACTGGAGAGTCTGTGAATTTCAAATGACCCAGGCTTCAAGTTGTTTACTTTGAATCAAGTTATTGATGAACAGTCAGCCAGAGAACAGTTTATCTTTACCTAAACTGTGTCATTTGCCTCTTTCCCAGCTTGTGCTATCAGCTGCTACGAGTATGCTATTTTCATTGCCGCAGCAGTGTGTATATACTTGCTGACATTCTATGAATAGCTAGCTATTTATATCATACACTAACTGATAGTGGCCTTAATTAAGTCTATTTTTGACCTCAGACATTTATGTTTTACTGTGAATGATGAAACCTAAATAAGCTAAATAGACTGACTTCATATAAAATCATAAAAAACAAATTAATTTTGGTTTTTCTGTAGTATTTTTCCAGGACCAGGGTTACCCTTAGTCAATTTATGGGAATTCCAACATATTTGATCTGGTTCCATTTGGCTCAAGGGGCAAATCTGGTATATTTCCAGATTTGAATTATCCTTATGTATTGATGAAACCATCCACACAATTAAAATCCCCTATGGTGAGCCTTTATGCTTTTATCCAACCACAAAGAAAATCCGTGAGAACTGGTTCATGAACTAAAGTGACCCCCCTAATTGACTAACCTCTAATATTTTGAAATGTGGATATATCAGGGGTGCGAAAGAGCTTTGTTTGACAGATTTATGGTTAAACAAATAATTTTAGTCATTAAATGTGGTATGGGATATGTTAAAGCAGTGTTTTTGATAGGGGTTCCCCATGGGGGTACCAAATCCATAAAAATGGATTAGTCATTTTTATAAAGTGCGATTCTGTTTGGCTCAAAAGATAAATTGCATTTTTTTTCTATCATATGATCTGAATGTCTTTTTTGCATATCAGAATAAAATTTAAGGTAGGATTAGATAATTAATTTGTCCTTTTTTTTAACTTTTAATCAGGCCTCATTTATTTGGAGTATTGACAAAAAGCAGCTTTCAGCTCTGACTCAGACTTACAGGCTTCCCTCTGAACAATTTTTAAGGCATGTTTTTTGTCTTCTGCTGATTTCTTTCAAATAGCATCAGAGTGTTAAACAGTTTTGATCCAGATCAGGCCCGATGTCAGGCTTGATCAGGGTCTAAACTGTTGGCAAAGGTTATCAGCAGACGACACTATTAGGCATAGAGTTAACCCTTCTCATTTTTGGTACCGGTAAACAAGTAATTTGGCAAAGACCCAGATCAAATGCCGCATGATAATCAGGATCTGCACTGTTCACTTAGATAAAAAAAACTATCTTCAGGGACATAAATACATGATTTAAAAGAAAGTTTGACATGTGACCCTTTAAATATAGAATGGACTATTCCATTTTTCTTGTATCAATATTTATGGGATTATCCATTAGAATGAAAAAGGTTATCTGATTATGCATGCTTTGGCATTCTTTTACTATAATGAACTTAGGTGAACTCAATTATACTCCAACATTTCACTCTTATCAAAGCTGATATTTATGTTTGGGGTGCTAGGAGTTGTATTTGGCGGGAGAAGGTAACTCATTACATTTTATTGTTGTTTCAAAGATAGATGAGAATAGTTGTAAACAAACACTGGCGAGTTTACATAGTTTTGGGGCATACAGGTAGTCTCGGTTTACAGTTATATTGAACCAGTACCACATAATACTGCATATGCGCGTGGCAGTAAATAGTCATTATTTACCTGTTCATAAGAAAAATAGAATCACCTCATTACTATGCATCTTTGAAACTATAATAGCACTTATAACTGGCTGACTGGAAGTAAATTGATGAGAATAATCTGGTGTTACTTTCCCTCATATATTTTGTAAAAGTAATTCATTAAAGAGAAGTTATTAAAAGTTTTG
This sequence comes from Loripinus fragilis, assembly GCA_964019695.1. Lineage (NCBI taxonomy): Eukaryota > Metazoa > Mollusca > Bivalvia > Lucinida > Lucinidae > Loripinus > Loripinus fragilis. The sequence goes on along the minus strand of OZ026514.1, from coordinate 109,363,502 downwards.
CAGAATGTATGCAATGTCAGGGGACTATCTTTGTTATTCTTAAACAGGGGATATGCACTGCAAAATAAAGTTGCTAGAGATATGGAAAATATCTTTCATTTTGAACTCTGTGTAAATAAAGTATAATTATTACTTTTTTGGCTGTGCACAATTTTTCCAGTTTGTTTCTTATTGTATCCAACAGAGGTTGAAATGCTCAAGTTCGCAATCTTAGGGGCCTTCACCTTATGCCTTGCTTTTTATTCCATTATAGCTCAACTTGAGCACGCTCCAGGTCAGCCCATGCATCCATCCGTTGTTAACTTTTCACATTTCATGCAGAACCATAAGCTGGATTTAGCTAAAACTTAACTTGAGGCATCAAGGAAACATGAGTCAGAATTGCTTAAATTGCTCTGATCAGTATCATTTTTAGCTCACATAAAATACATATATATTACTTCAGAAATTCTAACCTGTGACCCCTTGAAATGTACCATGATCCATCCCAGGTTCTTTGCAGCAAACCTTCATTAGTATACAAAGGCTTAACAGCTAAATTAATGTCAAGGTATTATAATAATTTTCAAGATTCTAGCTTGTCTTCAGTAGCTGAGCAGGGAGGTGTGAACCTTATCTTTTTCTCAGACCAAGACTTCTAGGAGAGTAGTTAACCCTTAATCTAGAAAATGTATGTTTCATATATTCAAATGCACTACAGACAAATTTTTCATGGTTGCAAACACTTGAACCCTTAGCAGATGAGCAGCCTATCTGGGTTCAAATTGTTTGCAGTGTACGCTACCAAACTAAGTGAGCAAGCTGCGAACAGCAGGAAAAGAGTTAATATTGCATAATAATAAGCTATGCTTTGCTTCTCTTCCATTATGTAAAATTGTTAATGGTTTCTAGTAACATTCAATCTTTTAAAAGTGAAAGTATTAAATGCACCATTTTCAGGGCCATATTCAACAGATTTTGGGTTCTTAATTGCTCAATTATTGTCATGTTTGTGAAGGGTAGATTGAAAAAATGATCTTTTTCTTGCATACTTTTTTTGCTCACCTGAGCCATGGGCTGAAGGTGAGCTTTTGTGATCCTCTGATGTCCATCATCCATCTGTCAACAATTTGCTTTAAACATATAAAGTGCTGGTTGAAATTTCACCCAAACTTCACAGGAATGATCCGTGGATGGTTACCTTTCATAGTTGTTCAAAGATTTCAATTCCATGCAGATTTCTGGTTGCCATGTCAGTCACTTGTTTTACATAGGCTTAAATAGGGAAAACTTGAGAAAAAATCTTGTCTAAACCACAAGGCCTGGAGCCTTGATATTTGATATGTAGCATCACCTAGTGGACCTCTATCAAGTTTGTTCAAATTATGGCCCCGTCCTTGGGGGTAACATGTTTGACATGTGCTTTTATGGCTAAAACCTAAAATCTTGTCTGAAACCACTAGATAATGCTACATACCAAATATGAAAGCTCTAGGCCTAGTGGTTTCAGACAAGATGTTTTCATGTTTTATCTATAAAAGACTGTAAAATATGTGACCCAGTGATGGAGCCATTTTTGGCACCAGGGGCATGATTTGAACAAACTTGATAGAGGTCCACTAGAGAATGCTACATACCAAATATCAAGGCTCTAGGCTTTATGGTTACAGATGAGGATTTTTTTCATGTTTTTCAAGCTTATGTAAAACATGTGACCCAAGGGCGGGTCATTTTTTGCCCCAGAGGTATAATTTGAACAAAGTTGGTAGAGGTCTACTAGATGATGCTACATACCAAATATCAAGACTAGGCCATGTTATGTGGTTTCAGACAAGAAGATTCTTTTCATGTTTTCCCTATATAAGCCTGTGTAAAACATGATCCCCGGGGCGGGTCCTATTTTGGTCCCAGGGGCATAATTTGCGTGCACCAACCCAGAGGGCGGTGGGGAGACGAGTCTGGACCCCTCATGACAAATCACAAGTTTAATAGGTTTCCATAGGAAATAGCACCAGACCCAACCTTTAGAAAAAGGTTGGACCTCCCAGGAACCTTGGAACATAAAAAAAAACTTTAGTTTTCCTTGAAATAAACCATTGGACCCCTAAAAATACTGAAAGAAAAATATCAGGGCCCGGAATTACAATGCCTCCTTAGAGTTAAGGAAGACTTAAAGTGTATGTTCATGCTTTTTAACATTTTACTTTATTCACAAATAAATATTTCGTTATGGACTTATTTTATTTTCACAGATCATTTATCCATCTGGTTAGTTAATTACAGAAGCTTTAATAGCCATTTATCTAATCTTCACGGAGCAGACATCTTACAGCTATTGGCACACATTAACCTGAGTTAACCTCAATATGCTGGCCTGCCAAATGATTGAAGGGGCACCTTTCAGTCAATTTCTTTATTTCAATATTGGATAATGGGTATTCCATTTTAATTACAATCAACAGCCAAATCAATGCAAATTAAAATGTAACAACTGTCAAACGAAAGTATTTTGTTTTTCAATAAGTTTCATTTGATTTTATTCTGTCTTTTTGTTTGCAAAATGAAGAAAATTGTTACATAAAATGTCGTCTGCTATAGTAACTATTAGTGCTTTAAAGACTTAAATTTTAAAATTAATTATTAAGTATGGGCCAAGTATCAAAATATACTCATCAATGCACACACTGCTAAAAGCATTACTCTGAAACATTGTTATTTTTTGCCTTTTGACTGATTTATAATTCTGCTTTGGTAGTGTGTAAGCAGGTGGAAGTGATTCCAGTTTTGGTGTGTAGAGATCATTGACCTGAGAATGACCAGACTCCCATTAAGAAGCAAAAGTGATGAATTACAGGCTAATAGAAGGGCATTCACAAACATTTAATGAGAAATTATTCCTGCCATACTGTTAACTCTATAATAAACGCATTTGGAAAAAAGTGTGAATTATCCCTTTAAGTCAAGTATTAATTTTTCAGGATGCAAAAAAATAACCTTTCAAACTGATTAAAATCAAAATAGTTTTAATTTTTCTGAAGAGCACAATGATATCTTTGACCAAAAATATAGCATCAATCCAGGTATTTTATTTAGTATTTAATATAGCATGTTGAAATATCAATACTTAACTTAAGTCTTGCTTAACTTCAAGGAGGCATTGTAATTCTGGGCCCAGAACTTTTTTTCTGACAGTTGGAAAAATTCTGGATCCGTGCATGATTTGAATAAACTTGGAAAATGTCGAGGTACTAGGTCTTGTGGTTTCAAACAAGATTTTTTCATGTTTTCCCTATGCCCATGTAAAACATGTGACCCCTGTGGCAGGGCCATATTTGACACGGGGGGGGGGGGGGAGGGGGGGGAGAATTTGAACAAACTTGGTAAAGGTCCACTAGAAGATGATGCATGCCAAATATCAGGGCTCAAGGCTTTGTGGTTATGGACAAAGATTTTTTCCCTATATGAGCCTATGTTTAACATGTGACCCCAGGGTGTGGTCATTTTTGGCCCCAAAGGTAAAATATATTTGAGGAAGCTTGGTAGAGGTCCACTGGATGATGCAACATACCAACTTAAATTGTTTTTCTGTGAAAAAACAACAGATGTCTCCCCCTTTTAGGAATAAAAAAATCACAAAATTGCATTTAGTTATGTTGCAGGGGGATAATTTGAAAAATATACATGCAAGAGTTATGGCTCTTGTGCATGACACGTCGTCTGAATGTGCTTTACAAATGTATGAAGTTTCATAGAAATACCTCTAACCATTATCAAGTTATTGAGCGGACACAAAATAGCATTGCAAATGATCAAAGGGAGAAATATCCAAAGCAGAGTTATGGTTCTTGTGCATGACATATTGTTTCATTGTGCTCTAGAAGTGCAAATAGTTTTTAAAGTGCAGCTTACAGGGCGGAAAAAATATTCCATTTAGTTATGTTACAAGGGGAATAATTTGAAAAATAAACCTGCAAGAGTTATTTTTTGTGCATGACACGTCGTCTGAATGTGCTTTACAAGTGTATGAAGTTTCGTTGAAATATCTCTAACGGTTTTCAAGTTATAGAGCGGACACGATTGACGCTCTTACATTTGGATTCTTGTTGGGTACTTTCTATGTCAGAAAAAGTAGCCAACAAAGTGCAAGTACCCAACAAATTTCAGAAAAAAAATTAACGGAATAAACCTCATTTTGACTTTATTATCTCCCTTTATATGCAAATTTAGGTTTATTCCGTAAATGATTTCGGAAATTTAAAGTACCCAACAAGGGTCCATTCGTGAATATGGACAGACAGACAGACCCAAGGGGAAAAACAATATGTATCACGACCCTTCCAGGAGTGGGGGTCACATAAGTATCAAGGCTTTATGTCTCTTGTTTTCAGACAAGATTTTTTCATGTTTTCAGCCTATTTGACCTAGATACGAAACAGACCGGAACCATTTGAACAATTGTTGAAGAGGGCTATATAAGGATAAATATTTCTAATTTTGGTAAAAATCAGACATGTCGTTTGAAGTACTTGTTGACGCACAACACACGACGAATATCCAATGATCACAAGGCTCGGGTTAGCTAAACATAGATGAGCTGTTTTCATTTATTCATAACAGTACAACAGACCTGGAGCTATTGTGATCGTTGGATGTTGGTCGTCCGTCATTCATAATCAACAATTTTTTCAAAGGACATCCTCCTAAACTTCTGTCTGGATTTTTTACTAAGCCTGACGGGAATGATACTTATATCTTGTTCACATGGGCTAAAATAGATTTTTGAAATAAAAACTCAAAAAAATTTGTCCAAAACCCATGATATGTGGTATGTAGCATCATCTAGTGTTTGTTCAAATAATGCCCCTTTGGCCAGAAATAGCCAAACCCGGGGGGGGGGGGGGGTCATATGTTTTACATAGGCTTGTTATAGGGAATACATGAACAAATCTTCTTGTCAGTCTGAAACCACAAGGCCTAGAGCCCTGATATTTGTTATGTAGTATAAGATAATACTATTATCTAGTGGACCTCTGCCAAGTTTGTTCAAATTATGCATCGCGCATTACCTACTTGACCTTTACCAAGTTTGTTCAAATAATGGCTGTGGCCAAAATGCTGAGGTATGTGGGTGGTTAGGTGGGCGGAGGGGGGGGGGGTGGTCACAAGTGATACATTGACTTATAAACATTCAATCTCAGCCGAGCGTTCCAGTGCCCAATGGCCCTCTTGTTATGACGTCAAATATTCCATAAACCTTGTTATTTTGGCACTAGACGGCATAACATGGTTTTTACAATTAATGAAAATTCAAAACGTACGTAAAAATACGCATTTCGGTCCAAATAAGATTTACGGGAAATATCTAGCGTTTTGTTCAAGCTGTCTGAACCTTTGGAATAGTTCATATTTCTATTTTTCGTGTGTTGGAATCGAAAAAAACTCGGGCTGCACTGACAGTTATTTGTTGCTAAAATATCTCTGGCTGGAGGTCCGTTACTAACGAGCATAACACTGTAACGCATCAACTGTCAGAGGACTAACATCTTATCGTTTTGCAGCTTTATTAATGTAGACTTAACAATCATAGTGTACAACTAAATTCCCCATGTGTGTGGCGGTGAGTGTGTTCTAGATGCCTCTATACAAAAATGCGAGACATCTCTCCAAATACGTCAGGGCAACACACCGTACCAACTTCCTCAAGAAGCCCATCTCATTATGCGCACGAAAAGGTGCCAAATAATAGACATCTGCAGGCAAAACCACGACCCAGTAGACGACAGGTCCACAGCCAGTCGTCACAATTGCTAAAGGTATTGGATAGCTCCACTGGCTGAAACCCTTGGGTCTCAGTGTGTTAGGACAGTACACCAGCGTATCCCAGTCATTTTCCTACAACTATTTTCTTTGCATGTTATGTACGTTACTATTTGTATTATGCTTTCAAGATTACCTTGCTGTTCAAGTAAAATTTACTGCTTTTAATCAGTCTCATAACAAAGTCAGCTGAATATATTTGTTTTAAACCACATGATTTTATATCGAAAGGCAAAACAGCACTAGCTATTTTCAAATGGCTACATAAGACACTCTAAACAAGATATGGAACTGGTCTTTGCAGTTTTAGACAGGTCAGTTAATATAGACACAATAACCAGTTATAAATATTTCATAAGTAATGGCGGGCATAACAATTCCCAAGAAATAGGATGTTAATGTAAAACGTAACATAGTGGATGGCATAGTTTTGTTTCAAATTATTAGGTTTTGTTGCTTTTTGATTGTTTTGAAAAATGTAATACTATAAATCATTTTAAATAATGTATCTAATAATATTTTGACTTTCAAAGGTTTCTACCTCACATGAATGGTTTTCATGGGTTATATACGTAACAGGGTGTTACTGGGTTACATGACATTGGGTTTTATGGAAATCATAGTCTGCACCCCCCCCCCATCCCTGGTTTTATTAAAATCCCAGCAACGCTGACCCGGATGCCCGAAATCTGCATGCACAAAACAACAACAACAAAACACAGTGCTCAACGCCTTATCCACTCATCGAATGGCAGGGTGGAGGTCATGAAGTAAAAAAAAATAGGGGTACATAAGCTTGCAGGGGCGTACCTACCAGACATGGGGCGAATTACTTTGGAAAGTAATTATTGAATTAGCATTACTTGCCAAAAATGTGCATTGAATTAGCATTACCATTACTTGATTTTGAAAAAGTAATGCATTGAATTAGCATTATTTAAGAAAGTAATGCATTGAATTAAGCATTACTTTCATTCACGTGAAATGGAATCCTAAAATACTGTTAACTCTGAACATTTTTGATACATTTTACAAAATGTGTGCATACCATAAACATGTGAATTTCACATATTGATATTATATATATGAATATTTCAAATGAGCCACAGGTTACAATTTGTACACTTTTTGTAGTTAATTTTGTATTCTCGTCAGTAACATTTGTTGGAATTTCACAATTTTTGAAAATAGGAGGAAATAACACTCAGATGTAGCAAACCCAAATCTTTTTTCAAGTGATCATATTTCATTGTATATTATTATCATACAACTGGGAAGCTTTTCAAAATATTTTCTTATTTGGAAGTTTATTTTATGAGAGGAAAAATATAAGCATTTTGAGTCTCTTGACTGGATCATCATATCAACAAAGCGCAGATTGTATCTTAATCTCTAATCTCTTTTATTTTTGACTCCAATATATTTACCCTGTAGCTCCATTGACCACAGAGACACACTGTTTGTGACAGTGGTCAAGTGTCAAAATGTATGAACAGAACAATCAAGTGATAAATAACCCATATTGTGATCAAAACATTCGTTTCTTTGAAATTGATATTGGATTGTAACAAAATTCACACCCTTTTAATAATCATTTAATTAGCTTTAAAATGATTTATAGATAAAATAAAAAAACACATTTGACTTAACTAAAGTGGGATAAAATACTTTACATTTCAATACTTCCCAGCTACATTTTCACTATTCAAGGTTCATCTGGGATTGCCAGTGACTGTAAGCTGTTTCAATTTATTGATATAAAATCAAAGCCTTTACTTGCAAGTTTCAAAGTTCATTCTGCACGTTCCTTAGTCAAATAACAGCCCTTACAAGCAAGTTGAACAAAAGAAAACTGTGAATGGAAATTACTTATGGAAACTCATCCTTTTGTTGTGTATCTCATTTCTCTATTGTGCAGTCTGTATACTATTGATGGCAAAATTCCTGATAGACAGTAATTTTAAGTAATGCAGTGAATTTTGACTGAAGTAATGCATTGAATTAGCATTAAAGTAATTCAAAAACTGGTGAATTAATCATTACCTTGAATTACTTGAAAAAAAAGTAATGCAATAATAATGCATTAGCATTAACGATTAATTCGCCCCATGTCTGGTACCTACGTGAACGCAGAAAACGCTTGTGCGTACAACTTGACGCTGCAAGTATAGGATTTTCTGTTACAGTACTTAATTTGATTTTTGGAAGAAAAAAACAGTGTATACTGTTTCTTGGGGGCTCATTCTAGCCATTTGAAATGCCCTAAACCATTTTCTGCCACAGACAACACCCCTGGTCCCATACATGGGGAGTACCCCCAGACCCATTTAAGAGTGCGTACTCTATAAATTGCCTCAGGAACGTGGTGTCTGGCTTGTTTGTCAATTGCACAAAAAAAAAAAAATAATCAAATTTGTAATACAAGTTAAGTAAAGGAATTGCGTGCACAAACTTGTCCAGCAAGCACGAAAGCACGACTCATCGTCGACACATCATTGTCTTTTGGCCGAACATTACGCGCATAGTTCTATTGGCATTCGACAGATTCCGTTGACCTGCTCCGTGCTCAAGATCATTTAATACCGTTGTTTTTAGCAAAACTCTCTAATCCGGATCAAATGTTTAAACCTATAATGAAAAGAGAGATTAAAATGAGCGTATTGATCCATATTAGATGGTCAATAACAAAAAACAAGAATTATTTAGAGCTAAAAACGTGAGAAAAGAATCACTTGACCAGATGACAAAACTGATGACTAGAGTAGACCTGCATGCATATTCGGGCATCCTGATACCGAGTTAGCATATAAAAGCGAGCCACAATCGGCCCACCAATGAAACGCAATTTGTATGGTGTTTCGCTGGCGGGCCTATAGTGGCCCAAGATTGTAAACTCATTCAACTACAAAAGAAACCCTACCGCTTTTAGTTTGTCCCAGGCTCGTTATTAATTTGGTTAAGATTTAAATTTTGGCCATTGGCCATGACAAACAACTCAATTAAAACAAAGCAATGGGAATTTAGAATTGCTGCCACCAACGTTCGCCGTCACTCTTTTCAGGTAATTTACATTGTGCAAGTTAGGAAAAGTAAACCAAGTCGGAAGTATTGTTTGGAGATTGCCAAATAAATTGCCGCCGAGAACTGTGGATGACGTAAATTTAAAAACGTAACTTTGATAGTGAAAAATCGATTTTCTCCGTCAATGCTTAACCGTTTCTCATCATTTCTTAGATGCACCGTTTTCTGGTGCAGCTTTTCCGTTGCAGTTAAAAATGATAAATTATTCTCATTATTTACCGAGAAAATAGCCGTTCAAAGTTTGACGTTGACGTCCCCATAACACAGTATTTAGCATTTGCATGATAAAGTTAAAACTTGATTTCTTGGGCACATAAGTTTTGCTTTAGATCTCCATGCTCATTGTTTCATCACAATCCGATCAGTATAAGGGCGTACAGAATGAAAACTCAAAATAACCATTGAATTATACTAGAGGACTTTGAAAACGCAACACCATATTTTTTTGCACTTTTCTTGCAAACCGTATATCACGGCTGACAATCTGTCGAATGCGAAACCGGCGGTTCAGCAAAGACATCCGGGCGATTAATTTCCGGTTTCGCAAAGAGGATCCGCAAAAGGTAGACAAAGTGTACCTGTTCCAATTTTAATGATGGATATTGACTTATACAGAAAGTAAATCAAAAATATTAGAATGCTATTTTGTCAGTTAATAATTAGTGTTTTGACACACCAAAGTAAATTACTTGATTTCGGCAAGGTTTTCAAGGAATTTATTCCCTCCTCCGAAACTCCTGTTTCAACACGGTCAAGGTCGCCAAAAATACAAAGGAAAATAAAGCATTTTGCCATTATCAGTGAGCCTCGATGAAAAAATTCACTGTCTAATAGTTTGAAATATATTTTCGTAAGTCGGCGATTGCGCCCCAGCTAACACAGCGTTTAGCATATTTTAGAATATTGATTGAAAGGGAAGATTGTTCCTGGTTCGGCATGCAATCATTAAACTATGAAGGAATTATTTCAACCCTTATTTGGAACATTTACATGCGAAACCAAAAACTTAAGACTGAATTAGCCTACAAATCTGCAAAATGTAATACCCTATACCAATGTGGAGTTATTACAGACCCCCCGCATTATATACACACTCAGCATGGCGTCTTGTTTGTAGCCTACAAGGCAATAATTGTCAGAACTAGCAAAATATCGACGTGTTTATCCCACATTTTCCTCATCTTAACAGGTGTTTCACGGGACGGAAGAAAAATCACAACAACGAGGAAACACCTAACCATTTCCTTTGGTGCACGAAGAAACCGATATAAAACGGACAAAATAGCATTCTTTAATTTCAAAAATATTCATTTTAGTTCAAATTAACGGCTTTCAAACTCGAGCACTCGTTGTTTGTTTACTTTTTGCAGACCCTCTTTGCGAAACCGGAAATTAATCGCACGGATGTCTTTGCTGAACCGCCGGTTTCGCATTCGACAGATTGTCAGCCGTGGTATATGCAATTGCAAAGTTACTAGCAGGTTTTAATGTACAACCCAAAAATGGTATGAATCAGTCGTTTATTTGACAACACTATCACGCGACGCTGCTGATGACGTCACATGGGTACATACAGCATCCAGCACCTTTCTGCACAGTTAAATGAAGCTTTTTGATTATTTATATGTTTAAACTGTGGCGTGTATGCTACCATATCACCCAAAGAGCTTATAGACTTTTTCTAATTAAAAGGAATTGATAATTTCAATATTTTGAAAATAAACGTCAAATTTGAACACCAATTTATAGCTCCTTTTTAGAAACATCTCCATAAGCTACCTTTATGCACGCTTTTATTACTGATATTGACTACATACACTGGCAGTCATGTGGGGAAGACGTTTTGATGTAAAACATGGCAGGAGATCTGCTGTCATGTGATCGAGAACGTCTTTAAAATTACGTTAACGTCACTTGCACAATACAAAAGACACGTGATACACGCGTAATTTATGCATAATCTGTCATTTGTGTATGCCCTTAGCCTCTGCCAATAAAACCGGACGTAAAAGAAATGAAACTTTGAAAAGCCCAAGGCGTTAAATTTTATTACTAGACTATAGTAATCAGGGCGTGGGGTATGTCAGTATTTTTAAAGGGGTGTAATTTTGAGCATACCGAACTGTCAATTCATTTCTAATCGTTCAATGATGAATGTGCAATCCTGAAAGAAGCAAATGACGCAAATCCGTTGAGTCAGGAATCAAAACTAACGCGTGTTAACTTGCTGCTGAATTTGTGTCCTTCAAAATCGACCACCCCTGTCTTAACACGGATACTTTTTCAATACCTTGAAGTAAATTTACAACCATGAATTTTCTAGGACACACTACAAACTGGCCAGACTATGATATGCAATGGCAATTATCTCGCTGACATTCTCAGGGTTTGTGAAATAAAGGATTTAATCTGGGTGATGCGTTTTCAAAGTCCTTAAGTATATATGACGGGTTATTCAGTCTGTAGGTCAGTATATACTGGCCAGTGAAGGGTCTTATTTTTCGTAAAAGTATTACATCAGGGGTTCTGTCCAGCAGGATGATATATGTACCACGTTGAGAAAAAAACTATTTTCGTAGGCGAACCAAAATTAGCCTGCGCATCCGTATATGGGTTTTCTTAGACGAACGATAACCAAGATGGCCGAAAAAAGGCCACGGCCTGTCAGTTTGCACTTGTGGACACTCTACTTTAGTCATTTATTACCCGATTGCTTCCAAATTTCATATATGGATTACTTTTATCAAACTCTCGCCCAAGTTCGAATATGGGGTTTGTCCGATAACGAAGATGGCCGCCAAAATGGCAGCCACCAGTCGATTTGCACTTCTACCGATTTCTTCCAAATTTCATTATGAATTGCTTTTATTAAACTCTCACAATACAAGTTCGAATATAGGTTTTGTCCAATGAACGATAACCAAGATGACCGCCAAAATGGCCGCCGCCTGTGGTCAGTTTGCACTTGTGGGCACGCTTAGTCATTTTTCACTTGGTTTCTTCCAAATTTCATGCTTAGATTACTTTTATCAAATTCGCGCCCAACTTGAAGTTCGAGTATACGTTTAATCTGATGCCGAACGATAACCAGATGACCGCCAAAATGGCCGTCGTCTGTCGGTTTGCACTTGTGGACACTAATTTATTTATCGCCCGATTTCTTCCAAATTCCATACGTTGATTACTTTCATCAATCGACTGTGGGTATTTTATTGAAATTGTCTCCAAAATATTTTTTTAATATACATAACCAGTGTATTAATCGGTTTATGGATAATTTGTTTAGTTTGTGTTCATGCTTTACGTCCCAGTCTACAAATTTTCAGTCAGGTCGTGACGACTTTCCTGTCTTCTGGCTGGGTCGAACCAGTACTAATTAAGCAGCGGATAAAATGTCTAATGGAAATCATACCGAATAAAAAGATATTTTACGTGTCAACTAAATTATTAAACGAGTGTAATACTTTTTGATCTGAAAATAGGGGTTAAGTTTCATCGTTCCTAATCGTTATCTAGGGCACTGGTTAAGAGTGCATACTACGAGGTCATACAAACGTACTAGGGTTTCATTTGGTGCTGTATATAGTTAAAATCGAACTGGCTTAAAAATTTAGACTTATTTTCTACTTAAACACTTATCGTGGCAGTATTTTAATCTCATTATTCCTATAATAGAAGGCTTCTGTTCTCGTTCTTTAAAGTTTTGGATTACTGCGGCCAGATTAAAGTTGACATTGTAGAGTTGACAGATGACTGGCAAACAATGCTGGAACTCGAGGAACCCGATCCATTCTATAAATTATATTCTAAAGTTGGAATAGAGAACTCAAATGCAGGTGTAAAACTTAGAAGATATCTGAAAAACTTGGATAGCGAGAAAAATGTGTTGGAAATAAACAGGAAAAATGAAATATTTGAAGAAAAAATGATCGCACACCAGTTGAAACAAAACGTGAAAATGATGAGACGTAACAACACAGCAGATGTATATTCTTCATTCTCCAAACGGGACTCTGGCTTAGGGACAGCTTCAGTATTACCAGAGAAAACAAGACCACCAAACGATCTTTCTCCAAGACAAAATGAGGATTCAATCTTCGTATCTGGTTATAGACTTTCATCGGGCAACGTCAAACCACGTATGTTCTTCTGGTCACAAGATTCTTCAACCAAACTTCCAACACCAACTGCATTTTATGGCTACGAGCATCCTCCCAGGCCCCTTACAGAAGTCAAACTTTTGGGTCAGGACGTTTACTATGGTAACACTTTTCGAGCTACACAGTCTGCTGATCCTAGACCTACAAGAGAAAAATTACCAACAAGAAGCGCTTACACCAGTGGGGATCCGAAATTTGACGATGTTGAGAAAATACCCGTACTTGAAAGAGCAAAGACGGATATTCCTAATCATAACGACAATAAGCATGTAGTCAATCTAGCAAAAACAAACAATTTCGCTAAAATTTATGATCTCAGGTATGAACCACCAAAAGCGTGTGATCCAGTTGAACTAAAGTTGAATCTAAAAAAGGAAACTGGAAGTCAGGAGAATTTATCAGGACTTTTAACTAAATCTGCTCCTAAACCCTCAAACCTCTGGGTGGGAGACCCGAAAGCAATTGACTCTGTTCGACGCCCTCGGCGTAGGATAGCAGAAATGTTATTGAACTTCCGAACGAGAGAAGAGGCAAGGCGATGTTATAGAGAGATGCTGCTTAGAACGCCTTGTAGTAAAAACTGTCAAGTTCCTAAAATAGTTACAGAATTAGAGAAGACATATAATGAAATTCCTATGTTAGCGAGTGAAGTGAATAGGTTAAAATCAGACGTTGAACGAGATCCAACCATAGATGGAAAACAGTACACCAAATCTAAATTTGGAGTGAACATGCAAACATCAATTTCAAAGAAAGTTCTTAATAAGAAAGGATTACCGGTTGCCTTCAGGAAAACGAACAATACATTCTTAAAGCACTATGGTGGGTCAATAATGGAGGAACGAACACCAAGACATTATAACACTCCAGATATTTTCATTGAGACCATTTAAATTTTAGAAAACTCAGCATAACTATACAAGTTGTTACATGTGTACATAGTAATTTTTGGTAAATACAAAACGGGTAACAAGGTCACAAAATTGAGCCAGAACATTAGGTTTTGGCACTTAACTCATTACCTACTAGTGTCGTCTGCTGATAACCTTTGCAAACAGATTTGACACAGAACAGACCCGACAAAACGTCGAGCCTGGTCTGGATCCTATCGTTTTGACTCTCAGATGGTATTCCTGAAAGATTTTTTCGAAAAAGTTGATTAAGAGTTAAAGGTATCACATCGGCGAGCAGTCAACGCTCAGACGAGCCTCTGCTTCCGAACAGTGTATCCAGAGTCTTTGCTGCTCGTACACACAACAGTGGCGGATCCAGAGGGAGTTCGCTCGAACCCGGATCCAGAGGGGGTTCAAGCGAACCCCCACACCGCCTCCGGTTGTTCAATATCTCACTGAGACCAAATTATTTCATTTTCATGAGATATTTAAGAAAAATGAGATAAAATCAGCAAAGCGAATCCCCTCATCTACACATCTGAACCCCTTTCAAGAAATCCTGGATCCGCCCCTGCACAAAGTTTCGAGGTAGAGGAAGGTTCAGAACAAAATAAGACCCAATAAAGCCTCACTAGATGGCTGTGCATGCACCTGAAAAGTGTGACTGCGCACATGCGGTAAGTGCCAAAATTTCATAAGCTGGCCCAATTATTTTTTGTGTCGTTTTCATTTTATTTTTCCCTTTAATGATTGTTGGAATCTCAAATTCAGTCTAAATCTGTTTTGGGGAAACAAATAAGAATTATTGTATTTCTGTCACAGAATATTGTTATTATGTTATACCCTCTTTACAAACTAGTCGGTGCCTGACTGCCTGTCCGTCATATCGCCCTCTAACATGATCATTGTTGACAGATTTTCTTCAAACTTTATAGTCAACCCTGTCTTAAACGGCCACTCAAAATTAGACAAAACAAAGGTCTTGAAGATAAATGGTAGCTTAATGGAGGTCGAAAGTATTGCAGAATGCTCTCTTGGAACATTCTGCAATACTTTCGACCTGCATTAAGCCGCATAATCTGTCTTGAAAACCAAATTTTGGTCTTCTTTTTGAGTGGCCGCATCAGACAGGTTTTACTGTATATGACCTGATGTCAGGGGAGGGGGGCAACTGTCATCGAATAACAACAGTTCTACGGCTATTGGTTGGCATTATCAACTGCTGCACTATGAATGCATAGATGGATTTTGATATGATTTTATATATACTAGGCCAAAAAAGAAACACCACATATACAAATTTAAAAACATTCCGTGTTAAATGAGTTAAAAAAATGTCACCTGCTGTCTATGTATTGCTATTTTTCTTGCAGCACATTTTCCCCGCTCTTTTATTGAGCTCAGTCAACCCAAACCAGTGAACTGACCGATTTTGTTTTTTCCAGTTTTTCACGTGCTTACTCATTCCGATTTAGGTTTACCCATGTACTAACTATTGAAATCTCTAGTGCGAACACTCCAAATATCGAAGACATTTGAAAACTTTGGAAGTAAGAGTTACAGATTGACACCTGTGGAACATGAATGTAACAAGCTAACGTGGCGCCATCGGTAATAGCCAAACAATTTCGATGCAATGTTGGGACGATGAACGTCTAAGGAATCGTTTCCACAAAACTGGGATTAAGAGTATCCTTCATATGTATTGTTGTGAGACAAGGAAATCCCACCCGAGGACCAGAATAATTCGTCAGAAACGAGGCTCTGCCGAGTTTCTGACGAAATTATTCAGGTCCGAGGGTGGGATTTCCTTGTCCCACAACAATACATCATGATGGATACTTTTTCTCGCCCACTTTGTGACTTTTTAAGGTTTTATATGAATTCTGTCAGTTCCGCATAATTTTTTAGATTTTTTGCGTTTTTTCCGATCTAAAAAATAAGTTCACCAACGAATTTTCCAGATGCAGAAATGGGTGTAAACATGGTTTAGCACCTAAAACGGAAGCGAAATAGCATTTCACGCGTCGGTTTTGTTTTTATTGGGCTTTGAAACTAACGTTGGTATCAGTATCTATTGACAAAGACGTCGTGGCGCCAAACTGTGTCAATAACGTGCGTTACATTGTTGTTGCATTTTAGTGACGTCAGAAATGGTTTTGACGTCATTCAACAATGCGAAAATGGAGGACGCACTAAATATTGCCGTTTTGATATTTCTACATAATATTTAGGCGAAAATTGCTCTGAAAACAGCCTAAATTGTTATAATTTGAAGTCACGTGGATGGGATAAGCAGGTCATGTGGATGGGATAAGCAGGTCACGTGGATGGGATAAGGAAATTCCGCACGGCGTTTTGCCTATGGAACAGCTTGTCTTAAACGATAGATGGGCGAGAAAGTGTCAGACCGTCCCCCGTGTTACGACGCGACGTCAAGATCGATTCATCCGGATGTCTCATCTGCACAATCGATTTCGTATGGCGACAGTGACAGCTATGACAACCACAGGAAACTAAGGCCAGAATTTTTTTATTAGTTGATTTACAAACCCTCCTACTGTAATTTTCTGAAAAGTAGAAAAAAAAAAATTTATTTCAAAAATTATTTTTTTATTTTATCCGCCGACTCTAATATTATTCGTTTAGTTGAAAAAAAAATAATATATTTTTGAGGCTCTGTCTGTGCATTTTTGAGAGTGACACTGTTAAAAGTGATTGTCCTGTCCAGATTTTTAGGAAAATGATGAAATATTTAAAGATTACCTTACTAGTTTTACTGTTTTTCTGGAGATATTAAAGAAAAAAAAAAAGATCTGAAAAAAAAAAAAAAAAAAAAAAAAGCTCTGAAAATGACCAGTCAACTGGTCATTTTCAGAGCTTTTTTATTTATTTTTTTCGTCCCCCCGACCCTAGATCTGAAAAAAAAAATCCCGTAAATCAACTAATAAAAAAATTCTGGCCTAAGAATCACAGAATCAGCCCTCAAACTGTGAGAAATTGTTTGCGAGAGATTCGGCCCCGACGTTGGTCCGAACTTAACTTTGCGTCGGAATTGTTGGGCTTTTATGGTATTACCATTGGTGTCACGTTAGTGTGTAACATTCCCATCGCTCTTTCGAGCTCCACGGATGTCGGAATTTCTATTTTGCCCTAGTATATGCTTGTAAATTCGAAAAACAACAGTCATGACCCATGATTGACGTCGAGATTACATATATATATATATATATATATATATATATATATATATATATATATATATATATATATATATATATATATATATATATATATATATATATATATATATATATATATATATATATCTGACAAAAAAAAGAAAAGCACCACTGTGATTTTCCCAGAGGCGGATGATACTACCTGAGGCTTACAGCTTTAGTTATATGCCCCAACTGCTCTTAAGTGTGGGCAGGAACTGAAATCCCTGTCAGACATTTGCTTTTGGTTCTAAAGCTTATCAGCAATCTGATCTCAACCTCTGTGGAAAAGCTGTTATAATAACCAGTTTGGCTCTGCAGCACATCATTAAAATGTTTACACTATCAATAAATACAAATGCCAGTTGTAATTTTCTTTGGGAGAACACGTGTAGTTCTTGTAAAATTTGTGCCAACATTTGAATGCTACAACATGTATATAGACATAGATCAGACCTTACCCATAGTGAATTTTAGGATCATTTGCATCGTCAGTTATTTTACAAATTTACATTTTTGTAAACATAAGTATTCACTATTTTAACTTGTTACAGCATGCAGACCAAGGCACATTTATTTGGACCAAATAAAAAGTACGATATTTTACAAAAGTCTAAATGTATGCCAATACTTAAAAGTGAAAAGGTCACTTAAATTTCTAAAGATATCGAAAAGGAAATTGTTATCTTGTCAGAGTGTTTTCTGTTTGCATTCGCACACATTAATGAATTAGATGACAGTTAAGCCGATTGTATGTAGATAGTCCAACTAGGTAGCTATGAATGCATGTTTAAGGAATAACTTCTTGTGATAAGTTCCCTTTTATCATGAGACAGCCTCAGTGTTAGGCATGTACATTATAGTAGCCATATGTCGAGCAGTATCTTAAAACCTGATCTTCAAATGTTTCTTGAAATTAGAACTTGCTGTTAAATAAGCACATTAATGCCAATCACTACTAGGAACAAGCAGCCAATGACAAACTGGCTTCAAGACCCTATGATGTTTCAATACTGATAGCCTCAGGTAGTATCATCCGCCTCTGGATTTTCCCCATTAAGATCTCCTATTAATACGAAACTGTTAATTGTCACGAAATGTTCATTTCTAATAAAATCTTACTAAAACTTGAATGTGACGTAGATGAGTATCTTTACTTTCCCTGTGTTGCACAAAAAACGTCAAGGCGAAGGGTAAAGGCGTTTTGGAAGCGTTATTTCAGCGCTACTGTCTACATGAAATTACAAGTATGTTTTACATTAGCAAAGTATGAAACGATATATTGTCGCTATGTAAGACAACCAATGTGTTTATTGATGCTTTTTGTTATTCCAAAATCCATTTTCGTCAGTTAGGATCATTTAAATTGATTAAAACAATGTTGAAATCTTTAAATGTTTGTAAGGCTTATCTCTAGTGTGGAATCGTTATCCAAAGGGTAGTCACAAAATATGGGCTACCTAGCGTTCAATTATTGCGAATGATGAATTTAAAGATAAAATTTGCAAAGAATAAGTGTCTGGGTACATTTTGGTCTACTGAGATGAATCCAATTGCTTGAACTTATCCAGTAAGAGAACATTATAAAAACGCTTATTTCCTGTGACTTTACAATTTGACCCCCACTTGGTTCATGACCAATTTTCTTTAACAAAATTTCGACGCCTGATTGCAAAAGACATGTAACGCAGCAGTGCCCGACATACCTTTGCACTGATATAAACTAAACTGGCCTATCACTTGTGATCGTCCCGAGCGTTGAACAGTTCTAAGTGGTGCATTTCTTTTTTTGTCGGGTATAGTTCTATGTCTTAAAAACTAATGAATGGATTTCGATAATGGAAATTATTGCTTATTCTGGTCCTTCTTTGGCAGTCATGCTTAACGACGCATCAACCCTTGTGTGTTTTGTTTTATTCGATTCTTTACGTCCCATCAACAATCTTTCAGTTATAAAGGGACGGGTCTTCCTGGGTTGAACCAGTACTAAGCTAGGATTAATGGGTCTTGCTAGGGAGCGCAGTGGCTCAGTGGTAGAGTGCTTGACTCGAGACCGAGGGTTCGAGCCTCACCGGCGTCACTGCGTTGTGTCCTTGAGCAAGGCACATTAATCCTAGCTTCGTACTGGTTCAACACAGGAAGAACCGTCCCTGCATAGCTGAAAGATTGTTGATGGGACGTGAAGAATCAAATCAAACAAACAAATGGGTCTAGTTCAAGGAAACAATGCAGTGACGCCGGTGAGGCTCGAACCCGCGGCCCCTCGGTCTCGCACTCTACCACTCAGCAACTGCGTTCCCTAGCCTTTGTGTGCCATTAGCGTCAATCGGTATTAAATTAAACCTGATTTGGGTGGGAAAAGTAAAAATTTGTCATATATGAAGTTAATGATGATGATGCGTTTGAATCATGCGATAGGATTGTTGACAGGAAAGATCATGTACAATATCTGACAGTTACAAAGAGCTATTCAGACGACTGTAAATGTTCTTTATCTGAACGGAACATAGCGCTAAACGATCTGTATTATGGTCCAAAGATACTGTTTAAAAGCAGAATACCGCTTAAGTTGGTGCTAAGGGCGTGGAAGTTGTTACACTTTCTACTCTATTAATTCTCATGAACAGAGTCAATAAAACCGAGTCTGCTGAAGTTCTATATTTCTGAAGGATTAGTTGCATATGCAGTGGTATGTGAAGATAAAAAACAAAGAGATTTTTGTTCATTTTCAGGAAAGTTGACCCTTGATACACAGGGGCTTGTCCAGCTTAACAATATGCCATCTCGCTTAATTTTACAAAAATAGACTAAAATAAACTTACATATTACTTTGGATTGGTCCCTGTATCTTGATATATACACATGGATTTTTTTAGGGAAGACCTCTTGTATTACGAGGCTAAACTTTGGACTAACATTTCCCTACATCTTAAAGTGTATTAACGAAACTTTTCAAAAAACCAATATCTTTATTATCTAAAGTTGCTTCAAAGTGAAAATGATTACAGTGGCTGGAAGCGACCATTTTGGATACAGATTTAATTTCTGATTTTAGGACCCTATTGATAATTCTTGCAATAAATAAAAGCTGATAGTCTGTGCGACGAGCTTTGATCATAATCTTTTACTTTACAGAGGAGGGGGCATACTTTACCAATGGCAAGATTCTATGCCACATTTCCTTATTTGTCTATGCATTTTGCAGGTTGTTAAGATTTATACCACCCTTACCAACTTTACCATGAAATATCTCATGATGTGCAAGGTCTACACTGATGTAGGTGGTATAAAATAGTTATACCATGTTTGTCCACCTGTACGTAAGATAATCCACTCGCTAAAGCTCGTGGATTATCTCCACGTACAGGCGGACAACCCATGGTATAACTATTACTTAGCCAGATTTTGAATATGACCATTCAGGACTTTCAAAACTTACATTCTTATCATAAAATCACAGCAGAAGTATTCGAATTTCGTTTACTTTGGAAAGTATCTAAGAGTATCGGTTTCCATAGGAACTAGTGTAAAATGCAGATCGTATACAGTTAAGTTACTCAAAGCTGATAAACTCTTTTTCAAAACCAAAGTCATTTATTCATTAGATATGCTCAGTTCTTTCATCTTATGCTGTTTTTGCTTTCCAAAATTGTCTTCTATGTTGTGCAGAAACTAAAAGGCAAACATGTATTCAAGAAAATTGAGATTATTCATGTGCGGCATAATGTATCCTCCGTAGCACTGCACAAAAAACGAAATTCAGTGGACTTCAGCAATTCAAGCTGTAAGTTGGCAATGTTTTCATAAATCCAGAATCGCAAGCCCTCAGGTAATTCGGATGTTCAAAAATTAAAATTAGGGCTTCAAGTGTTCCTTAACTTTTTTCCACATGTATATATGTAAAACCATTCTTCCCTCAATATATCCGCAGTAGATTATTGAATTTGGATGAAACTTTCGTTTATGAATTGATACACAATTATTATATCAAGGTTGAAACTATATATTCTATTCTGGATTTATTTACCATGGACTCGAGCCAAAACCTTGTTTTAATCATATATCTTGGAATTCTACCACATTTTGTGTATTCACCGCTTGCCACAGTAATTTATTGAGGTTGCTAGCTGCTTTTTTGTTAATTTTCCATGGAGTCGGCTAAATACCTTAACAGTGAATGGATATATTTCAACCATTTTTACATAGATTTCTTGTGTAACAAGATCTTAATTGGAATTTTAGTTCATTATCAATGTTATGGTTCTTAGTTATTATCAACATTTGACTTTTCAAGACAATGCTGTATATTCAAGTACTTTTCAAGCCTTTGCGAACTCTGTCTATTGCTCTACCAACTGAGCCACTGCACTCTGCACAAGGAAAGAATTAAAATCAACAACCAAGAATTGACCTTTAGAGGTATATTATTAGAAATTTATCAGTAAGTTATCCCATGAAGAGATATGACAAGACAAATACATTTTGAACAAATGCAACACTGACTAATCAATTCTAGGCATAATTTGATCACTAACACCCTTCAAGAACATGCAACAATGAGAGAGAGGCTAGCCCCGTTTAACTCTACCTATTGGGTAATTTTTCATGCTTTTTTGTCATCTGCTGATTTTTTTTGGATTTGGGAAGTGAATGTGACAAGTCGAGGTGTCTCATAAGTCAGAAATGGCTGGCCCTTTCAATAGGGGTGACACTATAATAAACAAGCACTTTACTTTTTTATTTTTAAAAATCAACTTTTTCGAAAAATGCTTTCAGGAATACCATCAGAGTGCCAAACAGTTTGGATCCAGATCAGGCCCGACAGTTTGTCGGGCCTGATCTGTGTCCAAACTGTTTGCAAAGGTTATCAGCAGACGACACTAGTAGGTAAAGAGTTAAATGTACTAAATTGTGTAAAAGGTCTCTCTAGCAAATGCAGGTAAGTGCCCAATCTGTACATACAGGTAGGACGCTCAAAGTCTGTTTTATAGTAAAACCTGTCTTAAGCGGCCACTCAAAAATAGACAAAACAAAGGTCTTAAAGGCAAATGGTAGCTTAATGAAGGTCCAAATTATTGCAGAATGCTCTAAAAGAGCATTCTGCAATACTTTTGATCTGCATTAAGCGTTAATCGGCCTTGAAAACCAATTTTTGGTCATCTTTTTGAGTGGCCGCTTATGACAGGTTTTACTGTACATGCTAATATATTTAAACTTTTAATCTTTTTCCTAATATGAACCTCATTTCAAATGATGTATTAATTTTCTCATAATCAGCATAAATGTAAAAGATGAAAGTCATGGATGGTGTAAACTTTCGTACATACATGAAAATAAGGACACCATGAGTTCATTTCAAAATACATGTAGTGCATGTGTTAAAGTTCAAAATTTCCAAAATCCTGAACTTTTGAAATTCAAATCTTAAAACTTGTTGTATGCCTACAAATCATTAATAATTTCAAGTAAAATGGTCAATTGTCTCAAGATGAACTGAATATAAACCAGAGAAGCCATTATAATCTGCCTAATTCAGCATTATGAGGCTAACTTTCTATGGAAATACTTTTGACCTGCACTTAGCGATAATCAGTCTTTAAGACCTTTGTCTTGTCTATTTTTGAATGGCCGCTTAAGACAGGTATTGCTGTATGTGATAGTAATTACCTTGTTTTTAAGCAAAAGAGCTTGGGCAACTCTTGAGATCTTGAAACTTATCTCATGGCTCAGACAATCCTGCTCAAATGTGCAGGCTCACTAGAGCTTTTGCTGCTCGCATACACAAAGTACTGACATAAATTCTACCTCAAGCCCCACTAAGTAGCTTTGCAAGTAACTTTACACACATGCCATAAATACCAAAATCTCATGAACTGACCCATTTGGTAAAAACACTGGCTTGGTGTACTCATAACAAGTCTATTTCCATTCAAACTCCATGCTTTGAATTAATTTAATCACGATATTTGAACACGCTCACACACAATCAGTCATGTAGCACTATAATAATACCAGTGGAATCTTGATAACTCAAACTCTAATAACTCAGAGCACCTGTTTAAATTAAGTCAAAGTAAATTTGGGTTACAAATGTCTCTGATCAGAAAGCATATTCAGGATTTAATTTTCCTTATTTCCTTTAAAAGATATGCAAAACAGCACATCCTGAATGGTCCAATGTATATAATAAGGAGCCACAGGTTATTTGTTTTCTATTAATATAGATTTTATTTCTCTTTCTGAATAGCAAACCCAGATGAAATGCCACATTCTGCAGCCTTTCACCTGGTTCTTCACTGTTTACAAAAGTATCTGTTTAGGGGTTTCCCCGTCTTCCACAGGTTCAGATAAGCAAAACGGTTTAGCGTAAAATTGTAAATATTTTCTTACCCATAATTTTTAGCATATGTTTTGGGTGCTCAAAAGAACGGTCTCATTGAGACCGTTCTTTTGAGCATCGACAACATATGTTTTGGTTGAGAAATAAGAAAATTATTTTTCTTTTGCACACTCTTGACTATAAAGTCCTGTTTTGAAAGGGTTAAAATAACCTTCTTGGTGGGATATTTAATAACATACGTTTTTCAGGGTTCCCACAGAAATTCAAAAACAAAATTCCATGATTTTTCCATGATTTTTCCATGATCAATAATGTAATTTCCATGATCATTTAACGCGCAGCATCCAACCTCCGCTCTTCGCAGCATCCTCAGTATTCTTTACCACATTGAGCATAATTGTGACTAACTGTTATTAGAACAGGTCTTTCTTATATCTTTTCAATATTTCTTTCAATAATTCATCATTCTATACTTTTTCCCAAATAACTAGCCGAAAAGGTCACTTATATGGCCAATTTTAAAATCAGAAACACCATACTACCTGGATGATTGAATTGAAATGGCTCCAAAAGTTTTATGATGATGTATTTTGATTAACTTTTATTCAGGCTTTCAAGTGCCCTTCCACAAAAAAGTAGGGAAAAAGTAAGGATAAATTTTTTGAAAAAGTAGGGATTATCCAATGTAAAAGGTAGGGAAAGTAGCCTCACTGTAGGGCTTTTTCAAACCAATAATTCATAGCAATGAGTCATTAAATTAATGATAATATATCAAAATAAGCAGGATAAAAGTTGTGACAATAAAATTATCCAAAAACAGAATGACTTTTGCAGCTGAAAACTTCAAAGTGAGAAATCAAGGTCATTTACCGAAAAAAAGTTTAATTATTGAGAAATCTGAGCGAGCGAAGTGAGCGGGGAAATTTTTTTGATGATTTTATTGCATAAGTGAAATTTTAACTGAGAAAGTTAGGAAAGAAAAAGTAAGAAAGATGGCAAAAATCAGGAATCGATACAATCAAGTACCACACCTGACCAAGGATACCACATGGGAAAGTAACAAAACCACAATAAACATCACAAAAAAGAGCCAAGAGGTCAGCCCTTTCCCAGCAGGTGACCACAAGGCAGCAATGAACAGACGTAAAAGCATGACAATCATAAGACATAAATATCACAAATGATCCACAAAAGAAGTACCGCCTTGGAACGGTCAGTAAAAATATTTTACTGGAGCGCTTAAACTGGTTTCACAGCGCCAACCTCACCCTTAGTTCAGATGTGGATCAAGACACATAGATTTTGGTTTGCATGAAAGACCCCTAACTTAGCCATTCATCATCTCCTAGAACATATAAATCAAGATATAAAAAGGAGATAAAGCAAAGATAAGGACTCAACAGTACATAAAACCGAATACCTGAGCAAAAGAAATCCAACAGGTAAACCCTGGTGGGCCTGACAACAGCCAAAGCATCAGGCCCCTACCATCTCATCAATAGATAAGTCTTTAAGTCGGAATAGTCATAGAGTCTGAAGTCCGACCCACCGGCATACAATTAAAGAGGAAAGCAGTAAGGTATTTTCATGAACATGTAGGGAAAAGTAGGAGAACAAAAAAGTATGAATTGTAGGGCCCGCTTGAATGCCTGTTTTATATGATTCACCCTGCAAATTAAGAGTCTGATAGGTCAAAAGATTCAATGTGGCTTTTACATTCCATTCAAAAACGTATGAATATCTTTTGGTTAGACCTTATATACGAATAAAAGAATACTTCTGACATGCCTAAATTGCATACATTTTTATGGCTACATGTATCTGACTATAAAATATCAGGCACAACAAGTGCAGGCCCTGTTGTGGACCAAACATGCATTTTGAAACAATAATCTTAATAAAAACTTAAATCACCAGTAGCCAGAAAACAAGCAGTCAAACAGACAAATTATTTCACAAAATTCCATGATTTTTCAGTTTTTTTCAAATTCCATGATTTTTCCATGCATGGAACTTTTTTTTGTGATTTTCCAGGTTTTCCAGGTTTTCCAGTGCTCGTGGGAACCCTGGTTTTTGTAGAGATCAAAGAAAATCTTCAAATTTTAGATTCCAATGTTTGACTTAAGAATCTTTCGTAACCTATTTAACTTGAACTACTGATAAGTCATAGAGAAAGCTCTGGTCACATGGACCGAGTTAACAGGAATCAACTGTACATCAAGGCAATTCTTTCTAGCACTAATAAAAACCAGAAGTTGATTCTGCAAAAGGAAAGCTCTGGTCGCATAGGCCGCGTTAACACAAGTCAACTGTACATCAAGACAATTCTTTCTAGCACTAATGAAAACTAGATGATACAGCAAAATGATTATGCCACTTGTCCCTTAAACCATATTCGCATAATTTATTGTTTTGATACTGCTCTCATACACACTTTGAACAGGCCTTCAGGTAAGAGGGTTATATTGAATAAACAGAATAACTTTCTTATATTTCTCAGTCAAAACATATGTTTTGGTACTAATAAGAACCATCTCCATGAGATGGTTCTTATGAGTAACCAAAACACAGATTGGTAAGAGTATAATTGCATTTTTACGCTCAAAACATTTGCTTATCTGCAGCTGTTTGAACTGTTAGCCTGGGGAGATAACTGACAAAGCATGAGAATGGTACTGTACAGTTGTAAATAGAGAATACTAGGTGAGTGTCTTTTGATATCAAGTTTACCAGGCATTGCTTCCAGAACGATTGTTGACATCGCGAGGCTTGCCGAGCAATTCAACATTTCTCAAAGCCAAACCTGGTTAACTTGATATCAAAAGACGGGAACCTGGTATTCTATTTATCAGTTACCCATTTTTGAACACTCTTCAAACGAGCGATTATGACAAAATTTTCTATTTTGTGTTGATTCAGCGTCATTAGCGACACATTCAAAAAGTGCAACGTCATCATCACCTGATAAAGGCACATGCCGTGAGATAGACCATGTTTATCAGGCAACGTGCAACAATGCAGTTGATATGCGAGGTAACTGATAAATATCAGTTCACAGCTGGATGACAGAGTAGATCTTGGCTAATCTGGTTCTGCAATGTTTGCATGGTAGCCAGGAATGTGGACTTATAGTTTACATGTAATACATGTAATAAGATTCCTTGCATTATAATGTTAGTGTTAGAATGATAAACAAAACATAAGCAGTCTCTTGTGAGACTTCACTTTAACTTTTTTTATATCACTTTCTCTTGTAGTTCCTAATTTGAATGCTATCATTGTAGGCCCTTATCAGATGCAAAAATTGAGTTACATCTATTCCGAGTCTACATTTGGAACACTGTTTGCCAAAGTACTATCTTGAAAGCTTGTATTCTTATTCATAAGTCCAGATTATGAGATAAGGAAACTTTTTGAGCATACAATTAAGTTAATTTTTTTATCCATCATTTAAAACATGTGTTTTGGGTTATCAAAAGAAATGTCTCAATGAGACGGTTCTTTTGAGTACCCACAACATATGTTTTAGTTGAGAAATAAGTAAATTATTTGTTATTTTAAACATTTATCTGGAGGCCTCTAAAATCAGAAGTGATCAAAGCTCCAATTATGCAAAAATATTTGAACGTAAAAATTTTGGTCGTTTTCTTATCACTCAACCAAAATTATGGGCCTCGACCTGAGAAAACCTGTCTTTGGGGGTTTGCGACCAACACAGGTGCAGACCAGCCTGCGCATCAGCACAATCTGATCAGGGCCTTTGTTATTCACTTTTTGGTAAGTATCATATGTAAACTTGCTATAGGTGAAATTTCAATTTTCTTGCTAGTCTCTGTAGCTGAGGAGACTGGTTTGAAACTTGCTTAGTAAGAAATCCCCAAGACAGGTTTTACTTCAACAACAGCAGAATCTAGGGCGAAGATTTGGTACCAGTAAAACGCATTTAAGCCCCCGGTTGGCTTAGGCTGCTGTCCGTTCTAAGGCGGTTGTTCTGTTGTTGTTGACTTTTTGTTTATTGTTACTCCCATTGTGGGAGTCTGTAATTGTTCTATGTTTTGCTGTACGTTACTTTATGTCCATTCTAGTATTGCAATCATCTTGATGCGGAAGAGTGAGCTGGTTGCTTTCTTAATTTGTCTTCCTGGTGTCTCGTGCTGATTGAGTGGCTCTTCCTCGCGGTGCCATGGGGTTGTCTGCAGTTTTTGATTGAGGTATTTCCTGATCATACTCGCTATTTTTGTCGTGTCGAGGCCCATATGATGTTGATACTCAAAAGAAACATCTCAATGAGACAATTCTTTTTCTGCCCACACATTAAACATTTTGTTTTGAGCAATAAGAGAGAATAAATAGCAATACTATATTCGACCTATTAAGCACGCTAGAGAACCACGCTAGAGGACACAACACAGTGACTCAGCCGGTGGCGCAAATCAAACTAGCAATCCTTTGATCCCCAGTCTAACACCCTACCAACTGAGCCACTCCTCTCAGCATTGCACATATTAGGTATTATTGGCCTCGAAGTGAGAAAACCCGTCTTCAGGGATTTGCTAACAACAAAGGCGCGTACCAGCCTGCCCGTCCGCACAGTCTGATCAGCACCTTTGTTATTCGCTTATTGGAAAGCATCATATCTCGGCTTGCTATGAGCGAATTTTCAATTTTTTAGCTAGTCGCTGTAGCTGAGCAGGCTGGCTTGAATCTCACTTTGTCAGAAACCCCGAAGACAGGTTTTGTCATGTCAAGACCCAGTTATAGTATGGCAATTCTTTGTATCCAGCATCCTGTCTTAGCCTACTTTGTTCTCAGTCAAAGCTATGGTTCTACTGGTTGTATGTCATAACATTCAGTTTATAATCTGAGTTATTTCAGATAATTAGAAAAGAGATGTACATGAAATGATCAAGACAAAAGGAGGTGTTATCGAATGGCAATGATTCCACATTCTAGTAACTTCTCTATCTTTGCTGCAACATCTGGGTTCTTTAAATGTCTGCAAGAGATAGAAAACAGCTCATTTATCCCCTTGTATAAGAACTGTTTGTGTTGATGCTTAATGTCCCAGTCAACACTTTTTCAGTCATGTTGGAACAATTTTAGTACAAGTACAGAACAGAGGATAAAGTGTCTAGCTGAAGGACACAATACAGTAACTCAGGTGAGCCCCAAAGTAGTAACCCTTCGATCCCAAGTCTAACACTCTACCACCAACTGAGCCACTTGACTAATGCACAGATAACTAGCTATTCTCTCTCTGTTCTGGCAAATGTATCAGCTCTTTCAAATCCACTCATGTGCCCGTCCAGGCCTTTAGTAAAGAGTGTGTAACAAAAAAAATATTTTCTTATTTCTCAGCCAAAAACATATGTTGATGGTACTCAAAAGAACCATCTCAATGAAATGATTCTTTTGAGCACCGAAAACATATGTTAAATCTGATGGGTAAGAAAATATTCAAAATTTTACACTCAAAAATTTTGTTTAAACTAAACGTATTCTGTCTAATATCATATTTATGTTTACAAAGAATCAAAGTAAAAAACAAACAAACTAGAAATGATGTTTATGAAACATTATCCATCCCTTTGCTTGTCAAGAAGGGTTCATTAGTTTTCAATACCCAAATTTACAAAGGGCAATTACTTACATCTTCTACCAACTGACCATGTTTGAAGCACCAAGCCACAATAATTTACGAGACTACTTGATGAGAAGTTTTCAATGACCAAATTTGCAAAGGGCAATAACTCGAAAAAAACAACGTTTCTTTTTAATTTTTGACAGGTTATCTACTCATTATCTTCTATCAGCTGACTAAGTTTGAAGCTACTTGCTGTAATAGTTTTTGAGATATCTTGACTACAAGTTTTCAATGCCAAAATTTGCAAAGGGCAATAACTTGAAAAAAAAAATATTTTTTTAAAAGTCTACTCATTTTCTTCTATCAGCTGACCAAGTTTGAAGCTACTTGCTGTAATAGTTTTTGAGATACCTTGATTACAAGTTTTCAATGCCAAAAATTTGCAAAGGACAATAACTAAAAAAACAACAACAAACTTTTTTAAAATTTTCACCAGATTATCTACTCATTATCCACTATTAACTGACCAAGTTTGAAGCTCATAGCTGTTATAGTTTTTGAGATATCTGATTACAAAATTTCATTATGACCCTTTAAAAAGGGGCATAACTCCACAAAGGGAGATAATCCAGACTTAAAAAATTTACGTGTCAATTATTTTTTGATGAGGAATCCATATATGAAATTTCAAAACTGCATCTTAATAAATTTTACACAGATGCACGGACGGACGGATGGGGACGGAGGAACAAACCGAAAGCAATATGCCTCTTCAACTTTTCCAAAGTTGGGGGCATAAAAATCAATGTTTTATGGCATCTTTAAGGTTGGAAATAGGGAAAATACAAGAATAATGACCATACATGTTTGTTTCATTCCATAACTACATGCCAGGTCCCTCTGAAGATGTTTGAAAAGCTTCCTCGTGACCGGGCAACTGTTAATGGATGAAAAAACATACATGATCCATATATCATCCCCAGTCTTGACAATGCCAGAAGAAACGAGTTTGTACTTACTCTATTTTAACTTTTAAATTTCCACACACCTTTTATGCATCTATTATGTGGACCTTGACGCGACTAACCTGTCTTCTAGGTTTCTGACAAAGCGATACTCAAACCAGCCTGCACAGCTACAGAGACTATCTTGACCATTGAAATTTCATTTGTAGCAAGTCCAGATATGATACTTTCCAAGAAACAAATAACAAAGACGCTGAACAGACTGCACGGATGCGCAGACTGGTCTGCGCCTTTGTTATTCGCAAACACCCTAAGACAGGTTTCCTCGCATCGAGGCCCATTTATTGTTACATATGTTCTCTGTATATATATTAGTCTATACTTACTCTCTTAAAGCATCTGGATCTTTCTGCATTTGTTCAAGAATTAACCTCATGGCTGGGTCTGCTAGGATCTGTTGTATTTCGGGGTTCTCCATAGCCCTCTTTCTTACAGCCTCTGGATCACTTCCCTCTGCTACTACTGAACTTCTGTAACCTGCTTGTGCTTCCTAAAATATACAGTAAAACCTGTCTTAAGCGGCCACTCAAAAATAGACAAAACAGAGACCTTCTTCAGAAAAAAATTGTTTTGACCCCATCCAGGATTTGAGCGTGTGTAAAAAGGGCAGAATATCTGCTTGCATGGTGTTTTATGCTTCATTCCCGTGACAACTTTCAAATAGGAAAAAAAGACCTTTTAGTGCCACCCCAGGGGTCAAGGGTAAGTGTAAGGGCAAGATATTTGCTAACCTGTTATTGTATGCTTCATTCCCTTTAAATTGATATGCAACATGACCATATTCTGAAAAAAATTGATTCTATATAAGCCTATGTGACCCCTGCAGCAGGTCCATCTTTGGCCCCAGGGGCATAATTTGAACATACTTGGTACAGGTCCACTAGGTGATGTTACATACCAAATATCAAGGATCAAGGCCTTGTGGTTTCAGACAAGAAAATTTTTAAAGTTTTCATCTCGAAAATCTATTTTTAGCCTGTGTGACCTAGATATGCAACAGACCATTTGAACAATTATTAAAGAGAGTCATAATAAGGATCATTCCTGCCAAGTTTGGTTAAAATCCAGTCAATAGTTTAGGAGATGTCCTTTGAAGCAATTGTTGACAACGGACGATGGATATCCAATGATCAATGGCTCAGGTGAGCTAAAAATTATGGGTAAGAAAATATTTACAATTTTACTCTGAAAACTTTTTGCTTATCTAAACCTGTGAACTATACATGAACACAAGCAATATTTTGACAGATGGTTCTGAGTAAATGATGCACACCCAGAGCCTATTATAATCAGCGTTTACACTTAGCCACTCAGTCAGTAGTTTTAGACATCCTCAGGTAACAAAAATAATTTTTTTTAAACTTCTTTCTCATATAAAATACTAAGAATGATATGGAGTCAGAATGTTAGCATAATAATTATTTCAATTAAACATCCCTACCTTACCTTTCAAAGAAGATCTGACACAAAAATAGCCTTCTATTTGGTCTAGTCAATGTAACTCTATTTTGAAGAAGATATAAAGGCGAGAAAACCTTACTTCATTGTATGCTAACAACAAAGACACAAACCAGCCTGTGTATCCACAGTCTAATCAGCGCCTTTGTTGTTCGCTTATTGATAAGTGTAATATCTAAACTGTCTTCATGCAAAATTTCAATATTCTAGTCTCTGTAGCTGAATAGATTGGTTGAGGCGCACTCAGTCTAAACCTCTGAAGAGAGGTTTTCTTGCAAATAAATGCAAGTTGTTACATTGTACATCGATACTTACTGCATTATTTGGGTCAATTTCAAGAGCTTTGGTGAAACACTGGGCCGCCTTTGTTGGTTCTTTCATTGCTGTTAATATTGAGCCTTTCCTTAAATAGCCTTTAACTGAAAGAAAATGTAGAAATTAGCTCTTTGCCTGCTTGGATTTTTGTGTGAGTTTTGTTACATGCTGATTTTTTCATAAGAGTGATTCATAAGAGTGTCAAACACGTTACCTACATCACTTGCAGATGAAGATAAAGTGTTACCCTTAAAGTGCCAATCACAACAAATGTTGTCTGTTTTGGTCTGCTGAAATTTGTACAAGCATTTTTTGGCAAACAGTGTAGATCTAGAGTCCATACTGTTTGCCTCTATACTTAAATTAGTCAATACTGATAGTAAATATATTCAGCAGATGACTTAAGCAGATAACATTTTCAGATGATTCTTGTCAGTGCATTAAGTGATAAGCCATAGGTGGAACTTGTTACACCAGCAACCATTGAATGCCCAAGCAAGCCTGCATATCAGTGAAGTCTTGCCAGCGCCTTATGGAAGATGAAATCTCCTAGCCTCTCTACATAAACATTAAGGTTTATCTTTATCCCTTAACCCATTTATGACGAATGGAATTTCCCCCTCTTATCAATTGGACCAGCCCATTTCCCTTTTAAGAGTTGTTGGGTGGTATTTTTCATTTTTACTAAAACTTTAATAGAACATTCTGTAAGCAGACAGTGGAGAACCTGATCAGACGCCGCATTCTGGGGCGCCTAATCTGGAACTGCACTGTTTGCCAATGTGTCACACAAAAAGGACGGTAGGCTTATGGGTTAAAATGCCACACATGACTGCAGCAGACAACAAATTTTCTAACTTCTTTTTTTATTAATAACGTTTTTATTTTAATAGGGAAAATGCTTACTTGAGAATATACAATTAATATCATTCTAAAATATTTGGAAAATATTGTTTGCAGCAAACAAGATTTGCAATATCTTTTTAAGACTTTTTGGAGAAATATTATGCCCTGCATATTTTTGCATTTTGCATAATGAAAATAATAATAATAAAAATACAATTAACTTAATAAAATAAAAACTATAAAATCACAAAAACAAATATTACATATATATAGATATGAAAATAATTCAAAAACTTAATTCTTAGTTTTTGCATTTATAAATATCATAAAGATTTTTATTTTCGCTTTTCATATTTCTTTTTTTTTTTTTTCAAACTTTGGGCCTCAAACATTTTATAGAATTATTACCCCTTTTGGAACATACTTTAGCATGTTTTGTTGAGAATATCAAACTGTTTTCCTAATTGATTTGGTTAATGGCTTCTCATATTCTTGGACCCTGGCAGTTAACAAACAAAGCCGATGTCAATTAAGACATCAAAGCCACTTAATAAGTACAAGCCCTTTTAAGTAGGAAATGTCGCATTTAGTTTGGACAGCAATTTGCCTAATAGCCCCTAATAAGCTTTGGTCACCTGGGCCAGGAAATTGCTGTACAAACACCTTTGTTCTTGTTGAACTGCCAGGTCTGTTAAGTGGAATGTGTCAAATGGCTTGCCTTTGATCTAAACATTTTTGTGATTTGAGTAAATATAATCGCTTTGTTTAGCCAAATGTCTTTGGCTCGCGCCTGAGTAGAGATGTGAATAAAAAACTCCATCCTGTTCCTAACCGGTCACAAAACAACCTTGGTTGTGCTATAGGATATAGGAAATAAACAGGATTGAAGTAAATTGTTTTTCATCTTCTATTCAGGTCACGGAACCCCTTGTACATCACGACTTAACAGCATAATAGAAATAAGGCTCTATGTCTCATGTGAATCCTCTGCCAGCCATATATCAAGCCTTATTTTTGGCAACAAAATATGAAATTGTCCGCTGCTAATTCTAGCTGGGGCTTTATGAGTAATTACATCATGATGTTTATTTGGTAAATTGTGGGGAAGGAAAAAAGCTGTAGGGCTTTAGGCAAAAGCTTTATCTGCAGTGTTCTGCCTGCTTTGGTTTTGTTTGATTAAATGCTTTACATCCCAGTCAACAATTTTCAGTCATGCTGGAACACTTCCTGAATTGAACCACTACTAAGCAGAAGATAAACTGTACTGCTCAAGGCCACAACACAGTGCCTCTCGTGAGGCTCGAACCAATGACCTTCTGATCTCAAGACAAGCACTCTACCACTGATTGCAGTGAGCCAATGCATGCTTAGGTTATCACAGGTTTAGATAAACAAACATTTTTAGCGTAAAATTGTAAATATTTTCTTACCCATCAATTTTAACATATGTTTTGGGTGCTCAAAAGAACCGTCTCATTGAGACGGTTCTTTTGAGTACCCACAACATATGTTTTGGTTGAGAAATAAGAAAATTAAATTTTCGTTACGCACTCTTAACTAAAGTCCTGGTTATGATGTTTATCATACTTACTAAATTTTGGGTCTAATCGTATACAATCCTCGCAATCTTTGAGAGCTAGGTTGAACTCCATTAGTTTACTGTAGCTGGCTGCTCGGTTACTGTATAGTTTTGCATCATCAGGGTTTCTTTTGATAGCTTCATTGTAATGTTTGATAGCTGTTGGGTAATTCCCTGGAATAACAAGAAGTCAACAGTAAATGTTCTAATATTTCGAAGACATTACTCTTTCTGTTCTAAGAAATGTTAATTTTCAGGGCTTGAAGTAACAAAATGCTTGTCAGAATATCAAACAGGGAAGACCCAGACTCTGAAGAAGCAGTCTGATCTGGGTCTAACCTGTTTGCTTAGGCCTTTTTGGAACACTTTACTCTTTCTACCTAAATGAAATGTTGGTTTTCAGGGCTCAAGTCACAACATGCTTGTAAGAATACCAAACAGGGAAGACCCTGATCACAAGCAGTCTGGTCTGGGTCTACCTTGTTTGTCTATGCATTTTTGGAAGGCAACTTGTGTTCGAAATTTTTAAAAAAACATTTAACATATGTCCAGTTCACTATATACGTCCATCAAAAGCATAGGTCCAGATAAGCACAATTTAAAACCTTAAATTGCAATTTTTCTACTTATCCATCAGTTTAAACATGTGTTTTGGGTGCTCAAAAGAACAGTCTCATTGAGGCGTTTCTTTTGAGTACCCAGGACATATGTTTTGATTGAGAATTAAGAAAAATAATTTTCATGTACGCAACCTTATCTTGGGGCCTGCGGTAGGAGCTGTGTCACAGTGTGAGCATACAGGATCCATACCGAAATTAGAAAACAAAATTCCATGACTCTTCAATTTATTGGCCATTTACTCTGTTTTGATTCTTTACATCCAAGTCAACAATTTTTCAATCATGCCAGGTCGGTTCTTCCAGGGGTTGAACCAGTTCTAAGCAGAGGATAAAGCCTCTCGCTCAAGGATTATGCAGTGCCATCGGTGAGGCTCTAAGCCACAACTCCTCGATCTGAGTTAAGCACTATACCACTGAGCCACCCCGCTCCTCCCATTTACTCAAGTGACATCGAACGTCTTTCCCCACCATATGGACCAACTCATGATATTAGGTACTTATCATATATATCATGTACAGTTTGTTTCCTCCGGAATCGAGACAGTTCACCGACAAGACAGTTCACCGACACGCATTTTGAAGACAGTTCACCGACAGATTTGAAGACAGTTCACCGACAGAATTGAAGACAGTTCATCGACAAATCTTATATTATATTTATATGGAATGCCACAGTTTTCAGCATTTATTGATGTTATAATGTACGAAGGCCTAATATTAAGCTAATAAAATTACCTATTTGCATTTGCAATACGATTTTATTAGACATGCATACTACTGCCTATAGAGCGATCATTACATTGTCTGTGCGAAAATACGTCTTCTATCACTGACATAAAATAACTATCTAAAAATAATAAGGTAGGCAAATCTGTTTAAATATTCTAAAGAAAATCTTTGAATTGCTGGCGAATTTAATAAAAAAATAATGTACGATTGGCTATAGGATCACATCAATATAGCTTCATGTAGCAATCAAATGTCTGTCTATTAATCATTAATCAGACAAACCAAATATCGCTTTCTCAACAAACTATATAAACATATCACCTCAAATCATAACTCATCAATATTTCTTCACAATAATCAACTATATTTTCGAGCCATATATCTCAATATAACTTGATAAAAAATGTCGATGAACTGTCTTCAAAAGTGTCGGTGAACTGTCTTCAAATCTGTCGGTGAACTGTCTTCAAAAACCGTGTCGGTGAATTGTCTTGTCGGTGAACTGTCTTGTTCCCGTTTCCTCCAGGCTGGCTGAACAGATGGTCTTCAGACTGTGGCTCTTAATGAGCAGACATGATTCAGTTATTGGCATTCTCAGCTCAATTGTTTGTTTTGTTTGATTCGATTCTTTACGTCCCAGTCAACAATCTTTCAAATACATTGGGAAGGAGGATCCTAAGTTGAGTCAGTAACAAGAAAGAATAAATGTGTCTTGCTGAAGGACACAACATAGTGACGCCAGTGAGGATGGAACCCGCGGCCCTTCGGTCTTGAGTCAAGCGCTTTACCACTGCGCTCCCTAACTCAATTGTAAGTCAATATTTATGACTGTCTTTAATCGCCTTGCATTCACATTTAAATGGCAAATTTTCTTTCAAAGGAACTTAAACAGGTAGACTTTTAACTGTAGGTGATCTAAGATACACATTCAATACCTTTCTGAAAAGCTTCATTTCCTTTTTCTTTCATTTCCAGTGCGAGTTCTGGGTTAACATATGCTAATCTTGCTTTCTCCTTCATCTGCTTCTCAACCTGGTCAAATATAAGCATAGGTTTAGATAAACAACAAATTTCAGCATAAATTGTAAATATTTTCTTACCCATAATTTTTAGCATATGTTTTTGGTGCTCAAAAGAACCGTCTCATTGAGACGGTTCTTTTGAGTACCCACAACATATGTTTTGGTTGAAAAATAAGACAATTATTTTTCTGGTACGCACTCTTAATTAAAGTCTTGTTTAAGCAAAACAAAAGATAACTTTTTACTCTTTATGCACTATAAACAGGCCTCCAGATAAGAGTGCATTCTGGAAAATTACTTTTCTTATTTCTCAACAGGTTACTCGAAAGCCCAAAACAGGTTTAAATTGATGGGTAAGGAAATAAATGCAATTTTAGATGCACAAACTATCCTTATCTGGGCCTATGTATAAATGGATTCCTCTTTCTGGCTTGAAACAATAAACTTTGGATGAACCATTGTATAATTTGAGAAGTCACAGGGTATAAATAAAGCAGTGTTTTCAGAAGATAACTATGTCCCCCCAAACCGTCAATTGACTGACTTGTGGAGCATGCTTACCCAAATCAGCTCATTATTGTGTCACAAAATTAATGTTCAATATAAAAAGAATGGCTGGCATCAAGCATCTATTTCAAGGGATAGTCTGCAGAAATCCTATTTTAGTCAAAATTTGAAATTACAATTTTGCCTCCTAAAAAGTATCTATTCAAGTTTGGTAAAAATCCTCCCACTGGTTCAGGAGATAAAGCTCGAAAAAGGCTGATCTTTACAGGATGTTGGGGTCAAAAAATAGGTCAAGGTCACCAAAATCTTAACAACTCTTCATTATGTCACACTGATACAATGTATAAAGTTAGGCTAGAGTCCATAATTCCGTTCAAGAGACACAAACAGCGCCCTAGATAAGCTTTTGGGTCAATTGGGTACTTACGCAACCTGGTAATCCTCAATTGCCTACTTGCAAAAACAATTGCGTATTTTCATATTTTTTTTACGCCACGTTTTTTTTCTGTGATTACACCTTTTCTTATTGCATGAAGCCATCGGAAAATGTGCTTGCATATTTATTTATTTACTCCCATCGTCTGCCTTTCTAAAGTATCAAACTCGCGGATTTTATTGTTCCTGAAGCAAAGTTGACATTCGAGCGTGATTACTTCGCATCACTTTCACTTTGTTTTTCCGCGAAATACTTGACTGGGCACACATAATATTTTCATAAAAGTGGAGTATATTGCGCGCTCGCTAGTAAAAATAAAAACAATACCCGACTGGCATTTGTTTATTAGCCGAATGGAAAAGAAATGGACCAAATGGTACGCAATGACATCGCATGTAATTGCATACCGATCGTTAGAATTGCTTTTCGGTACGCACACATTTCATTTCAATTGCTTTTTTGATGATTTTTATTGCGTATTTACGCAAATACGCTGCTTATCTAGGATGCTGCACAAACCACATTTTGGTCTAAATTTGACATTTCAAAGTGCTGATGTGACCTTGAAAATAAGGACAAGGTCGCCAAAATCTAATAACCTCTTTATGCCCTACTAACAATGTATCTTTGCCAGTTTGGTCAAACTCCACTCACTGGTTCAGAAGTCTTTATAGGATGGCGACCTTGAAAATTATGTTAAGGTCACCAAAATCTAATCAACTCTTCTTTGTGTCACAATGAAAGTTGAAACAATATATAAAGTTTGGCGAGAATCCATTGGTTAGTTCATGCGATAACGTGCGGAAACCATATTTGGTCAAAATTGCTGGTGTCACCTTGAAAGGTCATGGTCATGAAAACCTAATCAACTCTTTCCGCCCTCCCAAATATGTTTCTAAGCAAGTTTGATCAATGGCTAATTTTCACAGTCTTTATAGAAGGGTGACCTTGAAAATCAGGTCAAGGTCACCAAAATCTAATCAACTCTTTATTGTGTCACAATGAAACAGTATATAAAGTATGGCAAGAATCCATTGGTATGTTCCTGAGATAACATGCGGAAATCATATTTGGTCAAAATTGCTGGTGTGACCTTGAAATATGGCCATGGACACCAAAATCTAATCAACTTCTCCCCCTCCCAAATATGTTTCTATGCAAGTTTGGTCAAATCCATCCACAGGTTCAGAAAAGTATGCAGGAAAATAAAGCTACTTAGGACGGACACCTACAGGATCCACACCAAAACCAATGTCCCCCTTCCTTCAGTGGGGGGACATAATTCCCCCCAAAACAATATACCCCCCTCCCTTTGGTTGGCAGGACATAATTTGTCAATAAAATTGTATTTTCGTTCTCTGGAGTTTATTTTTGTCTTGGCAAACATTGTATATAATGAGGTTTCGCAAGTTATCATTTTGAAATAAAATTGTATATCTTTCTCTGAAGATCGTTTTATCTTAGCCTGATGAAATGCCACATAAAGCGGCATTTCACCTGGCTCTGCAACTAATAGGGACATCAAGAGCCGGGCTGCCCTACATATATAGAGAGAGGTTTGGCTAAATATTACTAATCTCTGTAATGGGTTTCATGATGAGAGATATTTTATCCAAATAGTCCATACCTCTACGACCAGTTTAGTGACATCGGGAGCTCTATGTTCTGACAGAGATTTGTTTAAATATTTCAGTGCATTTTCATCATCCTCCTTCTTCAGATAAGACTTCCCAATTCTAGCAAATGCTCTGAAAACACAATAATCACTCATAGGTCAAGATAAACAACTATTTTGAGCATAAAACACTGAATATTTTTTAACTCATCATTTTTAACATCTGTTTTGGGTGCTCAAAAGAACCCTCTCATTGAGAGGAGACTTTTGAGTACCCACTACATATTTTGTTTGTTTGGTTTGGTTCTTTACGTCCCAGTCAACAGCTATGGTCATGTCTGGACGGTCAGTTCACCTAACCACACTTTTTACCTGGGCAAGCTTGACTAAGCGGTTAACCAGTACTTTGTGCACATACTTTCATACAACAACCCTTCTTGAATCAGCGGAAGGGAGGAGAATGGCCGTTGAAAGTATTTCATGATCAATCTCCGCGAAAGTATGGGATGGGGCCCGAATCAAACTTGCGACTTCTGGATCTGCAGTCAGACACTACAAATCCAATGTTAACCCTTTACTTCATAGGCTCATGAAGGTTGAAAGTATTGCAGAATGCTCCCCTTGGAGCATTCTGCAAGATTTTGACTTGCATTAAGAAATAATTGGTCTTGAAAATCAATTTTCTGTCTGTTTGAGACTGGTCATCTTACACATGTTTTACTGTACTAAGCAGCAAAGATAAAGTGTCTTGCTGATGGACACACCACAGTGGCTCGGGTAAAACTCCAAGTGACCCCTCAGTAGCAGTAGTAAAAGACATACATTAAAACTTCATTGGCTTGAACGTGGATGGCTCATTTACCATGGTTAACACAACTCCCCCTTGAGTCCTCAGAAAAATATAGCAAGATGTGAGCAAAGCTCACATACCCCCGGCGGTATTCATCAGAGGTTGTAACATTTTCAGAGAAAAGCCAAAATTGACAAAGATTTCATAATCCTAAATCAAGTAGTTTCTGAGAAAACTTTATTTGATGAAAAATGTACATATGTGTTATATAGGAGTTACAGAAGGAAAAATTGAAAATTTGAAAAAAGAAGGCAAAATGAGGATTAGCATCTTAATTTTCATTTACACACTACACTTTGCCTACATGAAGGCGTGCACAAAATTTCATAATCCTAAATCAAGTAGCTGCTGAGAAATCTCTGATGAAAAGTGTCCATATGTGTAATGTAGGAGTGACAGAAGGAAAAATTGAAAAAGAAGACAAAATGAGCTTTAACATCTTAATTTTTATTTACACAATACACTTAGCCTACCTGAAGGTGTACACAAAATATGAAAACACTGGCTCCCATAGGAACCGCGAAATCTGCGACAGAAATTTTCATTGGAGAGAAAGAAAAATGAACAAATAAAGGGACTGATATGCAATATGTGGCTGTTTTTTTGTTACACAATACAACTGACTCATCACTATCAAGCTTTGTACCAAATTTCAGAATCGTAACTCAAGTTGCAGAACTAAGAAATTGGGAATGATATACACCATTTTGGTAAATTTTTGCTCATTTTTAAAAAGGGAATGGGCCAATATTCAGCCTCTAATCAGGATTAGAAAATCCCAGGCTATAATTTACTTTCAGTGGATTGAATTACCCCTATTTCAAACATATTCCCATTAAATACTTTCCAAACTGGTCCCTGGCCAATGACAATTTCGTCACCAGGTGTCTGTTAAATACCTCCTAGACTAGTAAGTACATGTAGGTCTGGGTTGTTTGTTAACTATTGTTCTGCTAAAAACAGGGGCCAGATTGAAAAAGCTATTGCTGCATTTATGGTAAGATAGATGTTCTAAAATTTCGAACACTAGTTACCTGCCAAAAGGCTAGACATAAAGCAATCTGATCAGGGGCTTCCCTGCTTGCTATTCTGACAAGCATTTTATGAATTCCAGCCCTATTAAACAATAATTTCATTTGAGAAAGGAAAGAGACAAGTATTTGAAATTTAAGGACATTTACCATGTAGTCCCTTTTTCAATCAGATAAATGTTTTGGTGTGTAAAATGTAGAAATTATGGGTAACTAGGTAGAACCTGCTCTAGGTTTACACTATTAAAGCTTGAAGACCTGACCTATCTGTCAAAATATTTTTAACCCTTAAAGCGCCAAGAAAAAAATGCATCTGAAAATGTCGTCCGCTGAAGTTGTGTGCTGCAAATAATTACCTAACATTACTGATGAATTAAGTACAGAACATAGGTCCAGATAAGGAAATTTATTTGCGTAAATTTTTAATTATTTTCTTACCCATTAATTTAAACATGTGTTTTAGGTGCTCAAAAGAACCGTCTCATTGAGATGGTTCTTTTGAGTACCCACAGCATATGTTTTAGAATGAGACGGTTCTTTTGAGCACCCAAAACACATGTTTTGGATGAGAAAAAAAGAAAATACTTTTCCAATAAGCACTCTTATCTGGAGGCCTGATAGAAGCAAACAGTGTGGTCCCAGAACAGACTGCTCCTATAGGAGCAGTCTGATCTGGGTCCACACTGTTTGCCATAGAGGCTTCTTAAACATTTCAGCAGACGAGAAAAGCAGACGACTTTTAATGGGATTGGCGCATTAAGGGTTAAAAGAAAAATTGATGAACACATACTTGGCTATGATAGTGAAGTCGGCTCGGTTTTCTCTCCCAATATCTACTGCTTTCTCACAAATCTTAATACATTCATCGTAATCTTGTTTCTCAAAGAAAACAGCTGAAAAAGACAGAATTTCTTTTAAGTTTTGTTTGTTTGATTTGATTCTTTACGTCCCATCAACAATCTTTCAGTTAAACAGGGACGGGTCCTGGGTTGAACCAGTACTAAGCTAGGATAAATGTGTCTTGCTCAAGGACCACAACACAGTGAAACCAATGAGGCTCAAACCCGCAGCCCCTTGGTCTTGAGTCAAGCACTCTACCACAGAGCCACTGCGCTCCCTGAATTTCGTTAGTGAAAAATTCACAAAGTAAGAATGTGTTTTCAGATAAAATAGATCCCCCCCCCCCCACTATCCAAACCATTCGTAACTCCTTACAACTTTGGTCACATGATAACTCTTAAAGTGCCAATCTCAACGAAAGTCGTCTGCTTTTCTCGTCTGCTGAAATGTTAAGAGGCCTCCATGGCAAACAGTGTGGACCCAGATCAGACTGCTCCTACAGGAGCAGTCTGTTCTGGGTCCACACTCTTTGCCTGTAAACTTAAATTCGCCAGTAATGTTAGGCAATTTTTTTCACCAACGACTTCAGCAGACTATATTTTCAGATGCATTTTTCTTGGCGCTTTAAGGGATAATTACTTCATTGAAGCCATGCCAACACAAAAAAGTGGACTAAAGTGAAATAAACATGAAGCAAAATAATCTGTTTCAATATTTTGTAAGAAACTTACTATCAAAACCTTAATGCGCCAATCGCAACAAAAGTCGTCTGCTTTTCTCTTCTGCTGAAATCTTTAAGAGGCCTCTATGGCAAACAGCGTGGACCCAGAACAGACTGCTCCTATATTCTATACTTGATTCATCAGTAATGTTAGGCAATTATTTGCAGCAGACGACTTCAGCAGACAACATTTTCAGATGCATTTTTTTGGCGCTTTAAGGGTTAAGTACGACTGTTCTGATGGACAACTATAAGTTTCAAGTTACAATATATCAAGATAAAGAGAATACTCTAGGTGGGTGTATTTTGATATCAAGTTTGCCAGGCATGAGTTTGAAAACACTTCTTGAATCGCAAGGCTTGCTGAGCGATTCAACATGGGTTCTCAAAGCTGAGCCTGGTAGACTTGATATCAAAAGACATAAAGCTGGTATACTATTTATCAGTTTACCAAGTTAATCCACTTTTAAAACTAGCAATTATGACATAATTATGGAGTTTCATGTCGATTCAACATCATCAACGACATCATTCAAAAAAGCAACGTCATGTTGACCTGATAAAAATATATACTGTGAGATATGCAATCTTCATCAGGTAATGTGAAAAACAAAGCAGTTACAGGGATTTTGTTACCTGCGCATCCTGCATCTTTTGCGCATAATTTTGTCATTTGGATGCAAAGTTTTTATTTCAGCGAGTCCCAGGATGCAATAGTATTGCAGATTTGTCATTAAGAATAGTGCTCTGGACGTATAACTTTGCAGTTGGACTCATTGATATGGGAAACAGCGAGTCCCAGGACCCATTAGCCCAAAATTGTAAATGAATCACTGCAGTTATTATCAGATGTAACTGATAAAAGTAAATATTTGTGGGTAAAATTATAAGCATTTTCTTATTTCTCAGTTTGAACATAAAGGCCAGCCCAGGAAATAGTGTTACTAATAATTTAAAGTATTGTTATTCACATATTGTATTGTATTGTTCAGATGGATCTGCCGTGAAACAGATGTAATCTAAAATTTTATTTGGCCCAACCAGGGAAGATCCTGATCAGACTGCTTCTTCAGAAGCAGTCTGCTCTGGGTCTGCACTGTTTGTCTAGGCCATTTTGCCAGGCAACTAGTGTTAAAATTTTTAAAATATCAGAACTTAAGTTAAGAGTGCGTACCAAAAAAATATATTTTTTATTTCAAAACCAAAACATATGTTGTGGGTACTCAAGAGAACTGTCTCTGAAAATGAGACGTTTTTTTGAGCACCCAAAACATATTAAAACTGATGGGTACGAAAATATTTACATTTTTATGCTGAAAATTTTTGTTTATCTAAACCTGTGTAGTGTTCAATTTTTTTAAAAAAAAAATCTACTGTAAACTTACCAGCTGTATTATTGAGGTAAGTCATGTCTGTAGGATCAAGCCTGATAGCTTCATTATAGAATTTAAGAGCTTCATCAAACTTCTTTGCTTTGTATGCAGCATTACCTTTCTCCTTAGCAGCCAAAGCCTGTAAAAAAGTACAGTAACTTTACCCATTTTCATTGGGAACTTTATTGCTCTTTCAAAGTTCCCATTAACGGGTTAGTTTACAAGCATAATAATCCTCTTTTTCACCAACATTTTTTTGAGTTTTTTTCCTTTTCTGCATGTAAATATCTTTTGTTTCCTCAGAGAAATTAGAAAACTACTGTCCTGCCAACCAAGAGTGACAGTGACGTAATACTTTGTTTACAATTGCTTTAAGTAAAACAAAAACGTGTACACTTCACTTGATCTAACGCAAATCGATAGATCACTTGTGTATTAATCCTATTCTGCAGATAGGATTAATACACAAGTGATCTATCGAGTCTAAAGCCTCATAACTTTGTAAACAAAACATGACGTCACTGTCACTCTTGGCTGGCAGGACAGTACATCTCTGGATACACCTTTTCCAAGGGTAGGAACTTCATAAACAGAACCGCCAGTTCTGTATATGAAGGCTGAAAAGAATCACCTTAAAAAACTTAAGTTTTCTATTCAGTGCTTTTATGGTGTAGAATAGCGAAAAAAGGAGAATGTATTGCTCCACTCTGGTTTTTCAACTTCTAATCCAAGCTGATGCTGGCTGCAAATTGTGTAAGGTTTAATTAAAATCGTTTTTGTCTTGTGGTAAACA
Source organism: Loripinus fragilis (assembly GCA_964019695.1). Lineage (NCBI taxonomy): Eukaryota > Metazoa > Mollusca > Bivalvia > Lucinida > Lucinidae > Loripinus > Loripinus fragilis. The sequence continues at coordinate 109,318,667 of OZ026514.1, read as the reverse complement.
ACCTTTATTTACGTCACAACAAAACTGATTCAGACTAACCCGTACACAATTTGCAGCTCGCATCGACTTAGAGAAGAAGTCCAGAGTGGAGCACAACATTCTCCTTTTTTCTTATTCTACACCATAAAGGCACTGAAATGAAAACTTACGGTTTAGGCAATTTTTTTCAGCCTCCATATACAGAACCTGAAAGAGACTCCTAAGATATTCTTTTCAGAGCCGTGGTTCTGTATATAAAGTTTACTACCCATGTTTCAGCCTATTAACTTTATGCTTAAACATCTGGCTATTCAATTTATACAGTTCCACCAGCCTTTAAGGAATCTATTGGAACTGTTTTAACCCTTAAAGCGCCAAGAAAAAAATGCATCTGAAAATGTAGTCTGCTGCAAATAATTGCCCAACATTACTGACGAATTAAGTATAGAAGCAAACAGCGTGGACCCAGAACAGACTGCTCCTATTGGAGCAGTCTGACCTGGGTCCAAACTGTTTGCCATAGAGGCTTCCTAAACATTTCAGCAGACGAGAAAAGCAGACGACTTTTGTGGTGATTGGCGGATTAAGGGTTAATAATAGAGTACCATTGATAGGAACAGTGGCAAACCCAAAATGTGTCATCACATCAGTCAGCATGAAAATAATTCTCAAGGACACAAATACAATGCAATTCTATTTCTAACATATCAACATACCAAAATGGACCCGCCAAACTGTTATCTCAAAAAGCATGGATTGGAAGGTTTAAGCCTATGTAGACTAGATATCCTAAAATGGGTACTTTGGCAAACAGTGAAGACCCAGATGAAATGCTGCATGATGTTCAGGGGACAAAAATATTTAAATATTGCACTTGTCCTGCAGGACGAGAGACTTACAACTTTCACTCGTCCTGCAAACACATGCACTTGTCCTTTAAAAGCGTATGCAATAAAGAACATAAGAGTAATATGTAATATGACTTCCTCAAGTAATTCTTTCCAAAGCATTCGTCTTACAGAACGAGTGCTTTTGGAAGAATTACTTGTCCTTTCTAGATTTCACTCATAATTACGAGCGGACGAGTGGAATTTTTGTCCCCTGGTGTTGCATTTCATCAGGGTCTGCATTGTTTGCAAAGACAAAACTGATTTTCAGAAAAAGAAATACAAGATTTTTTTGGGGGAAATCATAACCTGTGACCCCTCAATATATACAATGGACCATCCTCATTCCTGACTTTATTTTTTGTAGCATAATACATAGGTTTAAACAAAAAATTTCAGCGTAAAATAGTAAATATTTTCTTACCCATCCGCTTTAACATATGTTTTTGGTGCTCAAAAGAATCGTCTCATTGAGATGGTTCTTTTGAGTACCCACAACATATGTTTTGGTTGAGAAATAAGACAATAAAATTTTCGTTACACACTCTTTAACTAAAGTCCTGTTTATGGAAAATTCTATTGTTCTAACTATGGGGTAAAAAGTCACTGTTTTAAGTAGGATAAAACGAGAAGAGTTCCTTATCCTACCTGTTGTTTTTCGGCGGATATATCATTATCTTGTTTTGAACTAGATTTGCTAGTACTTGAAGATTTTGGTTGACTAGTGGTTTGAGGCTTGGGTTTATCACTGGGCTCTGAGGTTGTACTGGACTCGGAGGTAGGTCCCTTTCCTGGATCTTCCATCTGCATTAAGTCTATTCCCAGGAGAACACCTAGGCAGGAGATGAGGCGAGGGTCTGACATGTTTCTGAAATATCAAGAAAGGTGATATAAAAACTTTTTCATGCTCAACTCAACAGAGCATGAAATTTCAACTGCTACTTAAAACTGAAATACTGAAAAATAAAGATTTTCTTGCTTTAAATCACTCACATGTTGTATTTTTCATTTTTATTCTGCTCATATATGTTAAAAAGCCAAAGGTTGGCATTTTAACATTATGAGCAGGATAAATTCCATGCTCAGTTGATATGAGTATGATTTTTTTAAGAACCTCGAGGCCTGATTTCCCTAAAACAAAATCATACAAAAATGGTACATGAGTGGATATATATGAAATATGACATTACCTGGCTAATCATTTTATGATACTCCCAAATGATTTCACAATTCAATCAAATTTGGCATCATTTTGGCAGGCTTTCAATGGCCATGATTTGCTTGTTTTCCTTTCTTTGTTTCTTACTCTATATACTGCCAGACCCTCTTGTGAGTATTATCGGCAGGTGTACTTTGTACACTCCACGTTGCAGGATGAAAGCCTACAAGTAACCATATCTATAATTACCATAGGGTTCTTTAACCTGCAAAGGGGGTGACTTTAGCTGCACAGGGGACATCCTGTTAACACCCGATCCGAAGGACGATGCACTTATCTAGAGTCATCCCTGCAAATGACACTAGAGAAAGCGGTTTTGGACACAGAAATTTTCCTCGCTGCGAGCAGGGATCAAACCTAGGAACTCTAGCACCAGAGGCAAGTGCCTTACAACTGAGCTACCTCGCTCATACTTTTTCTAGTAAACACCATGCTATCACTTCTTTTTCACTTTGGAATATGATTAAGGTAATGTAATTAAAGAAAACATTCCTTCCTACTTGCATGCTCAGACTTAGATTTTTGTAAGAGAGCAGCCAGCCAGTACCTCATTTTTTTCAGGTTTACAGTTACATAATCCATTCTGTTTTGATTGTTTAGTGACTAATCAGAAAAGAAACCCTTTCAGGTATGAAGGTATTAAACACTTTTTAACTATTGCCTACTGGTTTATTTTGCATGTTTTTTTTGTCTGCTGATTTTCTTCAAAATAAATTTCGAATAATTCTTTCAGGATTACCATCAGAGTATCAAAAACAGTTTGGATCCAGATCAGGTCCAACATTTTGTCGTCTGATCTGGTTCCAAACTGTTTGCAAAAGTTATCAGCAGATGACACTAGTAGGCCAAGATTTAATAAAAAGTCAGTACATGTTGTGTCCCACAGCAGAAGCTCTCTTGGCACGGAAACTGAAGAAAACCATTTATAGATACTTTCAAGATTTCTAACTCTTTGCATACTGGGTAATTTTCCATGCTTTTTTGTCGCATGCTTATTTTTTCACAAACATTTTTTCCCCCAAAAATTCTTTCCGGAGTACCATTAGAGTGTCAAACAGTTTGAATCCAGATCAAACCTGACGTTTTGTCAGGTCTGATCTGGGTTCAAACTGTTTGCAAAAGTTATCAGTTATCAAACAGTTTGAATCCAGATCAGACCTGACATCTTGTCAGGTCTGATCTGCGTCCAAACTGTTTGCAAATGTTATCAGTTATCAAACAGTTTGAATCCAAGTCAGGTCTGTTCTGGGTCCAAACTGTTTGCAAAAGTGATCAGCAGACGACAATAGTAGACCAAAGAGTTAACCCTTAATGCGCCAATCGCAACAAAAGTCGTCTGCTTTTCTCGTCTGCTGAAAGTTTAAGAAGCCTCTTTGGCAAACAGTGTGGACCTAGATCAGACTGCTCCTATAGGAGCAGTCTGTTCTTGGTCCACACTGTTTGCTTCCATACTTAATTCCTCAGTAATGTTAGGCAATTATTTGCAGCAGACGACTTCAGCAGACGACATTTTCAGATGCATTTTTTTCTTGGCTATATAAACGTTAAAAATCAACTTACTGCATGGCACCTGGATTCTTCTGAATAACCTTTAAATATTCTTTGAATGCGGGGTCTTTCAGATATTCCCTTGTCTGTGGATTAGCTTCCAGTCTTTCCATCATATCTTTTTGTCCAAATGGATTATTCATGGGCTGGCTTCCTCCTGGGCCTGAAATATTGCAATTAACCCTCTATATACAAATGATTCTTCCCTCTTTCTTTCTATCGTTACTGGCTTCGCTCATACTTGAGCATTACGCCAGGGAGTGCTAATTTGGAAATTTTGATAAAAAAACACACAAAAAAACAACAAAAACTTTTCCTCTGGTTCTATGCAATAAACTTGGGAGAGTCCATTGTACATATCTAGGGGTGTCAGGTTATAATTTAAGAAAAATATTGTATTATTTTGTCTGAAAATCTTTTTTACCTTTACAGTGTACACCCTGATGAAATGCCTCATTATGCGGCATTTCATCTGGGTCCTCCTTGTTTGTTAACTTAAAGTACCCATTTAGGGGTTTCCCGAATACAAAGGATTAAAACAAAGGTTATCAGCAGGCACAAGCGGGCAAAGAATTAACCAATATACAGTAAAACCATGTTATATAGACAACATTGGGAAGCGGGGATTTTGGCGGTATACATTTTTAGGACAATCGAGGAATGGAATTCTGTCAGCTTCATGTATCGATGTGCTATTGGTGAAAAAAAAACGGTCAGACACGTATCTGCAGTCAGATGTGTTAATGACTGTGCCAGGGTGCCCACTCTTAGTCGGAAATGAAATTCCCTCACTTTTCACTGACTTTTCCCTGACAAAAATTCATTTTCCCTGACCATTTTACCATGTTTTCGCACCCGCCTCTTCCCCTTACAGCCGTCTGCTATGCTCGCATTTTATTAATACTGACATCACTTAAACTAAATCCCTAAAATGTATGAGCTTTACATCAGAAATAAGCGTTTAAATCCAAAAGACAAAGTGTGTAAGAAAAGAGAAAAGAACATTACATAGCTTTGTGTTGCATAAAATGATTTGTTAATATGTAATAGTATACTGCTTACCTGTCTGGTGGCCACGGTTTCAGATATTGTTTTCAGGTTTTTTTATAATAGGAGTCTATGGGAGCAAATGACCCACAGAACATGGCCAATTTGGACCCCAGGGGCATGGTTGGTAGTATTTTGTTACCTGTGCATCCTGCATCTTTTGCGTATAAATTTGTCTCCGGGATGCAAAGTTTTTATTTCAGCGAGTCCAAGGATACAATAGTATTGCAGACTTGTCATTAAAAATAGTGTTCTGGATTCATAAGTTTGCAGTTGGACTCATTGATATGGGAAACAGCGAGTCCCAGGACTCATAGGCCCAAAATTGTAAATGAATCACTGGGTTGGCAAGATTTATGTAGGGAATCAGGATCACTAAACATTGCTATATTTATAATAATATTATACAATTATTGACTTCAATGAGGTAGACATGAGGATTTATCTACCCGAAAAAGTGATAATTCACAGAGGCCGCTAGGCTGAGGTGAATATCACTTTTAAGGGTAGATAAATCCTCATGTCTACCAAAAATGAAGTCAATAACTGTTTTGTTATATGACTTTTTAACTAAGAATGAAAAATTTCAACTTTCACTTTTGTTGTTATTAGTACAGGAGCCAGGGTTCAAAAATGTCAAAAATAAGCATTTAGGTATGTCCCCTTTTTAGCAGAATTTTCACTTGTTTTATCTTTTACTACATAGTATAGGCAGTATGAAACCAGATATTGCACTCATTTTAAGTCTTGCAAACATACCTGTAGCAGTGTGTTTAATACGTTACCCCTCATATTCTTAAAAATAAAAATATGTAATTAAGTCTATTTAGGTAGAAGTTAAAATATTTAAATGAACAAAACATTTATGCAATCTGTAAGAACATGCTATTCTCTACACATATTGATGTTTTTAAAAGTTGTTTGGGTTCATTATAATGTCTTTTACGTTACATTTTCAACTATACCCTTAAAATTATTGATATTTTGTTTAAAAAGTTTCATTTGACAAAATTTTTAATATGTGTTTAACTTCAGGATAACATGTACTTAAAAGAGCGTTAACTGATCATTTCAAAACTGCAAACAGATACGTTCTAGCATAAATACTTTGTCAGTTATAAGCTGTTTAATTAGATGACCATAGATAAAACTGTTTATAAGTTTAGAACCTTTTAAGTTTGAAAATAGGCATACAATTTTTTTCTGTTAGCTTTTAAACACCTTATAATAATCGTTTGGTATCACCGACTTTAGAGTCATACTACAAAACTTTTCTGAGGTAAAAAATCATTTTGTTGTTCGATTTCAATATGTAACGTATAAAACAAAGTTTAAAACAAACAAATATTGCTTAATAGTTTAAATTAAACATCACTGGAAAGTTTATTTCATTAAAAAGGGGGTGGGGGTGGGGCTGTGTTTGATAGGCATAAAAAGAGTATTTGTTCCTAAATAAGAAGTTATCAGTACTAATTAGGAGACTGTGTATACGGTTGAAACTTTTTCTTTTAAAAAATGGTATACTTCTGGACATAAAACAAAACACATTGTTTGCTAATTTTTTTTATGTAATGTTATGCAATATATAAACTTATAAAATGATAAGTTTGATGCAACATCTAAACTAGGATACATTCCCTTAAGTTTGTTCAGTCAAATAAGCTTAAGTAACATATATAACTATAAATAAACGAAACATAGATCATAATTATATATTTGTCTCAACCGTTTTCCATATACAACTGAGCCTGAAAACCTAAAACAAATTTAGATACTTGAACATTTTTTCTTTTAATTGAACAAAACAATCTAATAAGCTATTCAGAAGCAGCCAAAGCATTGTGTTGAACCTGTTCACACTCATCACAATTTATAAAATAGTAAACAACATATCTGTTCTATCAAATCAGCTTCATTTATGATAAAATACCTAAGAATTTCTGAAATAATGTGTGGGTGTTGGAAACTTTGTTTGTTGTTGTTCCTATTGGTTGTGGGAGTTTTGTATCGGGCCTTTGTTTTCTAATTTGTTTCTAGTTCAGCAATCATCTCGACAAGGAAGAGAGCTGGTTGCTTCACTCTAATTATATTGTATATATCTGTGTTCAGTGTCCCTTCTTTAAGATGCAGTGGGTTAGTAAGGAGTCTGTGATTGTGACATTTTCTAGTCATGTTCATTTATAGAAAGAAGACGTTTGCTGGCAATCTAGACAGCATCACTCCTTTATGAATATATAGAATAAAATGTTGTTTAAGTTACATTAAATTTAAGGAAACATAAGTGTTTGTTATCGTTTATTCTCTAAGAGAATGGCTCTGTTATGCAAATTGTTTAAGCAACATCTATACATGCATATATCAAAACTCAGAAGGTGACTTTTGAATTTATTCTAGCTATGAACTTTAATTTCAGCTTTTCTTTACACAGGTTTCATTGTTTGATTAATGATATTCCTTTTAACTTAACACTACTAATCATTTGTCAAAGCAATGCAGACTTTAAAAATGAATGGGTTATTAAAAATGAATATTACCGTTGAAATTGGAGAAATCATCCATAAGGCAAGGCAGTGATCATATCCAAGAAAGCTAGATTTCTTCAGTTGTATTTTACGATACCAAATTTACTTTATAAAATTTCAACAGAGAGAAAATGTTTAAGCCAAATTTAACTAGGACACATAAAAATTACCGTTTGAAAGATTATTTATGTTAATCAGAATGTTGATAGGAATAGCAATATCTTTGAGTAAAAATAGCAGTCATAAGATCATACTTAGTTTTAGCAATTGGCTGATGTTAAGTTCTATCATAAAACCATAGCAGTCATTGGACCCCATTTTAAACAAGCTGTTGCAGGAATCCTGTCATTTGATTCCTTTTATGTACGTTAAATAAAAGATGAGTTGTAAACACATCAGGGTATAGAGACAAAAAAGCATACAATAAATTATGACTGTGCTAATGAAATAATAATTATAAAAATATGGCAATAGGGAAGGCACAATAGTTAGTATCATTACTTACACAAATAATAGAATATACATGTTATGTTAAGAAAGTATGCACAAACTTAATAAATAGTATGTATGCATGTTTAATTTATCTGTCGCTCTTTTTTATCAATCGTCTGCATAAGAAATTGTAATTGTTTCGATTTGTAAAAGTATCATGATACATCTCAGATAGTGATAACACTGTCTCTATTGCAAATTGCACTATATGTAAGTATGGTACAGCATAGCATTTGTTGAGTATACTATCTGAAAGTATTCTTTGAAAGTAGCATAAGTATGGATTTTGTTTCTATTACATGAACTATCAATATACCATATATATAACATCGTTTAACAAGTTGGTACATGTTTTATGGGTATTAATTAGTTGGTTTTAAGGACTGAATGACGGTTGTTATGATTACTTATTGTGAGTGTAAAAAATAAATAGTGTCCTGCTGAATAAAACAAACATTAAAGCAGATTCTATCATGTATGCTGATGAGCTATATAGCTAAAAAGCCAACGTCTGCAAACATTCTGGAATATATGATCAATCAAGTCCTATTCTAGATATTGTTTGCTCAAGATCCTGATTATCCAAATCAAATCATTTAGAAATGTCTACAATACTAACAATGCAGGGGAGCTTTTTCAACTTATTAACAGACATGTGTCTGTTTCTAAAGTATTAAAATGGTAATTTAGAATAAATGCTGTTCTTTTTCATTGCTTCATTAACGTGTAGAACCAGGCAACACAATGATTAAAGTAATGATCTTTATAGTTTTGTTATATACGTTATCAACATAAAAAATACTCTTTTTCCAAAGCGGACACGCTGTAGATACTAAAATATTATAACCCCAAGAAAAGCTAAGGCGGGTGCTAAATCAGAGACAGAAATCATCACGATTTCCACAAAATTCAGTTTTGTTTCATATGACACTGATGAAGGTATCTTTAATGTTTCACGTCTTGATTTGGACTTCTGCTTGGAATATCTTACATTTTATATAGTTTTAAAGTATATTTTGTGCCTTATTGTTTTTAAATATAGCTGCTGTAACGAATAACTGTTTATTCATGCATATATGTGATGGCTTTTGCAATGTCTGATGGATCCGACTATGTTACTGCGTGCTTTTTATTTATCTATTGAGCTGTTAGTGGTGAAAGAAAATGTCTTGTATATGTCATTTTACGCCATTTTGATGCATAAAAAGAAGCAAATTCATGGTAGTGGCACAGATTTTAAAGAATCATTTAAGCTTTTTGAAACAATTACGTTATGAATAATAAATAGGTATCAATTATCCTATTTATATGATTACTTAAACATATACTTAATGGCATTTATGTGCTTTATTTTCAAGTTTTCCCTTTTAAACCAAATATGAGTTTGTTGATGTTTCATTTCATTCATATGAAATATTGAAAAATACAATATTTCCAATATAATTTTGAGCACTAAGATGGTAGTCAATTTCATTTCCACCTACTAGCTGTTTGAATGTATATACACATAACATTGCACAAAAATATTGTTTTAAAAGAAAGTAACATATATAGCAGAGGCTCCAGGTGCCTAAACTAATATTGTTATTCTGCTATTAAGCTGCATCTTATTAAAATATCAATCATAATGATATGTAAGAAAATGATGCAAATGATAATAACACTATACTAAGAGTTTCCTTATTATCTAATGGTAACGTATAAGACTTGGATATTATATGGTAAATGCACATGTTCATCAAAAACTAACAGACATTTTATTATATATAAAGTAGCTAAGAAAATCTCACTCCACAAGTCTTTTGGCAGCCCATGGCCAAGTAAACAAACACTAGTTATATATTTTAATGTAAGTAACATATATAACAAATACGTAAGCGTAAGTCATTTACACTTATTGTCAGTTTGGTGATCGTAATTAAGTTACTGTAAAGCAACATGCAGATAGTAGGAAATGTGACCTATCTGGTCTAAATAACTTTTCTTTTTAGCAATGTAGCGAATAGCCTACTACATGAAGCCTGCATGAGGATAGCTATGGTTACCCCATAAATAAACATCTTTTGCAAGACTTAAAATTTGTGCAATATCTGTTTTCACACTTCTGAAACATCATACTAACACAGGATATAGTCTAAAATTCTGCTACTTTCCGGCCACTTTTTTCCAATTTTTTAATCTCTGGCTCCCCTACTATATCTTCAACCTAAGGACTTTCTCACAAGTTTTATCCACTGTTATCAAAATATTTTAATGTACAGTATTTTGCATTTTGAAATGTATATTAATTCTCTAAATGTGGAATGTAAAATTTTATCTTAAACCCCTTTCTACATTTTGATTATTCAAACAAAGATAAATGAACAAACAAAACAAAACAAAACAAAACTGTTGTTGAAATTCATGAAAGTCTTTAATTTACCTGTTGGGATGGGAAACCGCAAATCATGTCAATTTCATGCAGCACATGCTAGGTTTATACTCATCATGCTATTTTTAGCTCTCCAGAGGGTGATATTAGAAAAGTGTCAAAAATATTAACTTCTGGAAACTAGTTGGAGCTGGTTTTGATGCAATATTAACTTGTAAGCCAGTTCAGACCAGTTGTCAGGTAGACATAGAGATCTATAAAGACAAATTTAGCCAATCGGGAGACAGGATTCTCTCCAGTCATATAACAAACTTTAATAATATATAAGCTGTGGGTTTCATGGTTTTAGAGTTTTTTTCTATTTATAGTCAATGGAAGATAATGGCCCCCAGGGGCATGGTTGGCAGGATTTATGTTGGGGGCCTCTAGACATTGCTTTATATCAAATATAAAAGCTGTGGGCTTGAAGGCTATATACTAAATACAGTAGAACTTCAATGGCTCGAACTCTGATGGTTCATTCACCTTGGCTGGCTAGAACTATCATTATGGTTCCTTAAGGTCATTTTATGCATAATCCACCACTACCCTTGGCTAGAACAATTTTTCATGGTCCATAGAATATTTGAGCCATTAAAATTCTTGTATATACAAGCTGTGTGTCTCATGGTTACAGAGAAATATATTCTTAAGGGAACCAACAAGCTGTGGGGCTTATGGCTTCAGAGAAGATTTTTAAAGGTTTTCCCATGGAAATTAGAGACCCAATCAGCCCAAAAACCATATGCAGCCTTTCCCCTACCTTATGTGCTTTACATGAAATTTGATCAAACCTCGAAATATATACTTCTTTGAAAATGTGAACAGATAATGACGACTCAATTGTTATTAAAAAGGCTGACAAATCCGGGACAATTGTTATAATGAAAAAGTGTGACTATATAGCTGAAGTAGAGCGGCAACTTCATAATAGTAACTATGATGAAAAACTTGAATCTGATCCGTCTGAAGAGGTAAAATCAAAAATAGTAAACTGTATAGATGAACTCAGTGAAGAAACTCCATATATATCAGATTTATTTGATGTTTTTCCGTCCGAAATACGGACTCCACAGTTTTACATTTTACCCAAGACACATAAAGAACGTGATGAAAGTTTACCTATAGGCTATCCTGGTCGCCCTATTGTTTCAGCGTGTAATTCTAGCACTGACAATATTTCCAAATATGTGGATTATGTTTTAAAACCACTCATGCAGTCGCTTCCATCCTATGTAAAAGATACTACAGATTTTATTCAAAAACTCAAATCCTCAAAATTAGCACATGCTAATTCTTATTTGGTCACTTTAGATGTATCTTCACTTTATACAAATATTCCACATAAGGATGGTCTTGACGCATGTAGGGGTTTCTTGAATAATACAAGTGCCTCGAATGAGCTGCCTGTTAGCAGCTTACTCAAATTAATTCAACTAGTTCTCGAAAACAATCATTTTCGGTTCAATAAAGAGAATTACATACAGAAAATGGGCACAGCAATGGGAAGCCCTATGGCACCAGCTTATGCTTCATTATTTATGGGTAAGCTCGAACAGGAGTTCTTGGAAAGTAGAGATCTTGTTCCTAGTGTATGGCTAAGATTTTTGGATGATATTTTCATGGTATGGGATCATTCTCTTGAAAGCTTACATAGTTTTATAGATGCTCTCAACTCTTTTCATCCTACAATCAAATTTACATATACTATTTCATCAAAAGAAGTAAATTTTCTTGATGTAACTGTTACTAAGTCTGATAATTTAGATTTTATTACAGAGGTATATGTGTTAAATCCACAAATATTCATCAATATGTTGAATATTCTTCATGTCACCCTAAAGCATGTAAAAATGGCATTCCTTTCAGTCAATGTAAACGGTACAGAAGAATAATATCTGATGATGCTAAGTTCAGTGAAAGCGTTTCACAGCTGCGTGATTTTTTCCTTGAGAGAAATTATCCTGCTAGTATTGTTGATCATGCACTTGATAAAGTATCTTCATTGTCACAAGATCAAGCTCTCCAGTCGTCAGAAAATAACCGTGACAAAAACATTATTCCGTTTGTGGTTGAATATAATCCCTCTTTATCTAAGATAGGTCTAATAATAAATAAATACTGGGATTTGTTGCAACTCTCACAGAAGGACAGCGTTAAAAATGTACATGCTTATAAGCCTATTTTGGCTTTTAAGCTTCCTAGGAATTTGCGTGACTTTTTAGTACATTCTTCGTTTAATGATACATTAAGTCATTTTTCACAGTCATGCAACCGACGAAGATGCTCACATTGTAAAAATATTGTTAAAAGTGATGTTTTTACTAGCAGCCGTACCCAGAACTCGTTCAAACTTCGATTTTCAACAGATTGTACGTCCCAGAATGTTATATATCTTATTGAATGTAAACGCTGTAATATGCAATACGTCGGTCAAACTAATCAACAAGTTTCTAAACGCATGAACAGTCATAGATTTGATATCAACAATTTCGATAGTCAATGCTATGCTTCAAATGTTGCTTTACATTTCAATTCATATCCACATTCTATTGCAGATTTCAGTTTTCTTCCAATTGATGTTGTTAAGGATGAGATGACTCGTTTGTGCAAGGAAACTTATTGGATACATAAACTTGATACCTTGCACCCTAAAGGCATGAATTCCAAATTATTGTACTATGTTTGGTAGTAGTTTGGCAACTATTGTTTGTTCCTATTATTACTTTTTTGTGTATATGCATTTTATAGGAATTGTTGTATCATATACGATCCAATAGTGACCGCTTTTGTCAATCAAACTTTTGCCAAGCTACTATTTTTAACCCTTCGCAACTCCGAATAATATGCATCTGCCCTTGTCGTCGGCTGTAGTCATCGACTTGTATATATGCTCACACATGAACTTTTTTCTGTGTGTTTATTGGACAGTGTAGACCCTGGTCTGACTGGTCCTAGTGGAGCAGTCTGATCCGGCTCTACACTTTTTGTTATATGAAATGTCGCTCGGCTGTAGTCATCGGTTGTATGCTTATGCTCACGGTATACTTTTTCTGTGTGTTTTTAGGTAGTTTGGACCCTGTTCGGACTGATCCTAGAGGAGCAGTCTGATCAGGATCTACACTGTTTATTTTCTTATATGCGGGCGGCTGTAGTTGTCGGCTGTTTTCATTAATTAATTTCAGCGTGTTTATTGGGCAGTGCGGACCCTGATCAGACTGATCCTAGAGCAACAGTCTGATCTGGTTCTACACTGTTTGCTTAATATGCGTTTTTAATAATCAGCGGACTACATGCTGTTGTATACCTTTAATAGCATTTAGCAGTCGTAGAGTTCAGCGCTATTGGGCTCGTCAATACCGCCGTATTGATGGACCCTAGTTCTGTTTTCATTGTACTTAATTTCCCCCGCTAATTTCTAGGTTACGTATCTGTCTTGGCGCTATGCCGCACGTTATACGTTACGTCCTAACGTTTTTGTGGTGCGTCACGTCATTTACTTGTTTATTATTATTCCTGATGAAGCCAATATGGCGAAACGTTGGATATTAAATAATAATTAAATGTAAAAATTCGTGTTGGTGTTGAATAATTGTTAATTAACAGATAATGGCAACAGACCATCAATAATATACTCACTATCATGCCTCAATTGAGCCTTTGACTCATGTGAGTTAATACAATGTGACCAAAAAGTAGGTCTTAGATCTAAATAACAGTTACTAGCCAAGTGAAATATATATTAGAATAACTGGATTGCATATTATATTCACCCTAAACCATTTAAAGTCATCATCTCATATCAGTTTGTTCAATTTTTGAGGGGTTAACCAAGCATGATTTTAAAATTCCCTGACTTTTCCCTGACTTTAGAAGATTTTCTAATTTCCCTGACCATTTTACAGAATTCCCTGACTTTTCCCTGACCTTGAAGTCAAAACAAATTTCCCTGTCTTTTCCCTGACGAGTGGGCACCCTGTGTGCTACGCGGCCTGGCTCACCTCGTTTTTTTTTATTTGATTCTTTACGTCCCATCAACAATCTTTCAGTTATAAAGGGCATGTCTTCCTGGGTTGAACCAGTACTAAGCTAGTATTAATGTTCTTGCTCAAGGACACAACAAAGTGACGCCAGTGAGGCTCGAACCCGCGGCCCCTCTGTCTCGAGTCAAGCACTCTACCGCTGAGCTCCCTCACCTTGTTTGTGTCTGCACTGTTTGCTTATCGGTATGTCCCATTTCAAGGGTGTAGTCAGAGTTAATGAGTTAACCCTTTGTGTACAGTAAAACCTGTGTAAAACAGCCACTCAAAAATAGACAAAACAAAGATCTTAATGACAAATGGTAGCTTAATGAAGGTCAAAAGTATTGCAGAATGCTCCAATACTTTTGACCTGCATTTAGTGATAGTTAGTCTTGAAAAATAATTTTTGGTCTTTTTGAGAATGGCCGTTTTACACAGGCTTACTGACTATGGCAATGAATCTTTCTATCTGGTTTGATACATGTACACAGAACATAGTATGGCATATTATACATATCAATTCAAGGCATCACAGGTTAGAATTTTCAAGCTAAGATGATATGTACAGGTTTTTCAATCTGTTAACTTTGTGTTTATCTTAGTAAACAGTGCAGACACTGATGAAATGCCACATTCTGTGGCATTTCATCTGGGTCTACACAGTTTGCTGATGTACCCATTAATGGATTTCTAGTACATGTACAATAAAAAGGTATAGAGTTATATGTTGCTCAGCAAAATAGTTATTGTAATATATATAATACCTGTTAGCTTTGATTCTGCCTCCTCTAAGCCCTTCAGCAACTGTTCATTGTCAGGATCTAGCTTGAGGGCTTCCTCATAGGCTATTTTAGCTTCCTCATATCTGTCTAGATAGCAGAGGGCAGCTGCCTTTCTTGAGTAGCCCTGAATAGAAAGACATATAGACAATCATGTACAGTAAAACCGGTCTTAAACGGCCACTTAAAAATAGACAAAACAAAGGTCTTAAAGACAAATGGTAGCTTAATGAAGGTCAAAAGTATTGCAGAATGCTCCAAGAGAGCATTCTGCAATACTTTTGACCTGTATTAAGCTATAATCCATCTTGAAAATCAACTTTTGGTCTTCATTTTGAGTGTGGTTGTTTAAGACAGGTTTTACTGTATTATCCATCTTATGTGATTTGAGTAAATACTGGTGGTAACAGTATATTATTCTCAATCAGGCAAATCTGCTAGCTGAATCCTGAATTGATAAAAAAAAAGATCATTACCGTAATCAATAATGATATAATCACCAATACATAGCTTAAAAATAAAATATATAATTACAAAGAACGAGTTAAGAAAAATAAATTGGCCTAAAATTGTGATTATTTTCTTTATATTAGTTTAAACATGTGTTTTGAGTGCTCAAAAGAACCATCTCATCTAGACGGTTCTTTTAAGTACCCTAAACATATGTTTTGGTTGAGAAATAAGAAAAATAATTTTCAGTTACACACTCTTATCTGGGGGCCTGATCTATCAAGAGAAATGAGTCAAGTTTTCCTTGTTGAACGGTAAATTAATGTGTTTTGAAATCACGTCACAATTTCATATGAAACGTATTTTCCCAATTTCATTGGCCCCAGTCCAAAATCTGTAGCAAGGCCCCTGGGGCCTGTATTCAGCCCCAATGAAATTTTAAAAATATACCTAAGCCTTCAGAATAGAGTGGGTAATTAAATAATGGGTCTTTAGAAGTTGCCTAGCAGCTTGGTACGACCTCGGTAATGGTGAGTTAATATTATATTTCTTTTCATTCGAAATATATTTTCTGCTAACTCAAAAGAACCAACACAGGGAGACTGTTTCATTTCGCACCCAAGGAGCATGTTTATAATAATAACCAAGATCGCAGGTTTGCTTGTTTGCTTTACATCCCAAGTCAACAGCTATGGTCATGGCGGGACGGTCACTCGGTCAGTTCACCTAGCCACACTTTTTCCAGGGCAAGCTTGAACAAGCAGTTAACCAGTACTTTGTGCACATACTTTCGCTTGTAACTGACAACAACCCTTCTTAAATGATTCAGCGGAAGGGAGGAGAATGACCTTAGAAATTATTTCATGATCAATCTCCACAAAAGTATGGGACCGGGCCTGGATCGAATTCGCGACCCCTGGATTGCAGTCAGACTCGCATCTGTAGCCAGACACTTTATCGACTACCCTATGCGGCCCGGTAAGATCACAGGTTTAGATAAACAAATTTTTTTCAGTGTACAATAGTAAACATTTCTTAACCCATCAATTTAAACATATATGTGTTTGTGGTGCTCAAAAGAACAGTCTCATGGAGAGGTTCTTTTGAGTAGCAACAACATATGTTTGGTTGAGTAATAAGAAAATTAATTTTTTGTCATGCACTCTTAACTAAAGGCCTGAAGATTATAGCAATTTCATGTTCAAATATTTTGCCATATCACACCTGGTTGGCGGCAATCAAAACGCTATCAACAATCGACGAATGGGGATCAAAAATTGATAGAAACAGTGTTTTAGATTGCCATTTGTCGCCAGTGTGGCGGCAAATGACAATTGAAAACACTGTTTCTATCGATTTTTGATCTACGTTCCTCAATCGTATTGGCGTTTTCGATTGCCGCCTACCCAGTGTGCATCTGGAACTATGTGCATACCTTAGCCCAATCTGGTCGCAGTTCAATAGCCTTCTCAGCATCGTCCAATGCCTTGATGTAGCTCTCAGCCTTCATGTAAGCTGCTGCTCTGTTACTGTAGAGGACAGCACTGGCGTCCAAGGATAGGGCTTCTGTGTACAACCTCAGAGCCTCAGTGACATTGTTCTTACCCATAGCTTCATTTCCCTGGGCTTTAAATTGTTCCGCCTAAAGTGCAAATTTTTTTAGAGCCATGATAAATAGACAATATTAGCCCTTTCTTGACTAGCTGAATCTTCCGTTTAATTTAGCCATTTCATCCTGATGGATAAACCAATGCATATTGATACAATAAGTATGGCACTGACCATTTTTTTTTTATTTGAAGGGTTTGCCTCTGACGATTTTTATTTATCTTAGAAAACAGTGCAGACTCTGTTGAAATCATGTCACCTTTTGTGGTAATTCAAAGTACAAATGAGCCGTGACATGAGATTTCCAACAACTGTAGGATGGACATTCCATGATGATAACAATAGCTCACCATTAGTTTATAGGTCAGCGGACACCAAAATGTATATCACTTCATAGACATGTCTATGGTTTTAATTTATTGGAATGTAGTCCCGCTATCCACTTGGGATATGCTTGAAAAAAATCCAATTTTTTTTTCTTAAATAGTCACATAAGATCAATTTATCAAGAGAACTGCTGCAGCTGTAATTTTCAGAAAGAAACGTAATTAGGATGAACAAGCATCTCCATGACCAATAAAGAATAAGTCAGCAAAAAGAGCAATTTCAAAATGAATATACAAATTTTTATTGGGCTAAAAACTTTTTTGATAAGGTAAATTGGAAATTTTAGACATATGGGCCATGATAGGGCTAATTTATTCTTTTCTTGAATGAAATTGTGACTAGATCATGCTTTTCTCGCATTTTAACTTTAATTTATGAACTCTCGCTTGGATTCGTCGGGATTTTCTGACGTGCCAATACTTGTCAAGAGCTAAAATTCCAATTCACCATGGAGATCAAACTGACCGGAAGGATCAAACTGACAAGAACAAGCATCTATAGGATGAGTGCTTTGGGAAGAATTACTTGTCCTTTCTAGATTTCACTGGTATCCTAGAGTCATGTGTTTTGATGCACTTTTTAAAAGCACTATTTTATCACTTATGAAGTATACATGTAAAGACGGGTTAAGTTGCACTGTGTATGTTACTAATGAACACATAGTACACCAGCTCATAGTATTAATTTTTTTCTGTATTGGCCATACTCCTGAAAATTTCAAAAGAAAACGGACCCCTGCGGTGCACACTATTTTGTTGAGAGTCATATGAAATGACGCACCTTTGTTTTTTTTTTATATTTTTCTTACAATTAAATTTATTTATATAATCTTGAAAACCAGGCTGTGTTTAAGGCGGGAAGGCACCTAATGCATGTTGTAATACAATAAAATAGAAGAATTACTGTTTAGGGGTATATGACCATACTTTAAAAATGAGACCTGATACTCTAAAAATGATGGCCATTTTGTTTTTTTAGTTTTGGGGGTGGGGCACTTGGAGTGGTTATTCCTCCCATTACTTTTAAGAAAGAATTTCTAGCGATAAGGCGAGCAATCTCCCTAAACGAGACGTTCGTTTTATTTTGTTGAAATAACGACTGGAGAAACTAGGCTAATTCAACAAATATATATAGACGAGCCGTCGATGCACCATTGCCCCCAAATTAGTATATTTAAAACGGGGTTTCCTTCATGCATGTAATAACTCTACTTCTTATTGAATGAGAATTTATTTTGATCATAAACTGTGCTTGTTATTCAGAAACATATATGGGAACTAGACCGTTAAACAAGGAACCAGGCTATGTACAGTAAAGCTATTTATACAGTTGATGTACAATAAAAACGACCATCTTGCAAAGTGGTCTATTTTTGTCAGATATTTGATGCCTTCTTTCGCTTATACAACCCCTTTCCCCCCCTAGACCCAAGACGCCTTTACATATGTTATATATTTGTATAGGGACATTTAATTTTCCAAAGGGCATCTTGGGTCTAGGGGGGGAAAGCATCTAAAAACAAACTGAAAGACGCCAGTTTCATCTTTTCAATGACAGACATCACAATTTTAAGTATATTTCGTACGCATGCGCAGAAGGAATACCGCAAAGTTTTGGAAATAGAGGGCACTTATTTCCTTGATATTTTAGCACTTTTACTTTTTGAAAACCTGCAAAGGATTTACCAAAACTCTCGTCTAAACGGCACAATGTCTAAAGACGTAAAATGAGGGGTGGGAGTAGAAGGCTTAAGTTTTCACAGCTTTGAAAATGATGAATCGCTTTGAAACCTATTTTGATGTTTTCTATGCATATTTTACTACTGAAACAGTCCAATTTTAAAAACATTAGGGCAATTTGAAAATGTAACTTTTGTAATCATGTCAACTAGGGAAAATATACGCCTTATCGCTAGAGCTCCTTTATCCAATCGTGGATTAAAATGTTCTTAAGACAGCATGCAGTAACATTAAAAACTATTTTGTTCAATTTATTAATATTCCTAATGCTAACGATTTGAAGAAATCATGCTTACATATTTTCTCACTTTCAAGTTTCTTAATAAATTTATATAAGACATAGCAACACATCAAATGAAATTATTTTTTGTAAAGCATTAAAGCAATCATATGATTTGAAGGTGAACTAGAGCAGAAGTCGATGGTACACCATCGCAAATACCCGCTTTTTGACCTATAACCTTTACCTTGGGGTCAAGGTCACACAAAATGCTGCTCAGTACCTTCAACATACTATGACCTATGCACCTGTTAAGTTTGAAGCTGCTAAAAAATACACTAAATGACCTTGACCTATGGGTCAAGGTCACACCAAATGTTGTCTAGTGCCCTCCAAATCATATGACCTTTGCACCTGCAAAGTTTGAAGGTGCTACGTCCAACAGTTTAGGAGAAGATGCATTTACAAGAAAGTACATTATTTGACCTTGACCTTCAGGTCAAGGTCATACTAAATGTTGCCCAGTGCCCTCTTCATCATGTGACCTATGCACCTACAGAGTTTGAAGTTACTACATCAAAAGCTTTAGGAGGAGAAGCATTTACAAGAAAAGTCAATATTTGACCTTTGACCTTGACCTTGGGGTCAAGGTCATACAAAGTGTTGCCCAGATCCCTCTACATCATGTGACCTATTCAGCTACAAATTTTGAAGTTGCTAGGTCTAACCGTTTAGGAGGAGATACATTTACAAGAAAATACTATATTTGACCTTTGACCTTGACCTTGGGGTCAAGGTCACACGAAATGTCACCCAGTACCCTCTACATCATGTGACCTATTCACCTACAAAGTTTGAAGTTGCTACTTCTAACGGTTTAGGAGGAGATGCATTTACAAGAAAATTCAATATATGACCTTTGACCTTGACCTTGGGGTCAAGGTCATGCAAAATGTTGCCCAGTATCCTCTACATCATGTGACCTATTCAGCTACAAAGTTTGAAGTTGCTACGTCTGACCGTTTAGGAGGAGAAACAATTACAAGAAAATACAATATTTGACCTTTGACCTTGACCTTGGGGTCAAGGTCACACGAAATGTCGCCCAGTACCCTCTACATCATGTGACCTATTCACCTACAAAGTTTGAAGTTGCTACCTCTAATGGTTTAGGAGGAGATACATTTACAAGAAACGTGACGGACGGACGTACGCACGGACGGACGGACGGACAGACGGACGACGGACCGACTTTGACATGAAATTAATATACCCTTTTTTTCTAAAGAAAAAAGCGGGTATAATCACTAGAACAGATGCTAATGTAGCAGGGAAATAAATTATTTTATAACTGGAATTAGGGCTGCTGCGAGTATTCGAGTACTCGGATCCTCGTGGATCGTAATATAAAATCGAGTATGAATATTCGTCACTGCCGAAAGCGTTGGATCGCGATCTTTTTTTTTTTTTTAGATATTTTCAACTGAAACAAGTAGAAGTTTTTCACAAAATTGTCAAGCTACTGGACCCTACAACCACTAGCAAGAAGCGACCAACAACCTCCATCAGAGAAGTCAGGGACACGGACCCGAACTTCAAACCGATGACCATAGATGAAGCCTTCGCTGCTCTTAATCAACCTACTATATGCACAACAGAAGAACTGGCAGAAGATTTATATATCACCCCCTCCAACAGTGATACGTCAACAAGCTCAAAATGAAGTAAGAAACATAAAGGTTTATGGAACCTTCCAGTAACTTTAATACATTTTAAACTTTCATATATATATATATACTTTCATCAAACATATCTGCTGACATAAGGAGCCACAACGCGGGACATTACTCCTTAGACCCTCGATGAACCTTGAACGTACATCAACTATATAGTCCATAATTATAGGACCCCATCTTTCAAAGATTCAAATACAATCCCCTCTAGCAAATAGCGATGATCCAGCTTGGGCCAGGACTAATGCATGACCCGATCTGGACCCTTACTGTTTGAGAATGTCTGAGGTGGCATGTCACTGCGTTGTGGCTTCTAATTGTTGTCCTTGAAACTTTTCAAATAAATTCACCACGGTACTCAGCAACGTAACGCCATTGTTCAAAGACTTCCGGTATTTTAACAATAACGTCACGTGATCTATTTGGTCCGCAAAATATGTACTTCGGTGGTGATTTTATATACATATTCATCCTGATGAAGGGTTAGTCAACCCGAAACGCGTAGATCAAAAATAAAGTTTATAAAAAACGTTCCTGATTGTTTGTTCCGTCCTACATCCCCTTTCCAAAAATTGTCAATTGAAATATTCCCAATGACTACGGTTAGTGTTGTTCGATTATTGGATTTTTCATAATCGATTAGTGTTGTTCGATTATTGGATTTTCATAATCGATCATCGAAAACAATCGGTCAGGCGGTTTCGATTGATGATCGATTATAATCGAAAATTATCAATTGAAAGGGAAACCCGTAGAATGTCCATCCTGGTACAAGTTGAAACTCTTATCTTTATAAAAAAATGTTAGCCTCAGTGTCATGCTATTTTATGTACAATATCAAATACCACAGATCCTGACAGCAAACTCAATTTAAGAGCCATTGGCATTTTAACCCTTAAAGTCTTTATGCACTTATGGATTCTTCCTTCTGGTTTGAAACAATAAACTTGGGAAGGTCCATTGTATACATCAAGGGGTCACAGTTTATAATTTCTAAATAAAATTATATTTCTTTCTCTGAAGATATTTTATTTCTTAGCAAACGGTGTAGATTCTGTGGCATTTCATTATAGTTTTGACTCTTTGTGAAAGTACGCATTTAGGAGTCATAAGCCTACAAAGAGTTAAGGTGTGCACTGAAGAGTTCATAGTTGCTGTAATTACAGTTTCTTTATTCCTCACATTCTATAAACTTTTGAATTTATGGATTGCATTTTCTTGTTGCAAATTTAGAATAGTAGCTTAAAAGAGGGTCAGGTGTGAATCTTTTCGATTATAATCGATTATTACCAAACAAAATCGATCAGTAGAATCGAAAGAATTTTTCGATTGATCATCGATAATAATCGATCATCGATACAACACTATAATCGATCATCGAAAATAATCGGTCAGGAGGTTTCGATTGATGATTGATTATAATCGAAAATTATCAAACGAAAGGAAAACATAGGTTCCATCCTAAAGAATGTCTATCCTTGTGCTGCTTTATGAAAAAGATCTTAAGCGTCAGTTCAATGCTACAGTGACAGCAAATTAAATTCAACAGCCATTGACATATTTACCCTTTATGCACTAATGGATCCTTCCTTCTGGATTGAAACAATAAACTTGGAAAGGTCCATTGTATACATCAATGGGTCACAGGTTATTATTTCAAAATAAATTGTATTTCTTTCTCTGAAGATTGTTTTTTGTCTTAGCAAACAGTATGGACCCTGATGAAATGCCGCATTCTAAGGCATTTCATCTGGGTCTTCACTGTTTGTGACAGTGTCAAAGCACACATTTAGGGGACATTGTACAATGTACAAAGGGTTAAGGTGTGCACTTGCTGTAATTACAGTTTATATCTTTATTTATATTCTATAAACCTTGCATTTTCTTGTAGCAAAGTTGCAAATTTAGAACAGCAGCTTACAAGAGTCAGGTGTGAATATTTTCTATTATAATCGATTATTACCAAACACAATCGATCAGTAGAATCGAAAGAAATTTTCGATTGATCATCAATTATAATCGATCATCGATACAACACTAACTACGGTTCTAATATATATAAATGTCTCTCATTTAAACACCTTTGTTTCTCGCAGGTTAGTGACATGTATTTGCACTCTCCATTATCGGTAATTAAGATCCTTATTTACTAGAGTAAAGTATTCCGAATTCCGTAAATGGACAAAAGCGCCCTTATATAGGGTGATATGCATAAGTTTTGCGAGAAAGGTAAGAAAACCATGCTTCACTAAATCCTTGTGTTACTAAATAAAGTAGCAGTGAACAACCTAAGTGAAATAGGACTCAGTGCAGACCCTAACAAAACATTGAGGATAAAGAAAAGAGGGCCTTATATGGAAATCAGCACACTTGTCAGAATATCTGGTTATCCAAGTTCAGGAAAGTATAAAATCTTATAATTTCTGTTGCATGAGTGGAAATGCAGTTTATCTTCTTTGATAACTAACTGTATACATGTGGTACTTCTGGTTTATCAGAATTTTGATTTGATTCTTTACGTCCCATCAACAATCTTTCAGTTATAAAGGGACGGGTCTTCCTGGGTTGAACCAGTACTAAGCTAGGATTAATGTTCTTGCTCAAGGACACAACGCAGTGACGCCGGTGAGGCTCGAACCTGCGGCCCTTCGGTCTCGAGTCAAGCACTCTACCACTGAGCCATTGCGCTCCCTGGTTTATCAGAAAGGGCTGATTTACTTACAGGGCTCTCGATCACCCGATTTTGGGGCCGAAATTCGGCCCCATTCCCAATGCCAAAAAGTATGTTTTTTCCCAATTCCAGACAAAAAATTCCCAATTTAACCAAAAAAAAAATAATTTTTTTTTTGGGGGTGGGGGGGGGGGGGTCTCCATCTTTATTTCATATAATGCAAATACAGAACATATTGTTACATAATTACAATTTCACAGACTACCAATTACATTATATATCAAGAAAAAAGGTAAGGTCCGTTTCATAACAGAAGTCTTATTTTTTATTAACCAGTGACTCGCAGTTTGATCTGTGGATCGTAACTCATGAACCATGGATCAGATTGGATCGCCACTTGCCTGACGATCCACAACCCTAACTCGAATAAAATGTGTCTGAAAAAATCTTGTTTTTTAATTGACAACAGGGGACAAAAATATGTCAATATTGCACTCTCCCTGCAGGACGAGTGAATTACAGTTTTCACTCGTCCTGCAAACACATGCACTCGTCCTTAAAAATTGTATGGGGGGGAGGGATTTGATGTTTTTGAAGTTCCTTATATCACTGCTAAAATGATATTTACCCACTGCAGTCAGTTTCATAACTGCATCTCATACACCGACAAAAAGAGTTTTTACATTCAATACTCAGTCTCATGTTGCGATTTTCTTTTCTCAAAATCGTGTTTACTTTCCGCTTTTTCTGCAGGAACTTTCGTATAGACATTTTAGCAGACCCCCCTTTGACTGGTTTATAAATCTATTACGACCGTCAGGGTTCAGTTATCAAGAAGAAAATACAGTAATTACAGCGATACAGTCTGTCACTATACAAACCTATTTCATTGATGAAAATGCGCAAATCAATATTTGCTGTGATACAGTCTACCACAATGCCGCGCATTATACAGCCCAGCTTTTATTCGCCATTTGCAATCACAACATCCGGTTTCTACTTTCAGAATTGAAAAGGTATGCGGCTCGATGAAAACGCTTCCTGCCATCTGAAAATGGTAGTTTCACCCGCAGATTTTAGCACTCGTGCTGTAGGACGATCGCTTTGGGAAGAATCACTCATCCTTTCTAAAATCAACTCGTAAATACGAGCAGAAGAGTGGAATTTTTGTCCCCTGGACAAAAAGTACCTTAAGAATTTGGGTCAAGGTTGGCAAAAGGCCAGCAAACAAGCATATTTGCCATGCCAGTGGCATTTACTGGGAAATACCGGGAGATAATGGAAAATACTGGCAAATATGATTTACAACCCTCCATATTTAGATTGGTAATTTCAATAATAGAGGTTATTTGACTTAATATTTAATTTCTACTAGTTTATCAGGCTATCAGCTAAATTATCTTAGTTTTAAGTATATTAGGTCTAGTTCTTTAAATATTTAAAGTTAATAAAGTGAATTTTAGAAGAAGAAAAAACAACCCTGCTTTGTACATGCCAAAGTACTCATCAGTTGGCTTGTGCATAGTTACAGATAAGGTTGGGTGAGTGACCCTTATCTGTACAATAACTCAATTAAAGACACCCCTGTTTGTGGTCACATGGACTTTAATTGTCTTAAGTTAAAATAAAAAGTCAATCATGACATCCTAGTGTTCATCCTTGCCCCTGGCTATACAGCATCCACTTGGGGATGTGTTGTCTTAACAGTTTATGACAGGCACAGGTATCAAACAATTGCCAGATACACAGGTAAATTTTCTCCCCATTTAAAGGTCTAATTATCCCCACGCTTTTATTCCTCGTCCGTCTGTCCGTTATGCTATCTCCTCCTAAACCATTGGACGAAATTCAACCAAATTCGGTGTGTGAGTTACTGGCATGAATGGGGCGTGCAACGTCAACTTTTTTTTTGGCCCCGCCCCCTGGGGCCCCGGTAAGGGGTCAAAAGGTCAAATATCTTTTAATTTCAATTACAAAGTCAATTTCAAAGATTTTTATACCAAACTTTGTGTGTGTTCTCACAAATGAAAGATACAAAACATATCAGAGGGGATTTTCATTCTGTCCCCTGGGTCATGCCCCAGGGGTGTGACTTTGGGGTGCTGGGGGTGCCCAGGAGGTCAAAAAAAAAAAATTTCAAACATGGTCATGTGGTATCTCAAATCGACAGGGATGACGAGCAGAACAGAATGCAAGCAAAATTTTCATCCTAGGGTCAAACTGGTGACCTTGGGGTGAGGTCAAAGGTCAAATATCATTAAATTTCGGTTACTATGTCAATTTCAAAGGTTTTTATACTAAATTTTGTGTGTGTTCTCACAAATGAAAGATACAAAACATATCAGACGGGATTTTTATTCTGTCACCTCCGTCATGCCCCAGGGGTGGGACTTTGGGGCACTGGGGGCACCCAGGGGGTCAAACAATTTTATTTTTCAAACATGGTCATGTAGCATATCAAATTGACGGGCATGATGAGCAGAACAAAATGCAAGTAACATTTTCATCCTAGGGTCAAACTGGTGACCTTGGGGCAAGGTCAAAAGGTCAAATATCATTAACATGTCAATTTCAAAGATTTTTATACCAAGCCTTGTGTGTGTTCTCACAAATAAAAGATAGAAAATATATTGAACAGAATTTTCATTCTGTTACCAAGGTCATGCCCCGGGGTGGGACTGCGGGGTGCTGGGGGAGTCAAAAACTTTAGCGTGGGGATTTGCGATGGCGCCCCATCGACTGCGCGCTCTAGTTACAATTTACCCTTGTCAGGCTGAACCCAAAATTAACCCTGTTGAATCCATTTTTGAAAACACTAGATCCTGATCAGCTGGTTTCTTTCAGCGGCCATCTTATCAGGATCTACGCTGTTTCCCACACTAATTGAAAATACAGGTTAAAGCTGAACAGGATAAAATTTGGGAGAAGTGTTACTGTATAGTACATAAAATATTATGCATGATAAGGGCTAAAGATACTAAATATTGTTAAAAATTATTTCAAAATTTCTGTCTAAGATTCATTTCTGGCTGTTTTAACACGTTTAAATGTATTCAAAGGTTTTATGTAGCCTCATATTCAATATTTACATTTTCACTCATTTGAAATTATACTATTTTGAGTCTACTTCCTAAAGATATCTGCTGCATTTAACAGCTAAAATTATATTTGCCAGTATTTCGCGGCAAAAAAGTTATATTTGCCAGTATTTGCCACTTGAGCCTTATTTGCCATGCCGGGAAATACCAGTATATTCCACTGGTAAATATACCCAGGGTGGAATTTTCCGCCCAACCTTGATTTGGGTAAAAAACATGACCATTGTAGGTAAAGGAGCCCTAATATTCCAAGAAAATCAGAATGTTTTTTTACATTTTACCACCTAGATGTATTCCTCTAATGCCATTCTACCTCAGCGATGATAGGGTGTTGAAAATTAAATGATGCAGCTTCATAAATTTGAAGAAAATGAAAGGTGCGTCAAAACACATTATGGGAGGATAATTACGAGCAGACGAGTAGAATTTACGTCCCCTGATTAATGTCACTGAAGATCATGTATTATCAAATAGAAGATCATGTCTTATCAAATAGTGTAAGCCCTGATAAGATGATTTAAAAATCAAAATCCTTTGTTATATTTTGTGGGTGGGGTGCTGCTATGCTACACATGTGTGTGAAATAATGCCTAATCTAAATCTGTTAACGAATAAAATTTAATTTCAATTAAAGATTTAAAGCAGACAAATGCGTATGGAAACTTTTTAACTTAAAATAATCGTAAATGAACGTAGAAAACACTCGAAATTTCTCAAAAAACCTGTTTCTTAGTCGCTACGTCCGCCATGGTTCCCGAAGTTTCTAGAAGATGGTTCTCGGTTCCTTAATGGTGGATATTTGAGAGGTCTTGAACAGAGGTAACCAGCCAGAAAGTTACGTCCCTTCTTTATGTTATGGAACGCCATCACTACCTTAAATTTCAACAAGGTAAGTTAGGGTGCAAAGATCAGGAGTCGATACAATCAAGTACCACACCCGACCCAGGATACCAATGGGAAAGTTACAAACGCACAGTTAGACACCACAAACGAGAGCCAAGAGGTCAGTCCTTCCCAGCAGGTGACCACAAAGCACATATAAACAGACGCGCACAAAGACATAGCAAACATAAGACAGAACAAAAACATAAAAGATCCACAAAAGAAGTACCGCCTTGGAACGGTCAGTAAAATGTTAGCTTTTAAAAAAGCTGAAGAAGCTTAAAGAAGAACTTTTATAGTGTTTTGTTATTGCATTTGCTGAAGCCACTCTTTTCAGTGTTTCATGGGCTTCAAGCTCTGAGCATTTTTTTGCTTTAGTTAACGATTTGTACATAGGTGATCCATTGGAAGCAAATAAGACAGGAAATATACATATTCCAGTAAGACTCTGCTCATGAATACACTGAATAATTGTAGAGTTTACCCCCTCCCCAGCAGTATGTATTAGGTCATTCAACCGTATTCCTCAATCGAAGTCAATGCACATAATTCCTAGGGGGCATATTGAAACTGACCCATCTACATCTAGATATTTCGTCACATTTAGTCTAGAATATCCGAAGGGCCCATGTTTGATCGGGATTCTCGCTCAGTGGTAAGGTCTCTAATAGGCCTTTTCACTTTTAGAAGCAATCCAGTATCCAAAGTATATCAACATCGCTCACGCAATGATGGAATTTTGGAAGTAACTTGGTCGACCGGGAGTCTGAGAAAGAACTGTAAAAGACACTGCTGTTGGGGAGTTAACACCTGATCCATTTCCGCAACTTGCTAATGGAACAAGCCCCAATCGAACACGCGCCCAATGGAAGTTTATTAACGAATAGACTGGTTCTCTCCCTTTAATAGCTTGTCAGCATATTAAGACAGGTAACTACTAAACGCCATTGCGTCTATTTATAGCATATACATTGACGTAGTAATGGAAAAATACGTAGTATTGGAAAATACCTGGGACGTCTTGAGTCCATCTGCGGTATTGAATAAAAAGTGCATTTGCTCCCAGCTAGCATCCCATCACGAGCCACTATCGACCCGCCGACGAACCGTCACCTGCGGATGGCGGTTCGTTGGCGGGCCGAAAGTGGCCCAATTGTACGTGCGGATTGGATTTTTTATAAAGTTTATTTTGTTCTATTATCAGGAATATGGCAACTGAAAAATTACAAGTTCTATAGGTTCCTATAGAAATAAGCATCCCCAACCCAACACTGGATGCGTGGATCCAGAGGGGGTTAGGTGGTCCGCACCCTACCCCCCCCATCCCCCTAAAAAATCACATGTTCTATGGGTTTCTATAGAAATAAGCATTCCCCGCCACCCGAAAATAAACAAAAATACAGTTACCCCGCATCTAGTCAGACGCAACGCGGCCCGGTACAACTATTTTCTGGAATTTCAAATGTTCACAGGGGAAACACTTATGAGACTTTCAGTTTGCACCTACAAAACTCAATCCGTGACGGGGAAGTGGGCAATTACTTATTTCTAACCGATGTGCGGATCCAGAGGGGGATAGGTGGTCCGGACACCCCCCCAAAAAAAAAAAAAAAATAAATAAATAAATAAAAATAAATAATAACCACAAGTTTTTTAAGTTTCGTTGGAAATAAGCATTTGCCCCCCCCCCCCCTCCCCCATCCCCGAAAAAAAAACACATGCTACCGACTGCGCCGGCCGGTAAACCTTCTGAGACTTTCAGAAAACTCAATCCGTGACAGGGAAGTGGGCAATTACTTATTTCTTACCCATGCGCGAATCCAGAGAGGGATAGGTGGTCCGGACCCCCCCCCCCCCCCCCCCCCCCCCGAAAAATCACAAGTTATATAGGTTTCTATAGAAATAAGGATTTGTACCCCCCCCCCCCCAAAAAAAAATAATAATAATAATAATAAAAAGTTGCACCCCCCCCCCCCCCCCCCCCCCCCCCCCCGATAAATGTTTCGACCCTTTTGAACCGTAAAAAAAATATAATATAGTTGCAAAAAAACCAACAATAAACACCCTTATCAGAGTTTTTTTTCTGTTATTTGAGTCTGGACGCCCCCGGCCCCTGTTTCTATCTGCGAGGAGAGGGTGGAGGGTGAAAGGGGGGGGGGGGTACTATAAAATTTTCATTCAAACGTAGGCTCGCACAATTTTGTGGTTCAAAATTTTGAATTTCAATACCTTTGAGGGTTTTCAGAAAAATGAAAATTTTTGGGGGTATGAAGATTTTGTGGATATCTTTTGGGGTCATCACAAAATACCAAAAAGTTAACCCCAAAAATGGTCCGGGCCTATGTATGTTTGAAAATATCAGAGTACCCCCCCCCCCTTTCTCACCCAGGTGCGAGTATGCTTGGAATTCGTGAACAATATCAGCGGACGTCATATTTTGTGTTTGGGGTCACTACACAGATAGCAAAGATACGTTGGGCCCACGTTGGTAGTTGGTGGAAATGTGGGCGTCGCCGCATACCAACCTTGTACCAACATCGAACCGACGCAACAATGTCGACCATTCTCTCATTATTAAACACCACTATATTATTACAAAATCCTCTGTGCCTGTATTCTGAATAACGTGTTTGGTGTTAAAAGAAGTTTATGTTTCCGGAGCACATGACATTGGGCCAGCATTGCGAAGGAGATTTGTTTGATTTGATTCTTACGTCCCATCAACAATCTTTCAGTTATGTAGGGACGGGTCTTCCTGGGTTGAACCGGTACTAAGCTATGATTAATGTGTCTTGCTCAAGGACACAACGCAGTGACGCCTGCGAGGCTCGAACCCGCGGCCCCTCTGTCTCATGTTCATTAAATAAGCCAGGTTACGAGGAAAACTATCCATGCGCGGATCCAGAGGGGGCCGGGGCTCCGGGCCCAGCAAAATCACAAAGCTATAGGATTTATTTAGCAATACTCGTCTGGATCCACTTGAAAATCTCAAAGGCAAGCCAGAATTCAATGTTGGGCCATTAATTCGGCCGCTAGCGAAAAGCCATTGAAATTGGCCGATGATGATACACCTTGAAAGGTATTTGGATTCTCACCATAAAAAAGTTGTTAAAGATAAATTGGACTCCCTCTTACAACACTTTCTGGGTCCGTGCATGCCTGCGTCGGGGATTTCCGATCGGATGGGGGTTACTCTGATATTTCGTAGCCTATGTGGACTGGGACCTTTTTTAAGGAGGGGGTCTAACTTTTAATTTCAATAATTTTAGGGGGTTCAGATTGAATAAATATTTTATGGGATCTATGATAAAATTGTGGATATTTTAGGGGAGGGGGCGGGATGGTCATCATTCACAGTTAGGGAGCGTGGCGAAAAAGGAACGCATGTGCGCGACCCCCGTAATATGACTTTAAAGCATGTATAATATCATGCGCGGATCCAGGAATTTTTGACAGGGGGGGGGTCCAGATTGAGACGTTTTTTAGTCCTCAGCTTATTTTACAGAGGGGGGGGGGGGCAATGGTTTTATTGCAGAGAAAACTATACTTTCCCAAGGATCCAGAGGGGGTCCAACATTTTCAGGGGAGGTCCATCCAAGGGGGGATCCAAATGCTAATTGCTATCACAATAACTTGTGATTTTTAGGAAGGGGGGGGGGGGGGGCTCCGGGGATCCATAGGTTTTAGTTACGCGGTGTGCATTCTTCTAAGATCATTTTAAAGCTGTTTAAAAAAGAAAAACGGGGGTCACTTAAAACCTGGAAACACATCCTACCAGTAACAAAATCCACTTTAAGGCCAATTTCCTCGGGTGTGGTACTTTCAGGGGTGGCACTCTCTTTAAACAATTGTGTTTTGCGTTGTGTTTTGCGTGTCTTTGTTGGTGTTTTTGAGAAGTTAATTCCCTTTTGTGGTCCAGAGAGAGGAGAGGAGCGCATCATTCTTTTAGTAATTAGCACGCATCACTATCCTTGCATTTCGTTGGCACCCCTCATAAAAAGTCTACATCTTTGATCGAGGTTCTGTAATTTCGAGTAACAGTTTCTACACATAAGGCCTAAATGAAATATATGTGTGGTTCCTGTTTCATGCCAAGAAAATTCAGGGTAGGTAGGTAGGGAAATTATTAAATTTTGTTATAACATTTAACAAAGAAAATAGTGACAGAAATTGAAAAAGTGCCCATTTTTTCTCCAAAGACCATTTTATTGTTTAGGGTATATAGGGTTAAAAAAATTAGGGTAGGTAGGCAACAGGAACCACACATATATTTCATTTAAGCCTAACGCCACTCTCTACATTAATGCCCCCACATTTCGCGAGCAATGCTTTGGCGTTGATGTCTGATCTTTTTGTGGATTCGATCCTTCGGACCTCTTGTGCGCTCTTTCCACAGACCATGCAGACACGCTCTGCAGGGTGCAGATTTTTGTTTTACGGGAGTTCTATACATTTCTATCCCATGCTGTAGCCACGATGATCCACGGATGTATTAGTTTGTCTTCCTGGTGTCTCTTGATGCTTGATGATCTCTTCCTTGCAGTGCCATGGGGTTGTCTGCTGTTTGTGATTGTGGTATTTCCTGATCATGCTCACATACTCTTTTTAGGTAGTGAATACCCTTTAAACCTTCTTTACATGAACCACAAGACTGGTGACCTTGAAACATGGTTTGCATCATTGGATAGTAAGTGAGTATGAGCTGGCCCACCCAGTCCACTTTCTGTGCCTTTTATATAGTAAAAAATTTAATTGAATTTGGTTCACACTGGATTCATATAATACCTGGCCTATTTATGAACTTTTTCAACACCGACGCTCTTTCTGGAGCATGCGCAGGTTCTCTACTTGAAAAAATACCATATGCGGAAGAAAAAAAATCAGGTGTGTGGGATTCGATCTCTAGACCCTTACCTCGTTAAGCTAAAGCGCTACCACTTGCGCTATTTGGACAGGTATCGCCCCTTGATTACATCAAAATCTAAGTACATTGAAAAAATTATTAAAATCGAAATTACCAATAACAGCAATATTTGAAAGGATTCGTATCGAAAAGAAAGTGCGGCAAATCTTCTCAGTTTTCAGTACATGTTCATTTCTCATTTTGATGTGCGAAATTGACCCAGGATGTAAACAGATGCTCTTTCTGGAGCATGCGCAGTCGGATGAGTGGGATTCTCTACTGGTAAAAAATTACTAGTTACCAAACGTAATATGCGTAGCGGAAGTGGAGCTTTATCAACGTGGGGAACCAATCTAATTAACGAATAGTAAGTGAGTATGACCAGGAAATACCACAATCACAAACCGCAGACAACCCCATGGCAACGCAGTGAAGAGCCACTCAACCGTCACGAGACAAATAAAGCATCGCAACCAGCTCTCTCTTCCCCATCAAGATATTTGCAATACTAGAATGGACATAAAAAAACGTACAGCAAAACATTCTCGGGACCGCCTTGACGCCACAGCCTTAGAGACACAGGTAAACAAATTGGGTGGTTAATTTTTACATTATGGGTAACGGGAAAATGATGAAAAATGGCCGGGCCATATTTATTTAAATTCACCGATTTCTTCATCAGCCTGCGCTTATTTTGAAGGAAAATCATTGTCTTTTGTTCCTCCTAGATGATTTTGATTATAAAAGCAGCGATTTTTCGCAAATTATCTATCTATCTATCTATCTATCTATCTATCTATCTATCTATCTATCTATCTATCTATCTATCTATCTATCTATCTATCTATCTATCTATCTATCTATCTATCTATCTATCTAGCTTTTCGAAATTTATGATATCTATAACCTTGTTTTAATAACTTAGCAGTTAAAAATAAATTTCTGTTGTTGAAGTCATCAACATTAGAACACACTCTAGCAAAACGCATAAGCTGAAAAATATATATACCATAGGATGGGGAGCGAGGAACATCTCTGTCAAGAAATGGGAAATTAACTATTTCAAAATTAAAATCATCCTGCTTATCATAAATTTTAGAAGAAACTATTCCATTTGTTATTGACAAGTTCAAGTTCAAAAAACGGAGCTTCAGTATCAGAAGAATTCGCCTTATTTGACTGAAGCTCAGTAGGATATAACATATATCTGACCTACCATTTGTTCAAAATAAGGACTAGCTATTCTGGCCCAGGAAATATGCACACTCTAGTTTCAGTTCTTCGGTGCAGTCTTTGCTTCCAAAGGATACCCTTTTAAGAACATTTAAGCAAGTCATCTACATATCTGGAGATGGAGTTAAAAGCTTCAATAATATAAGTTTGATTATTGTCTGACAGAGACAACATAAAGTCTCTCTCATAGCAAAACAAAAACAAATTTGCAGCAAGAGGAGCACAATTAGTACCCATTGGAATACCTACAATTTGTCTATATAATTTTGAACCAAATCTTATAAATATATTGTCCAAAAGATAATGGAGAGCATCACACATTTTCTGACATGACCACAATTTATATCGTTTAGGTTGTTCAGAAGTAAAAAAGGCATTTTTATCATTACAAGCCAAATAAAATGAGCCTCTCTGTTAAATGTTTGTTCAATTAATTCTGTTAGTTTTTCTTTGATTAGATTATGAGGCAACGTAGTATAGAGAGTAGAGAAATCATATGTAGACAACCCAGATGCTAGAAAACATCGAGACTTCAATTTATTAAGAATTTCACCTTATTTTTTAGTAGACCAAAATAGACCCCCCTGCTCATTTTTGTATAGGTGGACATACCCCCCTCCCCCCATGAATTTCGCAACATGGACATAATCCCCCTTATGAATTTTACTACGTAAACATAACCCCTCCCAGATGAAATCCCCCACCCTGGCACGCACACTCTTTATTTAAGCTGTTCACTTGATGGGTTCTCAGAGCTTCCAAAACAACATTTCCTAAAATTGCTTCTTTATAAATTTAGTACTTTACTAAATGTTTAAATGTGCTGAAAAGAAATTACTGGTCTAATTGAGTGCTAATAGGTCATTATTAACTTTCTGGTTTGCCTAATTAATGGTCACAGTTTACTCAATTTTCTTTGTAATTATTCAATACTTTATTGTCATCAAAGTTTATAGATAATTTGTAGATTATTGAAAGGACAATGGCTGTTTTTGTTGTGTGTTTTTTTTCATTAATATTTTTATTATAGTTATAACAATTAGCTTTTGCATTGCACAACATACTATTTTTATGTAATACTCTAAACGCATCTTATTAACCCATTGTCTCCAAATGCTTACATTTGACATCTCCTGATAACCTTTGCAAACAGTTTTGACCCAGTCTAGGACTCACAGACATTGGCCCTGAACTGAATACAAACCATTTGGCACATAATAGTGTTCCTAAAATTGTAGGAAATGTTTTGGAAGCTTTAATAAAGTACAGATTGTGTTTTAGGGGGATTTCGTCCGGGAGGGTTTATGTCCATGTTGTAAAATTCATAGGGGGGATTATGTCCACGATATAAATTCATAGGGGGGGGGGGGGGGGGGGGGGGGGTTGTGTCCATAAAAAATAGTGAGTATGATCAGGAAATACCACAATCACAAACCACAGACAACCCTGTGGCACCGCGAGGAAGAGCCCCTCAACCATCACGAGACACTAGGAAGACAAATTAAGCAAAGCAACCAGCTCTCTCTTCCCCATCAAGATGATTGCAATACTAGAACGGACACAAAGCAACGTACAGCAAAACATAGAACAATTACAGACTCCCACAATGGGAGTAACAATAAACAAAAAGTCAACAACAACAGAACCACAGCCTTAGAACGGACAGCAGCCTAAGCCACCGGCAAAATTCAAGGGGGATTATGTCTACCTATACAAAAATGAGCAGAGAGGGAGGGGTTTACCCGCCCGCTTATCACTCAAGACAAGCTGTTCCATACACAATATGCCGTGCAGAATTTCTTTATCCCATCCACGTGACCTGCTTATCACATCCACATGACCTGCTTATCCCATCCACGTGACTTCAAATTATAACAATAAAGGCTGTTTCCAGAGCAATTTACACCTAAATATTATGTAGAAATATCAAAACGGCAATATTTACTGCGTCTGCCATTTTCACATTGTTGAATGATGTCAAAAACATTTCTATCTATCTATCTTCTTCTTATACTCAGGCGATCATGTATGATCATTTTCTGAGGTGAGTGTTTTTTAGAAATTTTGAGAAAAAAAAAAAAAAGAAAAAAAAAAAAAAAAAGAAGCTTCTGGCTGAGTCATCTAAATGAGTGCCCTGAACTCCTCTGTGGTCTCAGCTGCGACCACAGATGGAGCCAGACTATTCCAATGAGGAATAGTCCTTGGGAAAAAAGAATACTTCAGGGCATCACTATAAGTCTGGGGCCTGCAATACTGTGAGTTGTGTGATGACCTGGTAGATCTTGTACTCTGAGACGGGGTCAAGTACTTGTCTTTATCAATAGACATAGTCCCACAATGAATCTTGTGGAAGAAAAGCAGAGAGGACTGATCCCTCCGGGCCTCCAGAGTTGGCCATTGCAGCTCATCGAGCATTTCTCCAACACTACTAGTGTTGCGCCACCTCCTGCAGGTCCAGCGGGCTGCCGTCCTCTGTACCTTCTCCACCTGTTGAATCTGAGTTTTACAGTAAGGGCTCCAAATGGGGGCTGCATACTCCAATTTAGGGCGTACCAAAGTTTTGTATGCAACCTCCTTAGTACTCCTAGGTGCGAAAGCCAAGTTCCTTCGAAGGAAACCTAAAGTCTTAGTTGCTTTAGACGAGATACGAGGGTTAGTCAAAAATAACTGAGCCCTACCTCATTTTATCTTAGCCTCACATTGTAGACAAGAAATGTGATCATCTTTTATAAGAATAACATGTCATAGACATTTTGACCCAAAATAATGAACTTGGTGAAGCTTCTATTATGGTTGCTAGGCAACTAAAGATCGTCAGTCAGAGCGATGCGTTCACGATCTCCGCCACCAGGAATATACAGTATGTCTTAAAAAAGCTTGTGGGCTTGATAGCATTTTAGAAAGACATATTTGACATTTATTTTAACAACATATGTAGTATTGTCTTTTCATTATACTTGGTTCGTAAATGTTTAGGTGAACACAGATTGCATGCGTTGCCTAGCAACAAAATAAGTCAAAATTTCACAAATTTTCAAATACATAATGATTGAGTTGCCATGGAAACAGAATTATTTATTCCAAACAAGGAATTTAATATTCCTGAGGGTTTGTTTGTGTATGCAGTACAGCAAAAGCATTATAAGGCTATTATTTTATGTTTTCTAGTAAAATTGTGATAATATGAATGTGGGTGGGGTAAATTATTGGACTTGAGGCACCTACAAATTTGCTAAATTCTGAAATCAAACTACCACCGTATCTATAATTTGGGGCCAGTTGTTTTCTTTTCTGTGGCACTGAGAAGGTACATGTAATAGGTATCAAACGACTGTGAATGCAGCATTACATTGGCATTATCGTTTCCATGGCAACGCTTAGATATTGATGTATTACAGCGTGAACGCACTCGTTCGACAGGTCATGTTCGGTTGCCTAGCAACCAGTATATAAAGCCTACTAACATATATAAATTAGATTATTGAATAGATGACATATACCTGCGATGAAGTTTCATTCAAATATGCGTCAATTTTACTTGAATTAAATGTTATAAGGTAGGGCTCAGTTATTTTTGACTAACCCTCGTATCAGAGATATGTTGACCCCAATCCATGTTCTCTGTGATTGTTATACCAAGATATTTCGCGGACTGAACGTTTTCCAAAGTTTGCTGATGCAGAGTGTAGTCATGAATGATTTGTTTGTGTGAGTAATGCCGGGTCACTCTCATAGAGTGACATTTGGCAACATTGAACTTCATTTGCCAATCGGCCTCCCAAAGCCCAAGACTGTCAAGATCTTTCTGCAAAATGAGACAGTCTTGCAATGAATGAATGTTCCTATACAGGACACAATCGTCCGCGAACAGGTGAACTGAAGACTTGATTTTATCCGGTAAATCATTAATGAAAATTAGAAAAAGGATCGGTCCTAAGACCGACCCCTGGGGTACACCGGATAAAACAGGGACTGAATCTGAGGCTTGACCGTCTAAAACTACTTGTTGACTGCGCCCAGAGAGCCATGAGCTGATCCACTTGTGGGTGGACCCTCGTATCCCATAGTAATCGAGTTTGTGTAATAGCCTCCTGTGTGGGACCTTGTCGAAGGCCTTTGCGAAATCCATGATGATCAAATCTGTCTGCTTGTGCCCCCGATTCATCGCACCATCCAGGTTGCTGATGATATCATGCACAAACTGAACCAACTGGGTTTCACAAGACCTCCGACTTCGGAACCCATGCTGACAGTCAGCAAGTATGCTATCTAAGGCTAAGTAGACGTCACTAAAATGCATCAACAGTATGACGCACGTTATTTACACAGTTTGGCGCCACGACGTCTTTGTCAATAGATACTGATACCAAAGTTAGTTTCAAACCACAATAAAAACAAAACCGGCACTTGAAATGCTATTTCGCTTCTGTTTTTAGGTGCTAAACTATATGTTTACACCCATTTCCGCATCTGGAAAATTCGTTGGTGAACTTTTTTTAGATTGGAACAAACGCAAAAAATCTAAAAAATTATGCGGAATGGACAGAATTCGTATGAAACCTTTAAAAGTCACAAAGTTGGTGAGAAAAAAGTATCCATCGTGATGTATTGTTGTGGGACAAGGAAATCCCATCCTCGGACCTGAATAATTTCGTCAGAAACTCGGCAATTGGGGGAGTTCATGGAGAAAGATGGAAAAAATCTAGCGAGGAAGAATTTTTTGAAAATATCGGTTTTATGCAGTGTAATCATTATCGAAAATATGTTGTAATATTGTATAAATTGTTGTTGAACTATCCATAATCATGATGCTATAAAGATTTTTGGTTGATGGCAGACTTTTGAGACCGTATGAGATCACAGAAAATTTGAAGTGAAATTGCTTGTGAAAAACATGGTCGACGCAAACAGAAAATCGGGAGGGTGCTTCTAAAATAAACTAAAACTCTGTTGATTATTGCATTAGAGAACATTTTACACAGATTTTATGCATACAATTAAATCAGCGAAGAAACTGCAATAATGTAATCAGATATACATTCTCGATGCAAAAAGACTGTGTGCGAGGATTGTCCTCACCACAATCGTCATCCCGACATACCATGTAGATAATGCTTTACAACAGCCATTTCATAATGTCATATTCTCTAAATCTATCATGGATTAATCAATTTTTAAATTAATTTGTGTGCGAGGATTGTCCTCACCACATTACATAATTAATAGTTCCCCCATACAGTATTTTATAGATATGAAACATCTCATCTTGACGATTTATTATGAACGCTAATAAGATAGGAAAATATTTAGAGAAGGAGAACCCTCTGCTGGTAGATATCCCAGAAAACAAGCTGGTTCCAGTGATCCTCAGTGATAGCAAAGGGCGGTATCTAAGGCAGCAAGCGGCAACTCCACTGGAACACGATATTGTCTGGGCAGATCAGTGGCACGAAAGTGGCCGAACCACAAAAGCAGGATTAGACTGGGTCAAAAGAAATGTAAAAAATTTTGATGTAAAATACCCCAACGGCTTCATCTTATTTGTGTGGTTAGGGACCTGTAATTATTGTGAAAAAAATGCAAATAATCAGTTATTCTTGAAAGACAATATCGCTCGAGTATCAGCCGAAATAATTTTAGATTTAGGTAAGATTATCCGACTGGGCCAAGAACATAATTTTCAGGTGATTCTCCTTGAGATACCAGTTTTTTGTACTAAAGAATGGAACAAACTCCACGGACATAGAACACCAGAGGAATTTGATGAACAAGACCAAAGACTTTTCCAAGACATCAAATTAGTAAATGAAGAAATCCAGAGATTGAACTTAGATTCAGGAAAAGTGTCACCAATGTTTAACGTCGATCTGAAATTAAAAAGAAATAGAATCACCCCAAATAGAAGTTACTATAACTTTTCTCAATTCATGGACGGTATTCATCCTAATCCACTGCTCTCCTGTTACTGGTTAAGAAGAATTGTAGAACTAGTTCGTGCAGAATGTTATTAAATCATACAAAC
The DNA here is from genome assembly GCA_964019695.1 of Loripinus fragilis. Classification (NCBI taxonomy): domain Eukaryota; kingdom Metazoa; phylum Mollusca; class Bivalvia; order Lucinida; family Lucinidae; genus Loripinus; species Loripinus fragilis. The sequence continues at coordinate 109,278,816 of OZ026514.1, read as the reverse complement.
CTTGTGTGCGAGGATTGTCCTCACCACAATTAATGGTTATAATTTCAAGGGGATAAAACATAACAAAAAAAAAAAAAAACAACAAACAATTTAAAGTCTAAGCTTAACTTTGTAAATGTCATTTATTATCTAAAATGTGTGCGAGGATTGTCCTCACCACATACTAAGCCTTTTCAGTATATTTTGAATGACTTTTTGACAACATATCCATTGTTAAGAGTAACTTTTCTTACCACCATATAGTGCATCCTAAAAAAATAAAACTGGACAAATGGCTTCGTACAATTCAAGTTTTGGGCCACAAAGGTCTGTTGTCTCGGCACAAGGTAAACAAGATGCAAAGCGCCCCAGGCAAGACTCAAGTGAGGTAGAATTAAGTTTATACATATGCCAAAAATGTGATAAAAAGGTAGATGATGGTGTAACATGTACAGGATGTAAACTCTTGTTTTGTATAAGCTGTGCAAAAATAAGTCCATCATTGTACAATTGTATGATGACAGGTGAAATGGATAGTTTTCGCTGGAACTGTAAAAGTTGCATTTCATCCTTTCCTTCCCTAGAGAACATTACTGGAGTGTTACAAGAAATCAAAGCAACATATGATGGGCGCATGACAAATATTGAATCGCGAATGGACCGTTTTGAAGAGAAAACTGAACAGGTCATCACGGAAAACGTCAGAGAAATGAAAGATGATATTGTAGATAGCCTGAAAGGAGAGTTAAGCTTACTAGTTGACAACCGGTGCAGAGAGCTAGATGATAGGAAGAGAAGAGAATTGAACTTAACAGTTTTCAACTTGCCAGAGCATAATAAAGGAAATGGTCAAGAAAACAGAATCCATGATGAGCGTGACATTTCTGGTATATGTACAGACTTAGGGCTTATTAACGTCCAAATATCCCAATCAATTAGGCTTGGTAAGAAGACAGAAGGAAAAATTCGTCCATTGAAAATAATATTGACGGAAAGGGCGCACAGAAAATTTATTCTTGACAATGCCAAATACATACCTTCAAAAGTCCATTTTGAATTCAGGAATGTAATTTTTTCCAAAGACCTTACACCACAACAGAGAGAAGAACGTCGCAAACAAATTGCCACCAAAAAGGAGCAAAGAATACCTTCAACAGATGGGGTTATAACTACTAAACCACACATATACAAGGAAAAAACTTCCAATAACTATAGGCCAGGCCCAAAAGTAACTGGATTACAATTCGCCATGAGGGAGAAAGCAGTGTCAAAAAACAATGAGCATCCAGGATCCACATCATCTGCTTCTTTGCATAGTACACTACTTGCAAGGCCAGCAATGAACAAATCTCCACCGGTTATGGAAGTTGACAGTCAGATCAGTCCAATATCTCCACCAAATAGGCTAACCCACTTGAACTTGCTAAATGTTTCATCTCTTAACAATTCTGTTATTCCTGAACAACAAGAATTTGAAAATACAACAATAGTGGATTTGGAGGACCAAGATACTGTTATTGGCGGAACTCAGGTTAGTTACCATGAGGAAACGGAGTCCCCCAAACATCAATATTAGGGAATGTGTTTTAATCATGTAAATAAGAAAGATCTTTAAACTGTACATCAAAGCAAAAGTGAAAACTCAGACTGTATGAATGAAAATTTGCCACTAAAGTTTTTATACAGTAACTGTGATTGTTTAACGCAGTCTAAGATTAGTGAACTGGAGCAATATATTGTTAACGAATCACCAGATATAATGGCACTTACTGAGATATTTCCCAAACACTCTCATTTTGGAATCCAAACAGAATTATATAATCTAGCTGAGTATGACGCATTCTTTTCTAGTACTTCAGAAGGCCGAGGAGTAGTTATATATGCAAAAAAGTCATTCCTGGCAACCAATTTGAAAATCGATTCAGAGTTCAAGGAACATGTTTGGTGTAATTTAAGGATATCGGAGAGTACCAATATAGTTGTTGGGGCCATGTATAGAAGTCCAAATGGTCAGCGTGAAAATACTACTCATTTGGTCAATTTACTACGCGAAATCAGTTCAAGAAGATTCTCTCACTTGGTAATCATGGGCGACTTCAATTTCAAAGAAATAGATTGGAACAAGCTGGAAACAACCGAGAGCGAAAATCACATTTCAAGTTTATTTCTAGAAGGCATTAAAGACACTTTTTTCTTCCAGCATTGCAAAGAACCAACAAGATATCGCCAAAATCAGGAGCCATCATTATTAGATTTAATTTTTACAAATGAGGAAAACATGATTGAAAAAGTTAACTATCTTCCAAGCTTGGGGAAAAGTGACCATTTGGTTTTAATGTTTCAGTATAATTGTTGTATAGAAAACAATAGCAATATATCTGAAAAGTACAATTTTAACAAAGGTGATTACAGTGCATGCAGAGATTTACTGGGAGCAGTGGACTGGAACATTCGTATGGACGGATCAGGCATTTCTGAATCATGGGTAGGCTTTGCAGAAGTAATTGTTGATGCTACAAGAAATTTCATACCGGTGAGCAAGGCCAGAAGTGATTCAGGAAAGCGTTATCCTACCATATCACATGAGTGTAAGGATGCTATCAGAGAGAAGCACAGGAAATGGAAAAGATATAAATATTGTAAAAATGTAAGTAATTTTAATAAATACAAACGAGCAAGGAACTGTGTAGTCAAGGAACTCAGAAAATCTAAATATAGATATGAAAAAGACTTGGCAACTAGAATTAGAAGTGATAGTAAACTTTTCTGGAGCCATGTCCGATCCAGAACAAAAACTAAGTCTACTATTGGTGCATTAATGAATGAAAATGGTACGTTGACTGTAGTGGATAAAGAAAGAGCTAATATCCTAAATAATTACTTTGCATCAGTGTTCACAAAAGAGAAGGATGAAAATCTCCCACATTTTGAAGAAAGATAAATCACACACCCACTAGATGAGTTAGAAATCACCAGCGAAACAGTAGAGAAATCCTTGAGTAGCATGAAGGCAGGGAAATCACAAGGACCAGATATGATACACCCACGTATATTAAAGGAAACCAGCAGCCAAATTATTGAACCACTTACAAAACTATTCAGGCAGTCATTGGACGAAGCTAAATTACCAGAAGATTGGAAAAAAGCAAATGTAACTGCACTTTTCAAATCAGGAGAAAGAAAATTACCTGAAAATTACAGACCAATAAGTTTGACCTCAGTGGTGTGTAAACTCATGGAAAGGATTATAAGGAATAAGATCGTAGACCACATGGAATCAAACAATCTTTTTGCAAAACAACAACATGGGTTCAGAGCAGGAAGATCATGTACTACCCAGCTATTAGAGTTTATGGAAGAGGTTACAGAAGCCATTGACAGAGGTGAGGAAGTAGATGTCATATACTTAGATTTTGCTAAAGCATTTGACAAGGTGCCACACAAAAGGCTACTTAGCAAGCTAAAGGGATATGGCATTAAAGGTAAAATCTATGATTGGATAAAAGACTTCTTGTCTAACAGAAAACAGCGGGTGGTTATCAATGGAAAATTTTCACATTGGATCCGTGTAACAAGTGGGATTCCTCAAGGTAGTGTTCTTGGTCCAATCTTGTTCTTAATTTTCATAAATGACCTGCCAGATGTATTAAACTGTTGCATGAAACTTTTTGCGGATGATGCAAAACTATATATGCCAATAATTAACTGTCATGATGAAGAAATCCTACAGCAGAATTTAGACAATTCGGACAAATGGGCAGAAATATGGGATATGGACTTCAATACAAAAAAATGTAAACACATGAGGCTTGGTGCCAAAACCCCTCTACAGCAGTATACCATGAAATCAGGTGTAGAGAGAGTCAACCTGGAACAAGTTACCTCGGAAAAAGATTTAGGTGTGACCGTTGATAACAAGCTGCTCTTCAGGGAACATATATCTAAAAAATCAGCAATAGCCAACAGAAATCTAGGGATTATTTTCAAAAGCTTTACCTATCTTGACAAAGAAATGTTCCTATGCCTTTACAAATCTTTGGTACGACCACATGTCGAGTATGCTACAACAGTTTGGTCTCCAATGTACAAAAAAGATGCAGTGGTACTAGAAAATATACAAAGGCGAGCTACCAGGATGGTTAATTGCTTAAAACACCTACCGTACAACGAAAGGCTGAAAAAACTGGGTATTCCATCCTTAGAGTACAGGAGGCTTAGGGCAGATGTTATTGAAGTTTACAAGATAGTGAACCAGATCGACCGTATACCAACTGATAAATTCTTTACAATCAACGACGAAATATCAACACGTAGCAACGGTCTTAAGCTCTTCAAAAAACGGTCAAGACTAAACGTTCGGGCAAACGTGTTTTCAAACAGAGTTGTGAATGCCTGGAACTTGTTACCGTGTGAAGTTGTACTGGCACCCTCCCTTAACACATTCAAATCAAGACTGAACAAATTCTGGTACGGACACCCATTAAAATTCACGCCAAGTTGTTACACCCCCGGAGAAACAAATATATCAGTCATAAGAAGATATCGAAACGGGCCATTAGAAGTGGTTTAACCGCTTAAAGAAGGTCTCTAGGATGGTAAGAAATGTTTCTGACGACTTATTCTGGTCCTCGGGATAGTATTTCCTTGTACCACAACAATACATATGAAAGATACTCTTAGTCCGGGTTGGGGGAGATATTGTCCTACACTCGACCGACGTTTTGACTAATTCAGGGACGCTTTGACTTGGGAACGTTTTAATGGGAAGTTTTTAATCAAATATTTGTATGAACGGCGGTCCATAAATTGTGCCAAAAAATGCCGATTACGAAATAGTAAATAAGTCACGTCCTTGTACCTTGTAGCCTTTCAAACCAATAAGGTTGCATTTAGCTCTGATATGTTGTTTTGTTTAAAAGAGAGAGTAAGCAGATGTGTCTGAACCGTTGCCTAATGGATAGAACGGTATCCTTTCGAATACTTGGACTTTCGTACTAAGAGCGATTCGCATCCTTCCTTCCATTGTATTTCATCATGTCTGGTTGAAGTACATGAAGTAGTTACATCTTGTATGTACGAAAGTCTCTGTATATGTCATTGCACTTGAAGACATGGTCATAGATCTTAGAATTTCATGCCACAGCTTTGTTTATTTGGGTCCGTGTATTCACCGGATCGGGCCTAATCACCGGATCGGGCCCGAAATTGGCCTATTCCTTTGCTTAACTGATTGTTTTTTCTTTACAAGAATGATATGCATAAAAGATTATGTATTTAGTGCAATTTGTATGCACTTGAATATATTAATATTGATATAAACGGCAAAAAAAAATACTCAACAGGTTCAGTTGATCATGATTTCTAAGTATATACTTCGATCAAAGTATATACTTAGATCGAAGTATTGAGATTGAATGGGATTGAATAAGGTTGATGATTATTTTCGTAAGGATACAGAATTGCAAAATTATACTAAGACAGGGGTGAAGAGGATCATAAACTCTTTTATATTTCAAAATACTTTCCAATTTTCACCCCTGCATTTTTGCATTTTAGGAAAAAAACATGCATTCAGGATATTTTTGAGGCTGTCCCCCATGTCACTGTGAGGAGAAAAATCATCAAGCGTGACATGAGTGTGTATTTCTGATTTATGTGAGGGGGCATCTCAAAAGAAACCCTTAAAACATTTTTTTTCAAAATAAAGAAAATGCACAGGTAAAAATTGAAAATTATTTTGAAATATAAAAGAGTTTATGATCCTCTTCACCCCTGTCTTAGTATAATTTTGCAATTCTGTATCCTTACGAAAATAATCATCATCCTTATCCAATCCCATTCAATCTCAATACTTCGATCTAAGTATATACTTCGATCGAAGTATATACTTAGAAATCATGATCAACTGAACCTGCTCAACGGACCCTTTTTGCAATGGTCAGCTATCAATTCACACCTGCTGTGTTTTACATAAAATGACATGCGCAGGTCTATCCTTTGTTCATTATAAAGAAACCAATTTTCCTCAAATTAAAACAATGCATTTTTGGTACAGACGTCATTAATTTGATCCTAAAAATACTTTACAACATAAGATAATTATATCATAGCGTTATTTGACCATTTTTGGGCCCGATCCGGTCAGATAGTAGCTATCGTCTCCGACCTTGATGATCCGGACATCATTATTATGATCACATATATACTTTATAGACATAATAATAATAACAAAAATGTTTTAAAAATGAGCTAAATAGCCAATTTCGGGCCCGATCCGGTCAGATCCGGTGATTAGGTCCGATCCGGTGAATACACGGACCGGTTTATTTTTCTGTTTTTAGAAGACCGTCGTTAGTTGACCGAAACGCTCATGTTCTGGTTGGAGGAGATTTCATTTGCGGCGACATAGAGTGGAGTCACATGCAAGTACCTCATGGGGTACAAAAATAGACAGTCTCAGCAGCAACTTTTGGATATTATAGGAGAGCACTGTCTAACCCAAGTTGTAAACATACCAACGCGCAATGATAAAACTTGCTTTTTACTAACGCCCCATCCCCTGTGAATAGAGTCAAGGGGATGCCCCCTGATCGGCAAAGCTGATCACGACATTGTATATGTTGAGTATGACATTAAGGCTAAAAGAATAAAACAGGCATCACGCAAGATCTATCTCTATAAACGTGCAGACATGGTCGGACTTAAAGACCACATGGCCCAATTTAAGGACGCGTACCTTTCTGAAGACCACAGTCATATGTCAGTTAATGACATGTTGGTCAAATTCAAAACAGGCTTTGTAGAGGCTGTAGAAAGGTTTATCCCATCAAAAATGACCAAAACAAAATACTCTGTGCCATGGATCGATGCAACGATCAAACAGCTTGTAAAAAAGAGACATAAGCTTTACCTTCGTGCTCGCAAATCAAAGGACCCTGATGTCAAGATTCATTACAAGCGGTTCAGAGCACATGTTCAGAAGGTACTGAGAGATGCCTATTGGAAATACGTTTCCAATATATTTACGTTCGAGAACGATAGCTCAGATCCCGACACTCCCAAGCCTGAAAAGGTTAAAAAGTTTTGGTCATTTGTCAAATCACTTAAAAAAGACGCGTATGGGATCACATCACTCAGAGAAAACAGAATTCTTAAGACAGATACAAAGGAAAAAGCCAACATTTGTAATAGGCAATTCCAATCAGCCTTCACACGTGAAGACGACTCTGACCCGCCCTCGAAAGGGGCTAGTCCGTTCTCCTCCATGGGGGACATAACAGTTGACCCGAAAGGGGTCACCAAACTGTTGGACGGACTAAATGTTCATAAAGCCTCTGGCCCGGATGGACTGAATGCCAGAGTACTTAAAGAGTGTAGCAATGAGATCTCTCCAATACTGGCACTCATCTACAATGAGTCTTTAGCTCGGGGCGAGGTACCAGATGAGTGGTGACAAGCAAATGTTTCTCCGGTCTTTAAAAAGGGTGAAAAATATGATGCTGCTAACTACAGGCCGGTGTCGCTCACATGCATCTGCTGCAAAACCCTAGAGCATATTTTAGTCAGTAACATCAATAAACACTTAGCCTTAGATAGCATACTTGCTGACTGTCAGCATGGTTTCCGAAGTCAGAGGTCTTGCGAAACCCAGTTGGTCCAGTTTGTGCAAGAAATCATCAGCAACCTGGATGGGGCTGTGAATCGTGGGCACAAACAGACAGATCTATTGTCCGATTTTATTAACCTGACACAGGTGCATAATTTCACGGTAAGTGAACAAGATATTTTTACCTTCCGTCGACTTTCGGTATTTACCGTAAGTTTTACAGGAATTTTGCAAGTACTAATGCAGATAATGAAACGTTTTGCACTGTACCACTGACTAGTCAAGTGGTTTTGGTACATAGTTTACAACCAAAACGTCCTGAGTTCGACTCCACATAAGTTCTTGTTTTCTTTTTACCTTTTTATTCGATTCGTTGAACTTCATAATTATATATGTACCACGACCTCTGAGTAATGTCCTTTGGATCATTATATTCAAAAGGTTGACGAAAACGACTGAAACCCCTATTTCTAGATCAGTATTTTCAATTTTGTAAATATAGTCACGCTTCAAAGTTATTTGCATTTGTTATTGTTATTTTTGTAGGATCCTCACGGAGAAGCTCGATATGTGAAGTTGAATCTCTGTGCTTTTGTCATATTTTTAAAGTAATCGCAGATATTTAAAAAAAATCTGTTTTGCCTTAGTGCGAAGACTTGCTGCATACTTTTCTTCAGATGTTTTCCTACTGAATTTAAGTTCAAACAACTTGTATAGTGAATACATTTTAACCATATGTTTTGGCTGTAATATGGAACAATATTTTCACGTGAATCTCTCAAGATGTTTCGGACAGACTGGCTCATTTTACGCATTACGCATCAGCCCCTTGAAATAGAATGATCCAAAATTTCGTTCCTCAGAGGTCGTGGTACATATATATTAAACGAAATTAAACGAATCGAATAGAGGTAAAAAAAAGAACACACGTGGACTCGAACTCACAACCTCTTGGTTGTAAACTCTGAATCATAACCACTTGACTAGTCAGTAGGACGGTACAAAACGTTTCATTATCTAAATTAGCAGATTAGTACTTGCAAAATTCCTGTAAAACTTACGGTAAATGCCGAAAGTCGACGGAAGGTAAAAATATCTTGTGCACTAACCGTGAAATTATGCACCTGTGTCAGGTTAATAAAATCGGACAATAATCATAATGGATTTTGCTAAGGCCTTTGACAAGGTTCCACACAGGAGGCTATTACACAAATTGGAATATTATGGGATTAGAGGATCCACCCACAAGTGGATCAACTCATGGCTCTCTGGGCGCACTCAACAAGTTGTTTTAGATGGCCAAGCCTCAGATCCAGTCCCAGTGCTATCCGGCGTGCCCCAGGGATCGGTCTTAGGTCCGGTCCTGTTCCTCCTCTTCATAAATGATCTGCCGGATAACATCAGGTCTTCTCTTCACCTGTTCGCAGACGATTGTGTCCTGTATAGGAATATACATTCACTTCAGGATTGTTTGACCTTGCAAGAAGACCTCACCAGCTTAGGACAGTGGGAAGCCGATTGGCAAATGAAATTTAACGTAGCCAAATGTCACTCAATGAGAGTGACTCGGCATCAGCATCAAAAACAAATTCTTTTCGACTACTCACTATATAATCAAACTTTGGAAAATGTTCAGTCGGCAAAATACCTTGGTATCACCATTACAGATAACATGGATTGGGGTCAGCATGTCTCTGAAATCTCTTCCAAAGCAACTAAGACACTTGGTTTCCTTCGCAGGAATTTGGCTTTTGCACCTAGGAGTACAAAGGAAGTTGCATACAAAACTTTGGTTCGGCCTAAACTAGAGTATGCAGCACCCATTTGGAGCCCTCACTCGAAACTTCAGATTAATCAGATTGAGAAAGTTCAGAGGACAGCAGCCCGCTGGACCTGCAGGAGATGGCGAAACACCAGTAGCGTCGGCGAAAAGCTTGATGAGCTTGAATGGCCATCTCTTGAGGCCCGTAGGGACCAGTCCTCCTTGCTTCTCTTTCACAAGATTCATTGTGGAGCAGTGTCTATTGAAAAAGACAAGTATATGACCCCTGTTCATAGTTTGAAAACTACCAGGTCATCACATAGTGCTCAATACCGCAGACACCAGACATACAGTGATGCCCTGAAGAATTCTTTTTTCCCCCGAACTATTCCACATTGGAATAGTCTGCCTCCTTCTGTGGCAAATGCCCAGTCCACAGAGGAGTTTAGGGCACTCCTTATTTAAACAAAAATTCAGCCAAAAGTTTTTGTTTTTTTGTGTTTTTTTTTTTTTTCGTGTTTTTTGTTTTTTATTTTATCAAAATTTCCAAATTCGCACTCCCTGGTGTAATGCTCATGTATGAGCGAACCAGTAAAGAAAGAAAGAAAGAAAGTAAGATGGTGGGCTTCAAAAGGACACTATCTATCTCTTCATACGGCATACACCCTCAAATGAGTATTATGTGCCGGGTTCCCGCGACATGCGTTAAAAGTAAAGAAGTTAAAAAACAGCTGACAGTAGGAATGAATTAAAAGTGCATAGTGTTAGTGTATTATAGAGTGAGAAAGTAAAGTGAGGATAAAAACAGCAGTATTGTAAATTTATGGTTTTGAGTGGCACACCTGACAGACAGCTCGTTTGAAGCTGTCTAGATCAGTCAGGGTTGCGATAGATGCCGGGAGACTGTTCCACTGAACGACAGTGAGAGGGTAGAATGAGTATTTATAGTAATCGGTCCTGGTGGATATTTGTCTGTAAGCCAATGGGTGTGAGGTACGGGAAGCACGTGGGAGTGGTATGACATATGAAGGAAGAGGTATGGCTAGATAGCCATATATGATCTTGTAGAAGAGGATCATTCTTGAATCAGTACGCCGCTGCTCAAGGGTACGCCATCCAAGTTTTCCTATCATGTCTGTGACGCTTGAGTAGGGCTAATAATCCCTAAGAACCCATCGAGCTGCTCGTCTCTGGACACTCTAAATTTTTTGTATGTCATCCTTAGTGTCGGGGTCCCATACTGGAGAAGCGTACTCCAACTGGGGTCTGACAATAACCTTGTATGCATTTTCCCTTAGTGAGGTGTTTTTTGTTTTAAGGTTCCTCCTTAGGAAGCCCAGTGATTTATTTGCATTGTTGGTAATTCTGCTGACATGGGTCTTCCAAGATAGGTCATTTGCAATATCAACACCCAGATATCTGGCACTAGCTACCGCCTCAAGGGTTTCACCATGTAGTGTGTATGTTGTTGGGAGGGGAGAACGTGACCTGGTTATGTGTATTACCTGGCATTTGCTGGGGTTGAATTGCATATCCCATCTGATTTCCCATTCCTGGAGGATGTCTAGGTCGGCCTGTAATTGCTCAGAGTCAGCTAGTTTGGATATGGCTAGGTAGGCTGCTGTATCATCAGCAAAAAGTCTTACACTGGTTCCTTCTTCCAGTTAAGCGCATTAATTACTAAATTATTATTACCCATTGTTCATAGTCCAATGTGAAACTTTAAAACATCCGTGAAGGGTGGCTCATTATTTACAGGTCTATCGAGGGTCTCTGACTTAAATTAGGAGTAAATCAAAATTAATGCTTGGCAATGCTGTTGAAATTAGTTTAATTTTCAGCCAAATCCTTGGCCCCTTAGTTTTGGGCTGGGCCCCTAATCTTTTTGTTTTAGGGGCCGAGCTTGCTCCTGGCAAAATCAGGTTAGTCTGTATCCCTGTACATTAATAGTTTTATTCTGTTGGCGCCTTGTTTACAGATTCTCCCATCCAAGCTCTTGCAATGAATGCGGGTCAACTCGGCCTCGAGTCAAGTCAGCCTGAGTCAAGTCGGCCCGGGTCAACTCGGCCCGGTTATATCCTATATTGCCTACTCTTTTCTACGCTATTCTTCTTCTTCTTTGTTTCTTAGAGTTCGTCCGCTGATTTGTCGGACCACCACTGTTCGGTGTAAGAGGGTTCCTTAAGATAAGAGCTCAATTTAAGATTAAAGTTAAAGTTAAAACTGGTGTATTTATGTACAGCTGTGCTATTTACATTGTTCACATTATTTCACATAGTTAAAATTTCTAGCTGGTTAAAATATGTTTTAGTTTGGCGACTCTTTTTTTGTGAGTCTCGTGTATGTACTCTCTGGTGTACAGTTCCATCGTGTAAGTCCACATTCATCAGCCACTGTAGGTTTAACCATTGCTGAAGGGTCTAATATTTTCATAAGGGATACCAGTATTAGGTGTGTTTTATATATAAAAATGTTCAGCAAAAGTTTGAGGGAATAATGTTTGGTTCTATCTATATTGCTGGTCTGTCAATCTTGTTTCACTCAACGGGTCTGGCTTCATAACGGTAGAAACAACAAAGAAAATGTAGCCTCTGATAGACAAAATTCAAATTAGAATTTTAGGAGAGGCGTACAAGAAATATATATATATTATTCTAACACACCTCGCCTATAGAGCCAACGGTAACAAACTGTGATATATCGCACAATAATTCACTGCTAAAGTGTGTGATAGCTGACGTCACTAGAAAATGACGTCATTCATGGCGTTAGACGGTGTAACGTCGTTTTTACGCTTGAAAGACGTTACAATTACATGTAAAGGTATGCGACGTAGTCTAGGAATTGGCGGGAGCTCTTCAGTGCAATGGCTGAAAGTAGGAAGAAGCTGAAGACTTCGAATGTGTTTTCGTTGTTTACTGTGTGTTAGAATCGAAATAGATCAGCTCCAGTGCGTGAATTGTTGAGTAATAATTCACTGTTTGTCGGTCAGTTGTACGACGATAAATCACTCGCGCTGCGTGCTCGTGATTTGATCTTCTTTACAACTGACCTCCAAACAGTGAATTATTACTCAACAATTCACTGCTGGAGCTGATCTATTTCTTAAGCGTTGCTTATTCTTATTCTTTTATTTAAAAAAAAAAAGAGTGAATAAATCAGCGGTATTAAACCTTGCTTTGATCAATTGCCATTTTGCTACTTTGCATTAATAAGAAAAGCGAAAAATCGACTTTAAGTGCATCTTTTCACGCTATTTTCTCTTGAATTTTTCGATATGCGGGTAGAAAAAGCTGCAGTATTTTTTGACAAAATTTTCAACCTGATGTTTTTGCTGTGTTTTTCTGTAATTAGATGGAATTTTGGCATAATTTTGGTTCTTTTCAACGGGGGAGTATTACTGTTGGTAGAATGGATATAAACTGACCCAGTTTATTAATAATATGCAAAGGTTGACTAAATCATTCGATTTCGTTTCAGGTCAGTGATCGCCATGTAGGTTATCTAGTGAACAAAAGTGAAAACGCTACACCTGAATTGTTTGCCATTTATATGCAAAATGATGCAAGCCACTAAAGCAAATGAAACTGTGTCTGAATGTTCAAAGACTGGGTTATCACGCTAGTGAACCACTGTACTCGAGCAGCGCAGTCATCGCGTGGTGGTTGCAGTCGAAGAGTGCACAAAAATTGTGTACCTAGCCGTTTATAAAGGTAATATTTTGGACATTTGAATATTTTCATAAGTAAAATATTGACCAAAATATTACCCTTTTAAACAGCTAGGTACACAATTTTGTGCACTCGTCGACTGCAACCACCACGCGATGACTGCACATTTTGAGTACATACGTTCTTTAGCGTGGGTTATGCATAAAAGTAAAAGGTGTACGGATGTTGTCACAAGGAAACACTTGAAAGTCATTTAAATGTGACATGGGTCCAATTTTTCAGGTAGCAAATTTGAACAGAAATCGCACACAGTTTAGGCCTTCTGAAACCCACTGCCAACCAGATGTGACTGAACGAAATGGTAGTCTTAGACATGTGACAACCAAAAATATGAAAGACTTATCAAAAATGTGTTTTGATCGTTTAGTAAAGCAACCTTAGAAAGCGGTTTTTTTTATCAAATTGTCCAAGCTTGAAATCTCCATAGGAAAATCAATGTGTTGTTGCATCTTAGCCTGAGCAGATTACTGGTCGAGAAATGGTAGGGACATTGTGCTGATAGGTCTACCTGATTTCGCATAAAGAAAGAAAGTTATCGAAAATCGTGATAAATCGAAGATTATCAAATATTTTATGTTCCCTATATGTTTTTATCGAAGGGAGACACTTTACAAATCTTTTTACAAATTTGATAAATTAGAAATTGACTTCTGAGCTTTTTTCAAGTGATAAGACAGTTTTCTTGTGTTTTAATGCAACACAACTTCGAGTATGACAAATTCTGATAAGCATAGCAATCTTTTGTTGCGCATGCGCCTTTGCAAAATTCAGTGAATAAAGTTTTAAACACAAAAAGGAACATAACTTAGACATCAAAAGAGACAAATTGGTGGAGTTTCGACGAATCGTTTGTCTGGAAAACATTATTAAGCTTTAGTAAGTACTTTTCGTCCAATACTTTCACACAAAATATAAAGTATTGTAGTGTAGCGATTTCACTTTTGGTCAGTATAGCATAAAGTGTATCGTACATATACAGTACTGCTGCATAAATAAGAATCGAGAATTAATGACTTTAGATGTACGTTTTCAATTTATATCACCTTGAGCCATCAATTACCGTGAATCATTTCAGGCAGTATTTTGACAAAAGATATTGCCTGGTATTACGACTAATGTTTGCTCTTATAATTCTAATGGTAGAATTTGGGCATTTATTCCACTTATTTGACACTTGACAGGGATAATCCTGGGATAGGCCCAATCCATTTTGTGAGAAAGCTATTATTGTTCTGCTAAAATAGACCGTTATTTTTGGCTTGGCCCCATATATAAGCTTTTCAAGTCTCATGTCAATTATGCTCTAATAAAGATATTTATTAAGGATTCTTGGGCCCATCAAATTTTGCAAAGGGCCCATAGAAATTTCAAAAGGCCAATTAAAATTATGTAATTTGCATCTATTTGAATGGAAAATGGGCCATTGACCCATTTTAGGGGCCCACGGTCATTTTGGTCAAGGATTATCCCTGACTTGAGTGTTACCATTGGAAGAATGTATGTAAACAGCTCAAATTAAATAATTTCAGAAAATTGATGGCTGAATATAAAAATTACATATACCATGTAGTTGATAATGTTAGGCCATTTATCACTGTAAGAGTTGTTTTATAAAACTGTCCATAATAGTCACAGTTTTAGTAGAAAATGGCCTTACAAACATAGCAAACAGTATCTACCCGGATCAAACTGATCGACACTGCAGGATATTCTAAATCCAGATTTGAACTTTATGTTCGGAAAAATGCAAGTAATAAAATAATATTCCAGATTTTCGCGTTTCTTATTATTGCGACAGGACTATAATTCAATGGTCAGAAAACAATAATTGCCTTGTTTGCAAGATATTGGGGTCAGTGATTGACAAAGTGTGAAAACTTTCATTTGGTAACCTGGTTCATGACAATCAAGTGGCAAGTTCATCCCCCACTGATTTGATAAATAAAGAGCTTAATTGCAACTGTTTAATGCTTATCTTTGATTTAGTCTGGGTGATTATACATGTACAGAAAACAAAACATATACCATATACGTTCTGAAAATACACCGGGCCGAGTGGATCCAGGGCCGACTTGACTCAGGGGCCAACTTGACTTCAGGCCGAGTTGACCCGCTACCATTGCAACATTGAAGTGACACTGTTGGTTTGGCGGTAGTCATTGAAGCAAAATCTCTGTACAGCTTCCACTTTGGTTGCATT
Organism: Loripinus fragilis; assembly: GCA_964019695.1. Taxonomy (NCBI): domain Eukaryota; kingdom Metazoa; phylum Mollusca; class Bivalvia; order Lucinida; family Lucinidae; genus Loripinus; species Loripinus fragilis. The sequence goes on along the minus strand of OZ026514.1, from coordinate 109,263,538 downwards.
GGCTTTGGTGTGTGGGTCCCATAGTAGCAGCATATACTAATCGTTGGCTACTAGGGACTTGTAGCATTTTGCCTTGACTTCTTTTGTGCGGGTGGGTAGATTTCTACTTTAATAGGAACGCTGTAGTCTGGTTGGCCCTTTTTGCTACTATATCTGTGTGGCTGTTCCAGGTTAGCTTGTCATCGATAGTGACACCAAGGTACTTGGCTTGTGAGGTCTCTTTCAACTTTTGGTCGTGAATGGTATATGAGGTCTGTATAATCCTGCGCTTGTTTGTGATCCTGATGTGTTTGCATTTATCAGGCTAAAAAAGCATTTGCCAGTCTTTTCCCCATTCCTGTAGTTGGTGGAGGCCCTCCTGTAACAACTCAGTGTCTTTGTTGCCTTGAATAACTCTATAAAGCAGACAGTCATCGGCGAATAGTCACACTGAAAAGGAGACTTTTTAGGGCAGGTCGTTTATGTATACCAAGAACAGGAGAGGACCAAGCACTGTTCCTAGCGGATTACAGGACATGATTGCCGCAGGTGAGGATGATTCCCATCAAGGACAACTACCTGGATCCTATCAGCGATGAAGCTCTTGATCCATGACAGGTTCTTATTCCACAATGATGGAGCTTGGCTGTAAGGCATTGATGTGGATTTTTATCAAACGCCTTGCTGAAGTCCAACAATATGGCATCGATCTGTTGGCGTCTGTCCTGTCCTGCGGCCAGATCATGCACTGTAAGCAGCAAATCGCTTTTCCTGAAGCCGTGCTGATGGTTACTCTTGTTGCTTTCCAGGAAGTTCATAAGGTGGCTGTGGACTATATATGCTCTATGATCTTACTGCAGGTTGATGTCAAGGATACAGGTCTGTAGTTGGCAGCCTTGCTCTTGTCCCCTTTCTTGAATAATGGGGTGATGTTGCTCTCTTCCAGTCTTCTAGAACTTGACCTTGATCATGTGAGGTCTGAAAGATATGGTTAGGGCTGGGGCAATGGAAGGTGCCATGTCTTTATATATGAGCCCGTATAAGATATCCTACAGCAGATTGTGCCATCCGCTTGTGTAGGAGTTTAAATTCCCATAGGTTTGTCAATGTCAGTTAATAGTTTGACTGTCCTTCCTTTTGTCTGTCAACAACTTACATTAAGTGTTTCTCTGCAGCAGTGATAGCTGTGGATGTCTACCCATGCATTGTAAATGTCCTCTGGATACTCTTCATGCACGAACGTTGACCTGGTGACCCTGACCTACTTTTCAAGCTCCAGTGACTATGCCATAAATCTACTTGGAATACTGCATTTTTCTGCAGAAATGATAGCTACAATTGTCAAACCCTGCAAAAATAATGTCTTCAGCATACTCTTCATGACCCCACTGGCCGGTGACCTTGCCCTCCTTTTCATGCTCCAATGACTTGGAGTTAATTCTATGTAGAATAGTGCATTTCTCTGCAGCAATGATAGCTGTGAGTGTCTAACCCTGCGTAGAAATTATCATCTGTATACTTTTGCTCAGAAAAACATGATTTTCATTACCGTGATGCCATGAAAGTCAAGGTCAAATTGTATATTCTTGTAAAATTTGTAAATGCATCTCCTAAACCGTTGGACCTAGCATCTTCAAACTTTGCAGGTTCATAGACCTATGCACCTGCAAAGTTTGAAATTATCATCTGCTCAGAAAGAAAATGAGACTAGACTGCAGTGCGTGAATACCCTCGTTTTTACCTTGGGGTTGAGGTTCCAAAAATTATTGCCCAGTACTCTCAACATCATGTGACCTACATGTAAGTTTGAAGTTGCTACGTCCAACAGCTTAGGAAGAGCTGCATTTACAAGAAAATACAGTATTTTTCCTTGACCTTGGGGTCAACAGTGCTTGCACTAACTTTTTGAAACAGGAAGTCACGACTTCCACCCTTTGAGATTTGGAAGTCACAGGCCTAATTTGTGGAAGTCAAACTATGCGTGTGCCGTGTGGTGCCAAAAATGCTACTCTTTTTTTAAACATGATGTTGTTTGCAATGCTTAGTTTCATGTACACAGGTTTTTTGTGTTTATTTTTAAACATGTTTATGTTCAACTCTGTTAAACAATGTAAAAGTTGAAACTGATGAAATATTATTTTATTGTGTCCTTGTGATATCTATTCAATGATTCAAAGTTTGCAAACAGGTATGAACAAAAAGATAGTGGACCCATATCAGACTGCCCCTAAAAGAGAAGGGTCATTAATTGACTATTCCTAAGCAATATGTTTCATTTTTCTTGTTCAAAGATAGGTGTTTCAGCAATCTGTCAAGCATCCAATGCCTCAAGAATCAAGATTGTGAACACTGATCAGTTTATTCTATTAGAAGTCTGATCTGGGCCCACAATTTTGGGGTCCTGGGCAAAAATAAATGACAGTCTTACAAATTCTATTACAAATATGGCAGAGCATTGCCATAAGAGTTAGGCTGTCAATTGGTTTCTGAAAAATTTCAGCATAGGTTTTCCTTGCCAAAGCTCTTTCAGACTGTTTTTTGGGGGGGTGGGGGGGGGGCTCTAAAAAGTGTTGGGTAAGTCAGAGAGAACGGGCAAGTTTGGCAAGATTTCCCTTATGGTCTAAAGAAATCTTTTTTTTACTGTAATATAGGACCGTCAATGAGATGTTGCCCAGTACCCTCACGTGACCTATGGGACTACAAAGTTTGAAGTTGCTAAGTCCAAAGGTTGAAGAGAAGATGCATTTACAATAAAATACAGTATTTGTCTTATGTCCTTGACCTTGTTGTTAAAGGTCACACAAGATGTTGCCTAGTACCCTCAGCATCATGTGAGGAAATTCATTTGCAAGACATTACAGTATTTGACCTTTGATCTAGACCTAAATTCCCAGAATATGAATATCAAAGGCACTGACCAGACTTGATGGGTGTGCAGGCTGGTCTGTGCCTTTGTTGTTTGATTGCAACAAAATTGCATTTCTTGCGACAAGACCCACTTGACTGTGGCTTTATTTGCGCCAGTGCATGAGATTTCCAAAAATGTGGTATGTACGACGAGCAAAGCCTCAGATCAGCCTGCGCATACGCGCAGTCTGATCAGAGCCTTTGCTAGTCGCTTTAGTATTCTATGATTGTTAAGCTACTGACTGAACACCATGTGGAGTTTCTACACTTAAAAGGAGGCTGCACAGGCTCGTTTGAGTCTTTTCATGCCAAAATGCCACTTTGTTGGAAATCACGTGTCATGGCTCATTCTATTTATTGTAGATGAATTAACTGCTTCTGTCTGCAAGAGAAAAGGAACCATGATACTGGCTAGCCCTGCACCGAAGACTTTCCTGGGATTTTGTGCTTTCTCGTGTTCAAGATGTGTTTCCAAGCTGAATGGCATTTCCATGGTAAATTTAAATGGGCCTCGTCGTGAGAAAACCTGTCTTCAGGGTTTCTGACTAAGTGAGATTCAAAACAGTCTCCTCAGCTACAGAGACTAGCTAGAAAATTGACATTTTGCTTGTAGCAAGTTTAGATATGATATTTTCCAAAAATTGAATAACAAAGGCGCTGATCAGTCTGCGCGGATTCCTGTGTTGTTCGCAAACCTCCAAAGACAGGTTTTCTCATGTTGAGGCCCCAAAAAATCTTTTACCCTTGTCCTGCTTAACCCGGATACAATTATTATCCCCACACTTTTTGTAAGGCATCAGGATATTGTTATCGTCTCTGTCCATAATCTAGCTATCTATCTGTCTCATAGACTGTCTGTTCATCTGATTAAAACCTGTTTTGCTTACGCTTCCTAAACGGCTGTCATTTGTTGTTGATTTAATTATAAGCTGTTTCATTTTCTTCAGTTCACCAGTTCCCCTTTTTCTATCATGTACGGTAGAAGTCCAACCTGCAGCCTCTTTGTCACAAGTCTTATAGGAGATCTGCTCTTTTCATCCTAATACTCACACTATGTGCATAACTTTTCAAAATTATATATTCGAATTTGAAAACAGTCAATCCAGATCTCATTTCAATACGTGGATCATTATAATCCTAATGTTTTTATCCACATGATGCATGCCCTTTACTCCATAATAGCGCCTTTTGATGCCTTTGAAATATCATGTATTTGAAAATATTATGGAAAATAGAGCATTTGCTCTTTTGAAGCAAATGCTCCATTTTTCATAATATTTTCAAAAGTATTTAAAACTTGACTTAAATTTTTCTTGATTTTTTAATGATCTAAAAATAGCCTATGGCGTAAAGGTTTAATGAAATAACATCAGATAGTTTTGTTTGTTTGATTTGATTCTTTACGTCCTATCAACAATCTTTCAGTTGTAAAGGGACGGCTCTTCCTGGGTTGAACCAGTACTAAGCTAGGATTAATGTTCTTGCTCAAGGACACAACACAGTGAAGCTGGTGAGGCTCGAACCTGCCGCCCCTGGGTCTGGAGTCAAGCACTCTACCACTGAGCCACTGCGCTCCCCCACATCAGATAGAGCGTGGTAGCTCAGTGGTAGAGAATATGACTCGAGATTGAGGGGTTCAATGTTCAAATCTCGCCGGAGGCACTGCATTGTGTTCTGGTCAGCAAGATTATTATCTGCTTAGTGCTGGTTCAACCCAGGAAAGACCTGTCCTGACATGACTGAAAAATTGTTGACTCTTAATTTGATTGTTGAATTGAAAAACTAAGCCCAATATCGGGCTGTACTTTGAGGGCAGGCAATCATTGCAGTAAACTTCTGTTTACAATCCATTATGTATCATTTATATAATTGCAAGATAACAGATCCACTTTTCAAGCTCTATTGAAACAATCAGATTAGAATGGAAAATTGACCTTAGTCCAGTTGTTCAAAGAATGGTTAGCTGAACAAAGTCATCATGTAATAGTTGATGCATTTAAATGAATTAAGATCTAACATTAATTTTTGTGTGCAGAAAAGCTTTTCACATTTGTCAGCAAAATATCTATTGATGAGCTGGTGCAGCTATTTTTCCCAGGAGGTGGGGTCCGACTGAATCCCTCCCCCTCCCCCACATTGTATACTCATTGAAAACAGTGTAGAATCTACACTGAAAATACTTATATGCTGGCTTCTGATTAGGATCCACAATGTTTCTTATCTTTTATACTGCCAATAGTTCTTGTCCTGAACATGTCACCTGCTTACTCTGAACATGTCACCTGCTTATTACATCTGCTGCATATATTCAAATCTGCTCCAGAATGTCTTTACTTTGCAAGCAAACACTATGAATTCAGATAAGAGTACTCCTAAGGAAGCAGTATAATTTGGGTCCATCATTGTTTGCAATATACTAATGGGTACCATAGTAGATAAGCAGAAGTCTTCTCTGATGTTTTAGTGGCTTTTCTATTTTGATATTTGCCACTACTAATCTGATGTTTTAGCGGCTTTTCTATTTTGATATTTGCCACTAACAATCTGATGTTTTATTGGCTTTTCTATTTTGATATTTGCCACTAACAATCTGATGTTTTAGTGGCTTTTCTATTTTGATATTTGCCACTAACAAGTGGCAAATATCAAAATAAAGAATCGCCACTAAAACATCAGAGAGGATGAATATGATGACATTCTTCATGAAAGGCAGGGAAAGGGATAGCAATTTATTCAGCATGGTATGGGTTAAACCAATTTGAATAATACATCAAGAGAATCTTACACTCGTGATCATTTCATATGAAATTTATTAAACGAGCCTCTGGCGAGTTTAATAAATTAATATGAAATAATCATGAGTGTAAGATTCTGTTTATCATATGACATTTTAAATGTGATTGTATCGCTTCAAAGTGAGTTTATTTTAATTTAAATTTGCATTGTTGTAATGGAAGTCGTCATGGCGTAACTTGTTCCCGCCGAAAGTTTTATGTAGCGTGTGGTCATAACATTATTTATGACTTGACGTTTTCCACTGAATAACAGTAATGTCATATGATAAATATCATATCTGTCTCTCTATGTCTGAATAGCTTTGTAGGATCAGAATTAAATTACAGAGTCTACTACTTCAAACATTATATCCTTGACCTTCCCGTTTACTTGTTTTAGGACAAGTGAAAACTACAAGTGAAAACTTGTCTTAGGACAAGTAAAGAGAAAGGATCATTGACTTTTGCTATGGGTAAATGCCTATGGTTTTCAGTAAAAATAAAAGTTTGTCAATCTTTCCTTTCTTCACCTTGAAGCTACCCTGACCTGAGTACTTTATGGCTGTGAAATTCGTTTTTGATATTAAATGCTTCAAAGATGTAAAATTTTGGGTAGAACAATCAGTTTTACATTAAGATATATAGGAATCCGAAAACATTTTTTAAAATATCATTCCCCCCCGTGTGCCAGCAAAAGCTTTTGCATGTATATGTGTTACCATATTTTACACATTGTATGGAAGTGGTTTGCTGGCACAAGGGGGGGGGGAAAGATGTTCAGCAGCCAAAAAACCCAGGGCCTAAGCCCATAAAATGCCTTTTCTACCAAATAAGAAATTAATGACAGTAATGAAGTTCTCTAGAACCAACCTCCTAAATTGCTTTGTATTCTGTGCTAGTTTAATATAAAGTACTTAAAAATTAAAAGTAGTATTAGCAAGCTTTTATGCATTTTTTCATTAGCAAAAATCTCATGCTTATTAAATGACCAATATTTTGCAAACATCCTGTACTTATCTATTTGCATGCAAGGGAATTGTTCATGTTTTTATTTTCATCTGCTGACTTTCTTCAAAGTAAAGTTTTTAATGATAAACCAACCAGGACCACCATCAGAGTGTCAAACAGTTTGGATCCAGATCAAGACTGACATTCTATTGGTCTTCATCTGGGTTCAAACTGTTTGCAAAATGCCATTGACAGACCAAAAATTATCCATGCAAAGAGTTATAACAGGTAAATACTTTAGTGTTCAATATATTGGGTCTTATAGGGATATACATGCATCATGTTTTCCATAAATATTAGGACACTTCAAATACATTCAACATGCTATGCCCTTTAAACAAAGCAAAAATAATATTCAAAGGATCTATTTAGAATCAGTTTTACTTTCTGATGCTAAATGGGACACTTTCATTCCTTCAAAAATATTTATTTCTTTTGTTGAGCTTTCAGTTTTGTATTATTTACGGTACATGTAGTCAAAAATGTACAGGTAACTTCTAAATTATCTCCCCAAAATTATTTTATTACAAAACATATTTTGTTTTTAAAACAATTTCATCAATTATCGTGATTGGTTGATACTCTGCATATGGTATGTGCAATAGATATCACCATGCCAACTAAATAATTCAAGAAAACGTGCAGAAATCACTTTTTAAAGCACTTTTTATTTTCATGAAATTTCAGACCCCCTCCCCTTTCTACCCCCCATAACTTTCGAGTGCGTAGGAATTTTGAAAATATTTTGCTAGCTGGCTCTTGCCATTAGATTCACCTATTGCATTGATACTATATGCACCACACTAGAAGCTCAAAAGCAGCGTTCTGGGAATCAGAAAAATAGGCATATAAGGCCCAAACCGTCAATGATCCTTTCTCTTTTGTTTGGGATGAATTTTCTTTTTGACCCAGATGCACCAGATGAGCTTTAATCCTTAAAGCGCAATCACAACTGCAGCAGACGACAAATTTTGCGACATATTTCCCAATTTTCGAAAAATATAGGGTATGATATTTCTTGAGAATCGTCTGCCACCATTATCATTCCTTATTTGTTATTTTTGAAAAAGCGGCAAAATTTGAAATTGTCGTCTGCTGCAAATTATAGGTGGCGCTTTAAGGGTAAATATTGGTATTTCCGCACCTAATAAGCAAGCTTTATTATTTTGAAGGCTCAAAGTCCAGTTTTCATGAAGTCTCGGCGTCATATGTCAGGAGAGCCATGGTCTCTACACAAATTGAAGAGTCGAGGGGTTCTGGAGTTGAAGGGGCCTGATACTGTTCCTTTTTTACATGGCCTTGTGACAAATGAAGTGACAGAGTTAGAGGAGAGGAGAGTGCAATATAATATGTTACTGAATGTACAGGTAATGTTAGACTGGCTCCAGTCCTTAAAACAATTTTTCATCAATGTGTCATAACATGTACTTGTAGCCAGTCTAACTCTGATGGCTCTGTTTTAAAACAGAGCCATCAGAGTTCGACTGGCTACATGTATATGATATGACACAAAAAACAGCAACTTTTTGTGGCTTGTCCATGGGTAGTAACCAGTACTGGGCCGGGATTTGTGTGTTTATTTTATGACGGGAACTCGTGAAGGCTCAAGCGAAAGTGGTTTTGTGGAGAAGCTGGAAATCGAACCTGCGACCCCTGGTTTACAAGACATAGGTTTATCCCCTACACCACGGCAGCTTTTCAAATATTGATGAAAAATTGTTTTAAGGACTGGAGCCAGTCTAAGGTAATGTGACCAAAAGAATAAATTGACCAGCCAATGTTAAATTTTTTCAGGATTATACCTGAATTCAGGATTTTGAGGCTGACTTTCTAGAGAATACTGAATTAGGCAGATTATAATTGATTCTTAAATTCATTTTTCAGATTATCAACATATTTTGCTTGAAATTATCTATTGTATTTAGTAATTTTAGGCAATCTGCAAGTTTTTTTTTCGGGATATTTTAATTTTCAGCTTTCACTCATGTCAATAAGGCTATTGCTTTGAAATCTGTGAAAATTTTCTTGAGTTTAGACATTGAAGTACCCTAGCTTATGATCAACTCGGGCCTTTAGATTAAAGTGTTTTTGAAAATGAATTTTCTTATTTATTAACCAAAACATTTGTTTTTTACTCTCAAAAGAACTACATGCATCCCAATGAGAGTCCTGGAGCCTGCTGCTGAAGCCAGGAAGCCACTTATAGAGCTGTTTCTCTTGACTCTATGTTGACTGTTTGGCATTCCCGGATTTACAGTGATCAAACCCATTACTCAGGAATCTGTATAGCATTTGAGCAATCAATGGAAGATGGTCCAGTTTCTGACTTTCATAAGCTCAAAATCATTCATTTTGCATGGTGCCGTTATCCAGTAGGGTGCCCACTGTTTGCTAAGATATAAAACAATCTTCAGTGACCTTAGTACATCTTCTTTATGATAGTCAACAGGGTTCGCACAGGCTTGAAAAGTACTTGAATGTAGAGGGCTTTCTTGAAAAGTCTTTGAAAATTAAATATACCTTGAAAAGTACTGGAAAATCACCCAAAAGCCTTGAAAAGTCCTTGATTCTACTACGGTATTTACTGTAGGACTTAACACTGTTGATACATACCTTAATTAGTATAAAATTGTTGTGTCATTATTTGGTGCAGCATATGCTGCACCAAATAAAGGCAAGGGAGCGCAGTGGATGAGTGCTTGACTCGAGACGGAAGGGCCGCGGGTTCGAGCCTCACCGGCGTCACTGCGTTGTGGTCCTTGAGAAGACACATTTATCCTAGCTTAGTACTGGTTCAACCCAGGAAGACCCGTCCCGCATAACTGAAAGATTGTTGAGTGGACGTAAAGAATCAAATCAAACAAAAAAAAAAAAAAAAACAAATAAAGGCACAACAATTTTATACTAATTTTCTAGTACTAATTTCTCCATTATCTCAGTCTAGCATTTCTGAAGTAGAATTTTAACACAAAAATCAGGATTTTTCATTTAGCACTTGAAAACTGTAGGATAGTCTTGAGAAGTCCTTGAAAAGTGCTTGAATTTAACTCAAACTTGCCTGTATATGAACCCTGTACCAATTAGGGTCTGCACTGTTGGCTAAGATATAAACCATCTTCAGTGACCGTAGTACATCTTCTTTTTGATATTCTAACCAGTGAGTGACCTTGATGTACAATGAACTATCCTAGGCTCAGTGTATCAAACCAGATGGAATAATTCATTTGTACGCAATAGGTTAATTTGACTCATGAATGTGTTACGTCTATTTCAGGGACGAGTGATGTATGATCTTTTGTTATACCATATCCCTACCTCAGATAGTGTAACCGTCCTAATGGAGTGTGAGAGAGCTATAGCCAACAAGCTCATGTCAGATATCAAGAAATTCAAGATCAGAAAGAAGGTAAGTATTCTATGCTTTTTTGTTGTCTGCTGATTTTTTTCAAAATCAACTTTTTCGAAATTCTTTCAAGAATACCATCGTAGTGTTAAACAGATTGGGCCCAGATCAGACATGACATTTTGTCGGGCCTGATCTGGGCCCAATCTGTTTGCAAGGGTTATGAGAAGATGACACCAGTAGGCAAAGAGTTAACATCCTGCTGTGTACTCAAATTTTTGTGCATTAATGTTTGCCAGGTTCTGATAGAGATGTTAAAACAGAGGGCAAAGCTGGAGGCTTTTCACCCTTAAAGCGCCAAGAATAAAATGCATCTGAAAATGTCATCTACTGCAAATAATTGTCTGACATAACTGACGAATTAAGTATAGAAGCAAACAGCGTAGACCAAGAACAGACTGCTCCTACAGGAGCAGTCTGATCTGGGTCCACACTGTTTGCAATAAAGGCTTCTTAAACATTTCAGAAGATGAGTAAACCAGACGACTTTTGTTGCAATTGGCGCTTTAAAGGTTAACTTTTCCCATTGGACCTGGCAAATGTTAATGTATTGAAAACTCATGTTTAATTGCTATTATTGCATAAACTAACACTTGTCTGCTAGCAGCAAATTGTTTCATCTGCTCAGGCCTCCACAAAGTGACAGAATTTTCCTCACTGCTGAGAAATCCAGTACAGTTAGATTTTATAGCCCTTATCATCATGGTCAAGCTATCAATTACTCTACAGGTTCAAGAAATTTAGACCAAAGCAGCAAGAATGCCATAAATTAGTCAGTTAGCCTAATGTCTTTGGTTCCAGATAAAATATAAAAAACCTAGTTTTTAGTATTTCAAGAACAGAATTACACTTTTCAGCAGCAATTTAACAATACATTGTTTAATCAGTTATAATCAATTATAAATATTGCATTATTAAACATTTTGTTTTTTTATGGTTTGATTTTATTGTTTTTTTTCAACAACAACAACAACAACAACAAACAACAACAACATATCACCAGCACCATAACAACAGCAACAAAAATAGTAAAATAATAATAATAATAATAACAATAAATAGATAAAAAAATTGAAGAGCTGTAAATGTAATCAAAGTACATGTAGGTCTGACGATCAATTTTGGTTTTGGTCTGGTTTGTGGTTTTACACCCCAGTAAACAGCTATGGTCATGTGGAGTTGGTCAGTTAACTTAACCTCAAGCTTAATCAAGCCGTTTACAAGAACATCGTGCACATTAATCGCTTGTAACTGTCAACAGTCCTTCTTGAATGAACAAAGACAATATTCAATTATCAATCTCCACGAAAGTATGGTACTGGGCAGGATCAAACTCACGAACCCTGGATTGCAATCAGACTAGCTACCAATCGCACTATGAGGCCCGGAGCCCCTGTAATCTACCGAAATGCTGAATTTCTTTGTACAATTTGGGATTCAAACTCACCACCTTGACATAACTGCCTAGCACTGCATCGTCCGCGCCATCGCTACTATTAAGAACCCTATCCCCGCTATTTCTAAAAGCCTCTCATCAAGACTTTTACAGTACATGGATCTTGACATCATGCCCTGGCGAGTGAACACACTATACCGTCCCCTTCTCACAAAATTTGAAAACACTGTTTGTTCTGTCATCTTAAGCACAACAATATGATAAAAGCTTGTAGCAGGATGATATATGATAGCACAGACTTTTATCTTTTTTTCTAAAGAATTTTCATAGTACATACTGTACAACAAAGACAAGATTTAACGAAAAGTTTTATGCGTCTTTTCTTACCTTTTAAGTAGATTTTCCGAGCATATCACAGTACATGTATATAGGGTCTGTGATTTAGAGATATATGGACCAGGGAGTACTGAAAATAAGAGTATTCTTCATATGTATTGTTGTGGGACAAGGAAATTCCACCGGAGGACCAGAACGAGGCTCTGACGAAATTATTCTGGTCTGAGTCGTTTCTGACGAAATTATTCTGGTCGGAGGGTGGGACTTCCTTGTCCCACAACAATACATCATGATGGATACTTTTTCTCGCCCACTTTGTGTTTTTTTTAAGGTTTATTATGAATCATGTCTGTTCCGCATAATATTTTAGATTTTTTGCGTTTGTTCCAATCTAAAAAATAACAAATTTTCCAGATGCAGAAATGGGTGTAAACTTAGTTTATCACCTAAAACGGAAGCGAAATAGCATATCAGGCGTTGGTTTTGTTTTTGTTTGTTTGTTTGTTTGTTTTGTTGCTTTACGTCCCAAGTCAACAGCTATGGTCATTGCGGGACGGTCAGTTCACCTAACCACACTTTTTCCTGGGCAGGCTTGAACAAGCGGTTAACCAGTAATTCGTGGACATACTTTCGCTTGTAACTGACAACAACCCTTCTTGAATAAATCAGCGGAAGGGAGGAGATTGACGGTAGAAATAATTTCATGATCAATCTCCACGAAAGTATGGGACCGGACCGGGATCGAACTCGCGACCCCTGGATCTGCAGTCAGACACGCATCTGTAGCCAGACACGTTACTGACTGCACTACGCGGCCCGGCGGGTTTTGTTTTTATTGTGGTTTGAAACTAACGTTGGTATCAGTTTTTATTGACAAAGACGTCGTGGCGCCAAACTGTGTCAATAACGTGCGTCACATTGTTGTTGTATTTTAGTGACGTCAGAAATATTTTTGACGTCATTCAACAATTCGAAAATGGCGGACGCACTAAACATTGCCGTTTTGATATTTCTACATAATATTAAGGCGTAAATTGCTCTGAAAACAGCCTAAATTGTTATAATTTAAAATCACGTGAATGGGATAAGCAGGTCATGTGCATGGGATAAGCAGGTCACGTGGATGGGATAAGGAAATTCGGCACCACGTTTTGCCTGTGGAACAGCTTGTCTTGAGCGATAAGTGGGCGAGAATATGTTATTCCTTAACTCAAAATACTGAGATATGGTTCAGGATGGATGAATAGATGGACACAATAATGATCAGACAGACTGACGATGCCAAAATGATATCCTTAATTCTGACTTGCCTCACAAAAGCATAATATTAATTATTTATTATTATTATTATTATATTTATTATTATTTTTATTATTATTATTATTATTATTATTATTATCATTATTATTATTATTATTATTATTACTATTATCATCATTATTACTATTATTATTATTGTTATTATTATTATTATTATCATTATTATTATTATTATTATTTTTATGTCAGCAAATAAATAAAAAGAAAAAAAATGCTGTTGTGACTTCATAGGTTTAAAACAGATGAAGCAAGAATATCTAAGCCATAAATAAGAATACAGATACCCATTGTATAAATGGCCATTAACTGGCCTCTGAACTGACCCATTTTGATAGTTTCTCTTGAAATCTGATAAATCACTTGTCATGTGGATTGGTTAAGCATCATTATAATGTCACAGTGTATTAACTGTACAGTTATTCTCTCTCAGAGAATTCTCAAGATATGAGGGGCTTTGGGTAAGACTGTGCTGCTGATCTTTGTAGACAGTGTGGATCCAAGCTGTTTGACCGTCTGATGGTTTTCCTGAAAGAATATTTTGAAAAAAAAAGTAATGTTGAAAATTATCTTCAAACACCAAAGAAAGCATGAAAAATCACCCAGATCTTGATCCAAGCTGTTTGACACTCTGATGTTATTCCTAAAGAATGTTTAAAAAAAGTAATGTTGAAAAATATCTGCAGATGACAAAGAAATCATGAATAATTACCCAGCATGCAAATAGTTAACCCTCATAGAGACACCTTTTGATGCTTTTGCAAACAGAGCAGACCCAGATCAGGCAGCTGCCTGATCAGGATCAACTCTGCTTATGGAAATGATTAGATATGATCCTACACTAGTGGACCTGATGAGTAACTTCTTTGTTCTATGTGCAAACGTCAAATTGATTTATACAATTATTCATAGTGGGTGGGGCTTTAGTATGAATATTTATGAAGGAAATGGTTAATTATCTTATGTGATTGATGTATTGCAGGCCCCCAGATAAGAGTGCGTAACTGAAAATCATTTTTCTTACTTCTCAACCAAAACATATGTTGTGGGTACTCAAAAAAACCGTCTCAGTGAGACGGTTCTTTTGAGCACCCAAAACACATGTTTTAACTGATGGATAAGAAAATAATCGCAATTTTATGCAAATATTTTTTGTTTAACTGGCCCTATGGTATGGTATGTTTCAGGTGACAATTGAAGACAAAAGTGAGAAACTGGATGTTGTTGCTGCTGTCTCAGACTCGGACTGTGCCGGGGAGTCACCAACTGTACCTGGTACTGTCATTAAGAACCAGGATCCCAGAGTGCCAACATTTGGTGAAAGAATCATTGTAGACAGAGAAACATCAGGTATACTGCAGTCCCTTTATAATGCTATAGCTGCTGTCTCAGACTCGGACTGTGCCAGCGAGTCACCAACTGTGCCTGGTACTGTCATTAAGAACCAGGATTCCAGAGTGCCAACATTTGGTGAAAGAATCATTGTAGACAGAGAAACATCAGGTATACTGCAGTCCCTTTATAATGCTATACTTGGGGCCCATAGGATGGGACTGTGTTATAAGTGGTTTGTGTTATAAGTGAACTGTGTTATAAAGGGACAATTTTACCAAGCAGTTATATGAAAATGACCATTTCATGGTCATTTTCATAGAATCCCTTTGTAAAATTCCAAGGTAAAAATAAATTTTGAAACCATGACAAATATGAGTCTAGCATTTCATTTGAATACTTGGGAGACATTTTGAATAAAATGCCAAATTTTTTTGTTGTTTACATTTCATTATAACACTTTTTTTAAACTAATGTCTACTGTAGTTTGAGTATTTTTAGCTCACCTGAGCTATTGGCTCATGGTGAGCTATTGTGATCATTGGATGTCAGTTGTGCGTCGTGTGTCTTCAAGAATTGCTTCAGAGGACATCTCCTCCTAAACTACTGGCTGGTTTTTGTCCAAACTTGATAGGAATGATCCTAATATGACCTTCTTTAAAAATTGTTCAAAAATGGTGAAAAATGGCCCGCCCCGCGGTTACATTTTTTATACTGTGTATCGACGAACAAGTGCCAGTGAAATCATTTAGGTAAACAAACCTGCAGCATCTGCTAGTTCTTATCAGTAAGGCAGATTTACCTTGAGTTTCCATAGAAAATGTGGTGTGTTGTTTCATTAGTACCATTAGATCATTCTAATTATGGTGTTTTACTGTTGTGTCTATGGTAGCAAAGGTTCTAGATTTGATGAGAGTGTGTCTATGCCCAACAGATGAAAAGCGAAATGGTTGTCACAAATAATAGGCTTTACTTTCTCACCAAATATTGCTCAAAATATTGTACTTGCTTCATATTCAACAATGTTTTTCACTTTTCATCCTACATTTTGTTAAAGAAATTTTTTCTATCTGCATTTTAACTTTGCTAGCAGTGACTTTTGTCGTCTGCTATATATTTTTTGCAAAGAGTTTGGACCCAGATCAGGACCGAACGAACCTCTGTCCTGATCTGGATACAATCTGTTTGTACCTTTTTTTATCATTTCATATACGGAAAAGTAGAGTAAGGAGACAGCCAGTAACCACTAACCCCCAAAAATGACCTCAAGATGACAGAAAGCACAATATTCTGCTCCAATCACTTTTCTCCAGATAGAAATTAATTACATAAACTTTTCTTCAAAGAAAAGGGCACTTAAGGACGATGTTGTACCCACTTTTTTCCGTTGACCAAAACAAAGCAAAGAAAGGCTCCTAAAAGACGAAACGAGACAAGTGAAACAGAAACGGCCTCTGAAACTGAGCAATCTGGAATATAAATGACAAAAATATTCAAGTGGAATTTCCAATCGCATGTACACACCAGTTTTCAATCGAGGTGATAAAAAGTTCAGATCAGACTGTTCCCTTGGGAGAAGTATGGTGGGGGTTCATAGTGTTCGCTGCCATGATAAAAATAAACTGTAATATATGCAGCAGACATATTAAGCAGACACCATTTTTATAATTAGAAATATTATCAGGATAAGGGATAATAATTACTATAGACATAATTATATAATACCTATGTGCATGTACTGTAATCATTGATGCAATCATGTGCTCTCAATATGCTCTAAAATTGAGCAAATATTTTATTTTTATTCAATAGTTATTTAGCAAAACACGCTAACATGCCTGTGCTATTAAGACACTCTCGACCACCATTTGTATATAGTAAAATTCGAATTTGCAGTGGTATACATTATTTTTCTTACTTCTGTCGAAAAAAGATTGTGGGTACTTGTTTAAACCGCCTTAACGATGCAGTTGTCACAATTATACACAACTTATTTTGTAAAATATCACAATTTGTCATTTTACGCTTTAAAGTTGCAGTACATTGCATAGGCGTGTTATCGTCATGATTATATTATATGCATATAAATTATACAAAATATGTAGTAAATGCTAGTAAACGGACTTACACAACTTTACATGAACATCTTCCGCCAAGAACTGTTCCATGATCAGCGCTCAGGTCTGCAGTCAAATTTTGGGGTTTCTCGCTTGCCTGTATGGCTGCGTTTTGCAGTGAAGATTGTCACTTTATGAGTTACAAACACGTGATCAAAATAAACTTCAAAGCATTTGTCTTTTTCTCTGTCTTTTCCATATGATATCACATAGTTAGTAATTTGTAAAATTGAAAAATTTGGCAGATTATCTTATCTAGTATTTTTGTCCATTTAGTATACTTTGAATGCATTGTTAAGCAAATTACACTCAGATTTTAATGCTACATGTATGTAATTACTTTAAAGTACATGGCACACAGCTGCTTGTTAAATAAATGAAAGCTAACTGTAAAATATTATCTCAGATTATCAGAAGATAAGACGCATGTAATGTCTAGAGTTTATTTATCAAGTAGGGCAATGGAAATACTACAGTAAATCTGAGCGTGTGTATTTCTGCTGCTGATTGTTTACCTAAATGAACCTGGCTGGCTCTCTGTCGATACACAGTATATAGGCCTATGTAGGGAAAAACATGAAAAAATCTTCATGTCTGAAACCATATGGCCTAGAGTCTTGATATTTGGTATGTTGCATCACCTAGTGGACCTCTACCAAGTTTGTGCAAATTATGCCCCGGGGGCCAAAAATGGCCCTGCCCCAGGGTCACTTGTTTTACATAGGCTTATATAGGGAGAAACATGAAAAAAATCTTCTTGTCTAAAACCACAAGGCCTAGAGCCTTGATATTAAGTATGAAGCATCACCTAGTGGACCTCTTCCAAGTTTCATCAAATTATGCCGCTGAGGCCAAAAATGGCTCTCCGCCAGGTGTCGCCAGGGACATGGTCAGCTTTCAACAGATACCTATATGTAAGCCTCAGATACCTATAGCAAAACTCAGGTGAGCATGTTAGGGCCACTTGGCCCTCTTGTTATCTTTGTTATCATCAGATATTAAGTAGGGAGTTTAACATAGATTATGTCAAATCAAAGTAAAATACACATTTTTGAATTCCTTACAGAGAGCGCTAAAAAATGCATGCATTTTTTTTAGTTTTTGCGCATCATCTGGCTGCTATATTTTTAACCCAACAGGTGAGCCATCTGTATTAGATGATGAAGCTGGCTATCATGAGCGGCGCTACAGATGGGGTATACCCGAGGGCACCGCTGATCTACCGCCAGGAAATTGCTTTCCCTTAGAAAGTAACCTTGTCTATATGAATGGAGGTAAGTCATATATCTAGGTAAGAAAATTTCTTGAGCCTTTGTTTGATTTAATTCTTTATGTCTCAGTCAACAATTTTTCAGTTATGTCGGGACAGGCCTTCCTGGGTTGAACCAGTAAATGATATAAATGTGTCTTGCTCAAGGACACAACACAGTGAGGCCGGTGAGGTTGGAACCCACGGCCATTTTTTTAGCCTAAAATTGTAACTTTTCTTACCCATCAGTCTAAACATGTGTTTTGGGTGCTCGAAAGAACCGTCTCATTGAGACGGCTCTTTTGAGTACCTACAACATGTTTTCAGAGAATAAGCTAGGGGGCGACTAGTGAATAGGCTAGGGGGTGACTAAGGTGAAATAGTCACCCTAGGGGCCGAAATTTCCCCCTAAATGGGACCCAGGCAGAAGTGGGAGTCTCCATAAAAAATATTTTTTTTTAGGGAGACTCATTTTCATTCTGCCACCACACAAACACAAGCTGTGGCGACAATCTACTACCACTGTATCGTATTTCTCCTTCCATTTAATGGCAATAGTATGTGTAATGGCTAATTTGCTTCTAAACTTGCAGAAAATGCCGTAATTTTGTGCTGTATAACACTAATAGTTTGCCTGAAAGAATTTTTGTAAAAAGATAATTTTGGAAAAAATTAGCAGTGGACAGCAGAAGACGGCAAATTCATGAAAAAATGTTTCCCATTTGTTGAGGCCTTGGGTTGTAGTTTTTTTAAAAACAAAATGAATGGGACATTATGCCGGAAATGTTTATTTTTTGATGTGTATGCATATTATTTCAGTATGTTTTACTAAAGGCTGTTACCTTGGTCAAGAATTAACTGCCAGGACGTATCATACAGGAGTCACTAGGAAAAGATTGATGCCTCTTACATTTAGAAGGTAAGCATAATGATATATGTCATAACAAAGGTAAAAAATTTGAGCTCAAAAACATGAATATTTTCTTACTCACCATTTTGGAAAATTAGTGTGTTTCGGGTGACGGATCTGAAAATTTTAGGTAGGGTAGGCACACATATTTTTTTAAAAAAAAAATTCTGGAAAAAACAATAGTTTTATGGATTTTGAAAGGCATTTCCCCTTTCAAAATGCATAAAACTTTATTTTTTTCCAGAAAACCTGAAAAAAATTCTAAGTTCACCGGTAAATTTAGGTAGGGTCGGGTTACCCTAAACACAGGTATTTTTTTATTTGGCTTATCTAGAGAGCTGCATTAGATTTTCAAGATGATTCTAACAAGTTGTCATACATAGGGCTCAGTGAAGAAATTGGAATGCTGGATTGCCAGATACCTGCCTTATCTGGAGCCCTGTTAAGAGGGACTAGATGGGGCTGTTATCAGTAAAAAAAAGCTGATTTTTCTTTTCCATTGAAATTTCTTTATCGTGAGATTTTGGAACTTATCACATACATGAGCACAAAAATGCGGTCACACGAGAGCCGTCGCTGCTCACACACAACTTTAGCTTAGGGACATAGATGAAGGCCCAGGCTTACATTTAGACATCAAGACCCACTTAATAGCTCGTTTGTATGTTTAAATCTTTGCCCTCTTGGGAAATTTTTTGTGCTTTTTAGCTCACCTGAGCCGAAGGCTCATTGGTGAGCTAATAGTATACCAGTGACTCCGGCGTCCGTCGTCCGTCCGTCGTCTGTCAACATTTTCAAACATCTTCTCCTCTGAAACTACTGGGCCAATTGAACTTATATTTCATATGGAGACTCCTTAGGATGGGGGAACGAAAGTTTGTTCAAATGGTCTTGGTCACATGACCAAGATGGCCGCCACGCCCATATATGGTAAAAACCCTTAAAAAATCTTCTTCTCCAGAACCAGAAGGCCGATGACCTTGGGACTTGGTATGTAGCATTGGGGTTGTGGGCCTACCAAGTTTGTTCAAATGATGATCCTAGATTGACCTTGACCTACTTAACGTCAAGGTCAAATTTGCTTCCTAATGCTTTTAAATGGGAAAATTTCTGAAAAGTTGATTTTTTTGAAAACTGCGGAAGCTTTAGTCATTATTCTCACTTGACAAGTTTAACCTAATGAGACAATGGCTATAAATAAGTTCAAAAGGTCAAGGTTGACCTTTGACCTTTCAGCTTAGGCCCCTCATATTGGAGTCCCATCAATATATTAAAACATAGTTTACTCACAAACCATTGGCCCAATTGAACTCAAATTTCATGTGGAGACTCCTTATGATAAGTTGGCCAAAATTTATGCATAATATTATGGTCACATGACCAAGATGGCCACCACGCCCATATTATGGTAAAAACCATTTAAAAATCTTCTTCTCCAGAACCAGAAGGCCGATGACCTTGGGACTTGGTATGTAGCATTTGGGATGTGGGACCTACCAAGTTTGTTCAAATGATGAACCAAGGTTGACCTTGACCTACTTAACTTCAAGTTCAAATTTGCTTCCTAATGCATTTAAATGGGATTTTTTTTTGAAAATTTCATTTTTTGAAAACTGTTGAGGCCGAAGTCATTATTCTCTCTTGATATGTTGAACCAAATGGGACAATGGCTATAAATAAGTTTCAAAGGTCAAGGTTGACCTTTAACCTTTTAGCCAAGGTCTCTCATATTGGAGTCCCATCAACACATCTAAACATAGTTTCCTCAGAAACCACTAGGCCATTTGAACTCAAATTTCATATGAAGACTCCTTATGATAGGTTAGCCAAAATTTATACCAAGTGTACTGGTCACATGACCAAGATGGCCACCACGCCCATATATGGTTAAAGACCCTTTATATGTCTTCTCTGGAACCAAAAGGCCAATGGCCTTGGGACTTGGTATGTAGCATTGGGGATGTTGGCCCTACCAGATTTGCACAAATGATTAATCTAGGTTGACCTTGACCTACTTTATGGCAAGGTCAAATTTGATTCCTAATGCATTTATTTGGGAAAAATCTTGTATTAAGTACCAAAAGCCAAGCTGACCTGTGACCTTTTATCCAAGGCCACTCATTTGGACTGCCACACACCTATCTAAATATCTGTTTCTCAGAAATCACTGGGCTGTTTGATGGATTATTCATTAGATTGTTTAAGTCTGCAACCCCCATATATGGTTAAACAAAATTTGGTCCATTATAAGCTGTACATGTAGTTGACCTTGACCTATTTTTACATTATTAAGGAGATCAGGTGAGCGCCTCAGGATCTTCAGGTCCTCTAGTTTGTCATCTGCTGATTTTATTTAAAATCATTTTTTTGGGAAAAATTATTTATGGAATCTGTACCATTTGAGTGTCAAACAGATTGGATCCAGATCAGGCCCGACATTTTGCCGGGCCTGATCTGGGTCCAAACTGTTTGCAAAAGTTATCAGCAGATGACACTAGGAGATAACGAGTTTAAGAATGACTTCAGGGATCCAATTTAAGATTTTTTAAATGCTTGCTTAAAATATTGCAAGTGATTTCTAAATGGAGTGCATTGGCTTAGTTTGTAGAGCGTTTGACTAACTGTGGATCGAAGGGTTGCTTGTTTGAGACTCACCGGAGTTGCTGTGTTAGGTCTTTGAGCAAGACACCTCATCCACTGCATAGTACTGGTTCAACCCAGGAAGACAGTAAATCGATGACAAGACTGAAATCTGTTGCCTGTGACGTAAAGCATTAAAACAAACTATCAATTGCTTAAGATGCTGGTCAGCTTGTTATTTTGTACTCTGTTATATCTCTTATTAGCAAATGGAATACATAAATAAATACAAAATCTTATGTGGCTTAGTTTGTGTGTTGAAAAAGCATTTGTCTTTCTTTCTGAACCCACACTAAGGTTTCCTAGCAAACAGTGTGGATCTAGAAAAAGGGGGCTCAGTGGTAGAGTGCTTGACTCGAGACCGAGGGCCGCGTGTTCGAGCCTCACCTGCGTCACTGGGTTGTGGTCCTTGAGCAAGACACATTTATCCTAGCTTAGTACTGGTTCAAACCCAGGAAGACCCATCCCTGTTTAACTGAAAGATTGTTGATGGGATGTCAAGAATCAAACAAACAAACAAAGCAACTGTCTACATTTGCCAATGAAGAAATTTTGAGTTTCTGCCATTATATAGCAAAGGACCTCTGACGGTGGTAATGGGAATCACAGTGTATTGCTGCCTATAATTTTGATAAAAATTAAAGTCGATCAAATGATTCCATCTTCATATATAAGCTTGCTGTTGGTCTCTATTTTATGATTTTGCATTTGATTTCCTATTTCCATGAAGGACTGCTTTATTTTGGGGCTAAAATGATCACTTTTTGTATTATACATATAAGAAATAGAAAATATTTTTATTTTTAAAACATTATTTTGCAACCCCTACCCCCTTTGGTAGCGTCTTCTGTTTTGTCGTAGGGGTCGACCTGTTTAATTATAACCTTAATTCCGTTTTAATACATCAAGCGTCCTATTCAAAAGGATATCAGTCATATCAAATGCATAGGAGAGTTTTGGGAGCATCTGAAAAACAGACAGATACCCTTTCAAAGAGTCAGAGGTCCTTTATGATGTTGCGTTACATTTGTAAGCGCAATAGAAGCGTAAATATTAAAGTGATTTAGACAGTGGTCACTGCTTAAAATCTACATGAAGCACTTTGCACTTTCATGAAATTTTCACTCCGCCCACTGTCTCAATCACATCATGAAGGTTGAAAAATAAAATTTAAATTCTTAAGTGATAAGTACAAAACCTCATAAGCTGGCTCATATACCCTCTCTCAGGCCTTTAGTTAACAGCGCGTAACAAGAAATTAGTTTTCTTATTTCTCAACCAAAATATATGTTACAAATGATGGGTAAGAAATTATTTACAATTGTACGCTGAAATTTTTTGCTTATCTAAACCTGTGCTCTCTTATTTTTCCAGTTGTCCGGGAGATATAGAAGCTGGTGAAACTATAAGGAATGAACAAGGGAAAAATGTTGGAAAATTTCGAAACCAACAAGGCATTTATGGACTAGGTTTATTACGTATAGGAGAAGTAGCAGGATCTCTACAAGTGACTACAACATCAGGCCAGCTTGTTACAGTGAATGCTTCTGTGCCAAGTTGGTGGCCCAGTGGAAGTTGATAATATGCAGGCGTCTAGTAAACAGTGCAAAATTGAAAATTATTTTTCTTATTTCTCAACCAAAACATATGTTGTGGGTACTCAAAAGAACCGTTTAAATGAGACGGTTCATTTGAACACCCAAAACATATGTTAAAACTGAAGGGTAGGAAAATATTGACAGTTTTACGCTTAAAATCATTTTGTTTAACTTGACCTATGGATATGAGTTAATTAGACTAAACATGAGGAAGGACATTTTTAGAACATCTGTACTCAATTATGCACCAGTAATTTGTAACTATTTGGGCTAGCACACAAGGTTTTTATTCTTTGCATACTTGGTCATTTTTCATGCTTTTGCCGTCTTCTGACTTTTAAAAAAAAAAAACTACATTTAAAAAAGATTCTTTCAAGAGCTCTATGTGTGTCAATCAGTTTGGGTTCAGATAAGGACCAACATTTTGTCAGTCCTGATTCTGGGTCTAAGCTGTTTGCAGAGGTTACCAACAGATGACAAAAGTTGCCACTAGCAAGGAAAGAGTTGATGCTTACCTCATCAGCAAGCAGTGAAGGCTCAGATGAGCCCGCACATCTGTACAGTCTCACTAGAGCCTTTGCTGCTTGCATACACAAAGTATGGAGGTAGATAAGGCTCAGATTAAGATTTAGGCTTCTAGTCCCACTACATAGCTGCATGTGCATTTAAAAAGAGTAATTTTATGCAAATGAGATTTCTAAGCACCATTTATTTATGTCCTGGCATTTGTGCCCTTGTGGGGTCAAAGAATAGCATATTTATATATCCTTATATACACTAAATATTTTCTTATTTGGGCCTCGTCATGAGAAACCTGTCTTGGGGTTTGCGAACAACAAAGGCGCAGACCAGCCTGTGCAGGTTGATCAGCACCTATTTTATTCACTTATGGTAAAGTATCATATCTAAAGTTGCTACAAGCAAAATTCTATCTAGCTAGTCTCTGTTGCAGAGCAGGCTGGTTTGGGTATGACCTGGTTGGAAACCCCGAAAATGTGTTTTCTTGTGATGAGGCCCATTTATTAGTCTAAATATATGGGCCAGCACATAAGTTTTTTATGACTTATGGCATCTGCCTAAAAGTACTCTTTTAACATACATTCACAGCAACTTAGTGGGTTTAGAGACTGAGCCTTTATCTATATCCATACTTTGTGTGTGTGAGCAGCAAAGGCTCTGGTTAGACCATGCATAGGCAGAGTCTCATGAGCTACTGTTGCTTGGCAATGTGATAGGTACCAAAATCTCTTGCTCTGGCTCAATTTTTTTGTGGTTTTCTTATTGAGAATTTTCTATTGGGTACCCAAGTCACATGATTTTGTAAACTATTATTTATACTAACTTAGGGGATCATTTAATGATCAAATCCTAACTCATATTCAGGTTAGTAAATTGGAAATTACAATGACAGGTTTGGATTGAAATCAAAGCCCTCTGTCCATGACACTGTGGGTGAGGACCATCTGTCAATAGCTCATATGGGGCTGTGGTTACAAATTAATGGTGCATTAGTCCTGACAAGACAAGTATCCTGTGTTCTGTATTGTAGCAAGGGCTTTCATTTTGTGCTAGAAATATATATTATTGTGTCTCAATGGTATTCTCGTCAGTCAGTCATTTTTCTTATCCATCCTGTATGTATGGTCAGTCTGCTAAAGGCCTAGGATATCTTTTAGACATTTTACAGATCCAGAAAATTCCCTCAGAGGAAGGGGTGGGGGGTTCAGGTCAAAAGTTTCGACATATTTTTTTCCTACCAGTATTCCTAAGAAAACCTATCCCCAGTAAACACAGTGGGCCACCATCTGCCTGCCAGCGAAACACCATTTAAATGGCGTTTCACTGGCAGGCCTATGATGGTCCAACACTGAATGCTGGCTGGGTATGGCTGTGAGATACCAATATTCCTAAAGGGAACCTACAGCTTTGTGATATTCCAGAGTTTCATACCAATGTTTCTAAGGAAACCTACATCGTTGTGATTTTCCAGGGGTTCCATATCGACCTTCCTAAGGAAACCTACAGCTTTGTGATTTTCCAGGGGTTCCAAACCAATATTCCTGAGGAAACCTACAGCTTTGTGCTTTTCCAGGGGTTCCATACCAACATTCTTAAAGAAAACCTACAGTTTTGTGATTTTCCAGGGGTTCCATGCCAATATTCTTAAGGAAACCTACAACTTTGTGATTTTCCAGGGGTTTCATACCAATATTCTTAAGGAAACCTAAAGCTTTGTGATAAACGAGGGGTTTCATACCAATATTCCTAAAGAAACCTACAGCTTTGTGATTTTCCAGGGGTTTCATACCAACATTCCTTAGGAAACCTACAGCTTTGTGACTTTCCAGAGGTTCCATACCAACATTCCTAAGGAAACCTAAAGCTTTGTGATTTTCCAGGGGCTTCATACCAATATTCCTAAAGAAACCTACAGCTTTGTGATTTTCTAGGGGTTTCATACCAATATTCCTAAGGAAACCTACAGCTTTGTGATTTTCCAGGGGTTCCATACAAACATTTGTAAGGAAACCTACAGCTTTGTGATTTTCCAGGGGTTTCATACCAAAATTCCTAAGGAAACCTACAGCTTTGTGATTTTCCAGGGGTTTCATACCAATATTCCTTAGGAAACCTACAGCTTTGTGATCAGGGTTTCAGCTGGACTGAAATTTACTTCGGACATTTTGTCCAAGCAGCCCCAATATTGTTCGGACATTTGAAAAAATTTTAGGACATTTTTTAAAACTCATTTTTACCACCATAAACGGAATTTGCCATCTGCCCTTCTCAAATTGAAACCTGAGGTGAGTTCAACAACGTGAGTGCTCGCGGGCGCTCGTTGTTCTGGTACCTATCTTTATTCGTAATGTGTAAAGCCTGACATCAGTACAATGAGCGCTCGAGAGCGCTCGCTTTGTTGAACTCTCCTCAGGGGTAGTTTTGCAACCATTTCGGATGGTAAGTGCGGCCTGAATGATTGGCTGGCTTTTTATTTAATAAAAAGACTGGAGCTTGTTGATCGGTGGGGAAGTGGGTGGGGTACTGTATTTGCTGCTTTTTGTGGCAGCTGTACGACTCCTTAGCCACGGAAAGAGACTGTTCAGGTAATAATGGAGCGAGCAAACTGTTATGGAGCATAAAAAACTTGAGTTCCTGTTGTTTTTTGGTGGCAATTAAGTTTTTTAGTCATTTTATCGGTAAATGCCAATGTAAATATGGTGTCGGCTTCGAGATGAAATCAAGGGAAGAATACTAAGGATGCAATAGACCAATCAGGTGCGGCGTAACAAAACAATATAACTGGTTTGCCTTAGTGAATAAGCATTTGCAGGGTAAAATAAGGTAAACCAGTCTGAAGCTTACAAAAATTTGGCCAATCAGCGATCGTTTTTTTAAAACAAAAATACTATTGCATCACTGTGCAATACCGTACAGCGAGCCTTTCCGAAAATCGTCTCGAACAAACTGTCCAAATTGGACAGCAAACTTTCGGACATCTGGAACTATTTTCGGACTATGTCCGATGGCCGATGCCAAACTGAATCCCTGGTGATTTTCCAGAGGTTCCATACCAACATTCCTAAGGAAACCTACAGCTTTGTGATTTTCCAGGGGTTTCATACCAATATTCCTAAGGAAACCTACAACTTTGTAATTTTCCAGAGGTTCCATACCAACATTCCTAAGGAAACCTACAGCTTTGTGATTTTCCAGGGGTTCCATACCAATACTCCTAAGGAAACCTACAGCTTTGTGATTTTCCAGGGGTTTCATACCAATATTCCTAAGGAAACCTACAACTTTGTAATTTTCCAGGGGTTTCATACCAATATTCCTAGGGAAACCTACAGCTTTGTAATTTTCCAAGGGGTACCATCACTAATATTCCTAAGGTAACCTACAGCTTTGTAATTTTCCAGGGGTTTCATACCAATATTCCTAAAGAAACCTACAGCTTTGTGATTTTCCAGGGGTTTCATACCAATATTCCTAAGGAAACCTACAACTTTGTAATTTTCCAGGGGTTTCATACCAATATTCCTAGGGAAACCTACAGCTTTGTAATTTTCCAAGGGGTACCATCACCAATATTCCTAAGGTAACCTACTGCTTTGTAATTTTCGCGGGGTTTCATACCAATATTCCTAAGGAAACCTACAGCTTTGTGATTTTCCAGGGGTTTCATACCAATATTCCTAAGGAAACCTACAGCTTTGTAATTTTCCAAGGGGTACCATCACCAATATTCCTAAGGTAACCTACAGCTTTGTAATTTTCCAGGGGTTTCATACCAATATTCCTAAGGAAACCTACAGCTTTGTGATTTTCCAGGGGTTCCATACCAACATTCCTAAGGTAACCTACAGCTTTGTGATTATACCCCCGGTACGAAGTATATAGGGGGTATATAGTTTTTGCCTTTTCTGTAATTATGTTTGTCTGTCTGTCTGTAAACTTTTTTTCCATCAAAGATTTCTCAGCAACTACATAGGTTAGGATTCTGAAATTTGGTACAAAGCTTGATAGAGATGAGTTGTATTGTGTAACAAAAAAAAGCCACATATTGCTTATCAGTCTCTTATTTTTTCATTTTTCTTTCTCTCCAATGGAAATCTCTGTCAAAGATTTCTCAGCTCCTATTGGAGCCAGTGTTTTAAAATTTTGTGTACACCTTCAAGAAGGCAAAGTATACTGTGTAAATGGAAATTAAGATGCTAATCCTCATTTTGCATTCTTATTTAAATTTTTCATTTTTTTCCTTCTTTCACTCATATAATACATATGAACATTTTCTCTGTCAAAGATTTCTCAACAACTACTCGAGTAAGGATTCTGAAATTTAGTACAAAGCTTGATAGTGATTAGTTGTATTGTGTAAAAAAAAACAGCCACATATTGCTTATCAGTCCCTTTATTTATTCATTTTTTCTTTCTCTCCAATGAAAATTTCTTTCGTAGATTTCTCGGTTCCTATTGGAGCCAGTGATTTCAAACTTTGTGTATACCTTCAGGTAGGCAAAGTGTATTATGTAAATGAAAATAAAGATGCTAAAGCTCATTTTGCCTTCTTTTTCAATTTTCCTTCTGTCACTCCTACATAACACATATGGACGTTTTTTGTCAGAGTTTTCTCAGTAACTACATGATTTAGGATTATGAAATTTTGTGTACACTTTCAGGTAGGCAAAGTGAATTGTGTAAATGAAAATTAAGGTGCTAATTCTCATTTTGCCTTCTTTTTTCAAATTTTCATTTTTTCCTTCTGTCACTCTTATATAACACATATGGACATTTTTATCAAATTTTTCTCAGAAATTATTGATTTAGGATTATGAAATCTTTGACAATTTTGTCTTTTCTCTGAAAGTGTTACAACCTCTGATGGCTAACGCCGGGGGTATGTGAGCCTTGCTCACTTCTTGTTTTCCAGAGGTTCCATACCAACATTAGTAAGGAAACCTACAGCTTTGTGATTTTCAGGAGTTCCATACTAATATTCCTAAGGAAACCTACAGCTTTGTGACTTTCCAATGGGTACCCCCAGTCCCCCCACCCCCTATGGGTCTGTGCATGGTTTTTCCCAGATAGTGGCTACAATCACATCTCCAGATTAAGCATTAAAATTGGGTTTATCATATGACATCACGTCTGGGAGTGAGATAATGCCATGCAATAAAAACAAATTGGACAAGTCCATTTCCAATTTTAGGGATGTTGGGTGGTATTTTTTTAATTTATATTCAAATATTAAAAGAAACATCTGTAAGCAAACAGTTGAGAACCTGGTCAGAGGCCGATTTTGTGGCATCTGATTTGGTTTTGCACTGTTTGCCGATGTCCCACAAAAAAGGACCCTAGGCTAATATGGGTTAACATCTATTGTTAATTCAATAACACACATCAATTTCAGGCTATTTCTATGGAAAATACACTTAGATCTACCTAGCAGTATGGATTAGCTGTTTTGTAATCTTATACACTGGCTAGAAGCACTCCTAGATAAGTCCTGTTGGTTTCCTAAACATGGAATAAACAGAGTGGCCAGTGAGCGTGTTAAGAGAATTTGAGCTACTGCTGACATTGCTCCTGTAAAACCAAGTCAGCGTAGGTTATGCTGGTACTCTGGCCCACTTCAAATTCAACTATAGTTCATATTAAAGTTCTGACGTAATGGATGCACACACACGTTTACACCCAAATAAACAAATATGGCCGAAGTAAATCACCAAGTTTTATAGCTCTGTATGATCCCTTTAAATTTCTTCATCGAAGACGACTGCATAGCCTACTCTAATTATATATTTGTGCTCAGTTGTTCCATTGGGACTGCAGAAAGAGTACAGCAAAGAGTTTTTGCAGATCTGGAAATTGACCCCCAGTTGCCATTTTGCTAGATAGGTATTTTTTCGTGGTAAACTAGCAAAAGTTTGAGGAATTTTATTACAACAAACTGGGAGCATTTTTGACCTAGTGATACAACACACTGATGGTTGCACAGATGTGATGTGGTTGCTGGTGCGGACTCACCACAGCATTTGCTGTTCACACAAATGGTACACAAATCGCCATTTGTACCAGCACATGATATTTCAGTACTGTGACAAGGCTTGGGCGAGCCTGTACAAATGTGCAGACTCGCCAGAGCCTTCGCTGCCAGCACATGAGATCTTGATACTTATCGATTTGTCCAGTGACTATACCTGCGAATAAGTGCAGACTCAGTCTGTCTACGCTGCTGGCGTGTACGGCACACAAATCTCCATTTGAGGCAACACAATAGATTTTGGTACAGTGACAAAGGCTAAGGTAAGCCTATGCAAATGTGCAGACTCGCCAGAGCCTTGGCTGCTCGCACAAAATAGCATTAAATCACAATTTGAGCCAGCACATAATGTTTCGGTACTGTGACCAGGCTCAGGCGAGCCTGTGCAAATGTGCAGACTCGCCAGAGCCTTTGCTGCTAGCGCATGAGATCTTGATACTTAGCGCATTGTCCAGTGAGTATACCTGCACAAATATGCTGAGTCTTTGCTGCTGGCGTGAATAGCAGACAAATCGCAGACAACAGTAAGTTTTCCTAAAAATCATTCTCAACAATTTGTGGTAGTTGTACAGAATATGAACACCCTCAGTCTGTCATTAAAAAATTATACAATGAGCATTTCAGGTTACAGGCCGTATTACAGATATTGAGTAAATTTGTCTTTGAATGTTGACTCCAAGGTATATTGGTGTTTTGAAACCTTGACATCAGCACATCATAGGCAATTGTTGTGCCAAATATGAACACACTTAGCAATAAAATGAAAGAGTTTTATTGCTGTGAGCCATAATAGAGATTTTAAGTATATTTGACATTGACCTATGTCAACAATGCCATATTGGGATCTGTTATCTTTGTTGTAATCTATTCATCATAAGCACTCATTGTACTATATAAATTAAAAATCCTCCATAAAAATGAAAGAGCTGCATTGAAATATAAAGCATATTTGACCTTTGACTCCAAAGTCTTACCAGTGATCTGGAACTTCCAATGTCGTTTACACACAATAGGCAAGCATTGTGCCAAATATAAACACATTGATCAAAACAAGAAAGAGTGATCCACATTACGAGCTGAAGGGCTGATTGAAGGTGTATTTGACCTTTGACATCAAGGTCATATCTGTATTTTGAGACTGTTGTTGTAATATGCAAACAATAGGTGCCAAATATGAAGCCTTGAAAGAAGAATTCGCTTATGAGCCATAGACTGGGTTTAAGTAAGTTTGACTGTGGCCTTTACTCCAATGTCATATTGGTGATCTGAAACATATGTTGTAATCTACACACCATAACAATCACTGTGCTAAATATGAACACCCTCCGTCGAAAAACTGAAAGTAGAGTTAGCAATATGAGCTGTAACACAGATTTTAGACATATTTGACTCCAATGTCATAACAGTTATCTGGAACTTTTGTTGTAATCTGCACGTCAAGGGAAAACATTGTGCCAAATATGAACACCTTCGGTCGAACAAAGAATGAAATAGAAGTTCGAATTACAAACCACAGAGAGGTTTAAAATATATTTGGACTTGTTTTTTACTCCAAGGTTATATCCTCATTTCAAGAAATATCACGTGTCTGTTGGTATCTACACACAATGGGCAATCATTGTGCCACATATGAATACCCTCCATTTAACAATGAAAGAGGAGTTCAGGTTCAAGAATTTTTGACTTTGACCTTTAACCCAAGTTTATATCGATAATCTACATAATATAGACATTTAATGTGCCAAATATTAACGCCCCACATCAAAAAATTGAAAGTAAGGTAGATCTTAAGTATATTTGACCTTGACCTTTGACTCCAAGGTTATATCTGTAATCTGAAACCTTTGTTGTTATTTACGCACTACAAGCAATCATTGTGCAATTTTTTTTTTGAAAACACTCCTTCAAAAATGAAAGAGCAATTCGCGTTATGAGATGTAAGACAAACACATCTGACATTGACCTTTGACTCCAAAGCCATAGCGACAGTCTGAAACTTTGCTGTAATCAACACACCATAAGCAATCATTCTTTTATATGTAAACTTCGTCCATCAATAAATGAAATGTGGAATTCGCTTAACGATCCGTAAGACAGATTTTAAGCATATTTGGCCTTGACAATTGACTCTAAGGTCATATCACTGTGCCAAATATGAACACCCTCGGTCAAAACATAAAATAGGAGTTCGTATTTAAAGTCGTAGACAGGGTTTGAGTATATGTGTCCTTGACCATAAACTCCCAGGTCATATTGGTATGTGAAAACATTTGCTGTAATTTGCGCACCACAAGAAATCGCTGTGAACATATAAACACGCTGCTTCAAAAAATGAAAGAGGAGTTCATGTAATAAGATGTAAGACAGATTTTACGAATATTTGACCTTGACATTTGATCCCAAGGTCATATCCGTTTTCCGAGACCTTTGATATTGGTAACAATTGTGGAACATATGGACACCATCGGTCAAAAATGAAAGCCTGAGGAATTTGCGTTACGAGCCATAGACAGGTGTTAAGTTTTTGTGACCTTGGCCTTTGAATCCAAGGTCAAATCAGTGCTCTGAAACTTTCGTTGTAATATACACATAAGCAATTGTGCTAAATATGAAAATCCTCTATCAAGAAATGAAAGGGGGGTTTGCGTTACCAGTCGCAGGACATGTTTTAAGTACATGTGACCTTTGCCTTTGAATCAAATGTCATATCCCTAGTGCAAGGACCTTTGTTGTAATCTACACACCATAGGCAGTCATTTTGCCAAATATTGACACACTAGGTCAAAATCTGAAAGAAATTTGCGTTACAAGTCTTAAGATAGATTTTAGTAAATATGACCTTGACCTTTCACTCCAGGAACATATCGGTGATTTGAATAGCTTAATGTTATCTACCCCCCATATGCAATCATTGTGCCATAATGAACATCCCGGTCAAAAAAAAAAATGAAGTTAACGTTACTAGCAAAACCAATGACGGACGGACGGACGAACGGACGGTGGCCGATTGCAATATATCCTGGGTCCGACTTTTTTTTTTCAAAAAGTGCGGATATATAAATACCAAACTACCTTCCCAACCAAATATACATTGCAGGGGCACAGCAAATTTATGCATTTAAAGAATGCCCTAATTGTCGCATTCTTTCATGTTGTAACTATCATATTCGTAGCATAATACTCATCTTTTGTAACACGAAGCTTATGAAAGGTGTTCATACGGGTATCAGCTTCTTTCTCATGTGAGCATGTGTAAATGTTTCAATACATATACCGTCATAACTTAAATAACTTAACAGCATACCTGGATCTTCAATGATACAGGTAGGTAAGACTTGCTTAATTGTTCTTTCATCATTTATTTTGCATATACTTAGCACAGCAGGCACACAACCTTAACACACCGTCGTATGCCTTTGATTCAGGCCTCCAGATAAGAGTGCGTATTGGAAAATTATTTTCTTTATTTCTCATCCAAAACATATGTCCATGAGACGGTTCTTTTTAGCACACTAACACATGTTTAAATTGACGGGTAAGAAAACGATTGTAATTTTACGCTAATAAAATTTCCTTGTCTGGATCTAACAAGATACTCCTCGAACTAATGTTTGGAAAAGTAATCTTATCATCAAACAAAAATGTAGCTACCATAAACGTGTGCTAAAATTACTTGGAAATATGCAACACAACTATGTTCAAGAGTCTCTTTCAAAGAGCAAATTGCAAGGTTTTTTTTTTTATTTGAAACTAAACTATAATAAGCCAATTATTAGAATAGTTTTTCATTTTTAAAAAATGAGAATACGTTTCACTGCTCTTGAAAAAGATCACAGTGTTCAAAATTAATAGTAAAGTTTTTCCTTTGAAAAGATAGAAATTTCATTTTTGAAAATTTGAGAATTCAGACATTTTACTCTTCTTTTTTACAATTATATTCGAATATTAATTGATATATTACATAAATAGTCGTTAAAAGGTTTTTCTTTCTGAAGGCTTCCAGCATGGAGGGAGCGCAATGGCTCAGTGGTAGAGTGCTTGACTCGAGACAGA
This sequence comes from Loripinus fragilis, assembly GCA_964019695.1. NCBI lineage: Eukaryota > Metazoa > Mollusca > Bivalvia > Lucinida > Lucinidae > Loripinus > Loripinus fragilis. Next base: position 109,229,975 of record OZ026514.1, on the reverse strand, counting down.
GCGGCCGCGGGTTTGAGCCTCATCGGCGTTGCTGTGTTGTGTCCTTGAGCAAGAACAATAGTCCTAGCTTAGTACTGCTTTAACCCAGGAAGACCCGTCCCTTTATAACTGAAATATTGTTGATGGGACGTATAGAATAAAATCAATCAAACAAACAAAGCTCCCAGCATGTCTGAAAAGAGTTATGTTCCAGTGTCCTTAACCATGGGTCACTTAAGTAAGTATCATGATTTATCAAATTATGCAATCTTATCGTTGTTTATACCATCATGTAGGGGACACATGTTCCGTTCCATTGATATATTACGCGTTCATACTTCATTTTTCATACTAAAGATATTAATCATATAATAAATTTACGTAACAACCTAATTCGAAGAAAATAAATTGACTCACTGGCTATGCTTGAAGATGTAATAAATTACCGGCCAATGAACCAACAAAGCTTAAATTTTGTGCATATATCTTAATATAGTATCAAACACACTGAAAATCTTGACCGTGTCGGTCAAGTAGAAATATGTCAAGCTTGTTACTTATTGAATCACCCTCGTACATCGTTTTCATCCCTATCATTACAAATGTTCAGAAAATTGTACTCTATTCTAGATGTAGTTGCCTAACAACAAGACAAAATTGGCCAAAAAAATTGCCATATCTTACAAAAACAAAAACAAATTGCCATGGCAACCAGACGTTCGATAATTACTTGAGTATGTGCTTAAAATATTGGACTTATTGATGTCTCTGTGTGTGGTTGTATTTAAATTTCTATGAATAACTGAGTAAAAAATCAACATTTCTTTATGAATTGTTCAAGAAAAGAATGAACATTCCAGTGATTTTTAAAAAAAAAATGCATCTTTGTTTCAATGACCACATCATTTAGAATGCTTACGTCTAAAATATATATTACTGACAGAGTATGTATGTTTTAATGTCTTAACTATATTTGAAGTAAATTTGACTTTATTATATGTAATTATTTACATTTGTTTTCCTCACCCCAATTTTAGGAAATTCTATTTACATTTTGGCATTTCACATTGTCTAGCTATGAAAGAAAGACTAGCAAATGACTTTTCGATTGCCAATATATACAATGTCTTTGAGTAGCATTAAATAATTTTGGAAACCCATTCCGTGTATCCATGGTTACCGCAAAAAATTAGCGTACTTGTGGCTTTTAGTATGCAAAACAGTAGAAACTTCTACTTCAGTTTATGTATTGTTTCTATTTTTGATGCTTTACGTTCCGGTCGACAATTTTACAGTCAAGTCAAGAAGTTTCATGTGTTGAAGCATTAATTGACAGGAAATAAAGTGTCTTGCTCAATGAAACAACCTAGTGCCTCTGGTGAGACTAAAATCAAAGACTCCCCGATCTCAAGTTAAGCACTCTACCACAGCCAAAGCTGGCTGCCAAGTTACCAGCCCGGAAAAAAAAGGTATTTAGAAGTCAAGCTGAGGTTTGACAGTCCTACAAATGTCATTAGAGCGTCTTTACCCCACAGAGATGCAGAAAAAAGGAATTACACATGAATTATAGAAACTAGAAATAGGTTGCCTAGATTCCCTCTCGTATATGCTGCTAGAATAGCAGGCATTACTCTGCCTTATAATAATTTAAACCGAGCAAGCACTTGTTACTGTTGGATTCTCAAAAACTAAACTAGATCACTTGACCCACCCTTCTTGAGAAATGCCATTAGGTTTTTTTTTGCACATTCATTTCTCGCGGACGGATGAACGTGACACAAGGAGGTGTATATTTGCTTCCATGTGCAATCAAATCAATGTGAAACACTATAGGCAAATACAATAAAAAGTCGCTAAGGTATAGAATGAAAATGGATCACCTCCCACAGAATAAAATATCAACAAAGACACTTTCACTGTAACAGGCTACTTTTGCTATTGTTGCAAGTATATTAACTGATTCAAGTGATATATTTTTTTAATCTTTTGGATGTTATGTACTGACAATAAAGCAATGTAAAACAATTTAATCCTGTCTATACTATTGATTCTTCCTTCTGGGTTCGATACAATAAACTTGGCATAGACCACTTTACATATCTAGAGATGTCAGTTTTATAATTATTTTTTTTTGTCTAAAGATCTGTATTGCTTTAATAATCCTGATGAACTGCTGTATTTTATATGAGGCCTCATTGTTTTAGTAAAAGTACTCGTTTAGTGGTTCTCCGATTACAAAGAGTTAAATAAAATGTGTTTAAACCAATAAAATATAAACCGCGTTTCCTGCCAAAATTGCAGCTTTTCTACAGTAAAATACAATGTTTAAGATTGTCTATAACCGTTGGTTAACCTTATTAGTTATGATTTGTACTTCTGCACTGTTAAAACATAAAGAATGTTCTCAGCCAGCTGTTTTGGCGCTCGGCATTCAGCTTCGGCCCTTAACCTGTACTTGAGCCAATACAAATTCACATGATTAGTAACATAATATTATATGCCTGTTAACCCATATAAGGCTAGCGATCTTTTTTTGCGAGACATATGCAAACATTGCACACCCAAATTGGACGCCGCAGACCGCGGCGTCTGATCAGGGTCTCCACTGTTTGTTTACATAATGTTCTATTTAAAATTTGAATAAAATGAAAAATACCACCACCAACCCTTTAAACCGGATTGAACAAACTGATAAAAGTGGGTGGGGAATTCCATTCGACTTTATGTGGGTTAATTGAGATACAGTAAAACTTGTGTAAAACGGCCACTATCAAAAATACCAAAAGTTGATCATCAAGACCAATTATCGCTTAATGCAGGTCAAAAGTATTGCAGAATGTTTCAAGGGGAGCGTTCTGCAATACTTTTGACCTTCATTAAGCTACCATTTGTCGTTTAGATCTTTGTGATACAGTAAAACCTGTGTAAAACGGCCACTCTAAAAAAGACCAATAATTGGATATCAAGACCAATGATCGCTTAATGCAGCTCGAAAATATTGCAAAAAGTAATATTCTGCAATACTTTCGACCTTCATTAAGCTGCCATTTGTCATTAAGATCTTTGTGATTCAGTAAAACCTGTGTAAAACGGCCACTCTAAAAAGACCAAATATTAGTTATCAAGACCAATTATCGCTTAATGCAGGTCAAAAGTATTGCAGAATGTTGCATTCTGCAATACTTTCGACCTCCATTAAGCTACCATTTGTCATTAAGCTCTTTGTTTTGTCTATTTTGGAGTCGTCGTTTTACACAGGTTTTACTGTACATTTCTGTTTCCTTCAGCTAACACTCCAGCATGACGACCGTGATATGGGGAATTCTAACCATCTGCCTACTCTCTATCATCCATGATTACGGAATGAAAACTGAAGCGTCGTCGTTAAGATATAAAATAGAACTTTACAAGAAACTATGGGCGATTACACGGTGTTGCACCCAACACTGTACGATAGACGATATATGTTTACAAAATGTTCGGGGAGTGAAGGGCGGATGCAGGTGTTTCAAGCCAGACAAACGCATGAAAGGTGGTGGACGATGGAAAGTAATTCCTTAATAACCAGAAGCGGCTGAGACAGAATGTTGTGGAATAAGAAATGTACCACTGCTAATTATTTTATGAATTACTTAATCAATGTGGTAGACAGATGATACTATTAGGTCAATATGCCGCTAAATTGGGATTGAGATTGAAAGAAAAGCTAGTGCCAATTTGGAGGCTAGTCACTTTCACTGAGGCTGAACAATGTCTGTTAAAGTTCAAACTGCGGACCGCATTTATTGCCAAAATTGTGATTGTCAACGATTAAAATAAAGCATTAAAATACATTTTTAGTTTTATCTCTGAAATCTACGAAAGCCTATTAGGTTCATGATAGAAAAAAAACAAATATGGAAAGGCGTAGTAACGCCAAAGAAGGCGCAGCAACGCATAAGAAAGGCGTTATAATGGAAACTTTGAAAGGCATGTAGCAACGCCAAAAAGCATGGTATTACGCGAACCCTATGGCGATGTTGTTTCTTTTTCAATTATAAATGAGCTGTAACATGTGATTTCCAACAATGCGGCAAGTGTAGACTCAGACGAGCCTGTGCAGACTCCTGATAAGCTTAGAAACTCCAAATGATGTTCAGCCAGTAGCTTAACACTTATAGAATATTCAAGCGACACGCAAATGCTCTGATCAGACTGCGCGTATGCGCAGGTTGATCTGAGCCTTTGCTGGTCGCACATACCACATTGTTGGAAATCTCCTGTTGCGGCTCAAATGCAAATGGTGTCATAATACTGTCCATAACAAGAAACGTAGTTACCTGGATTTTCATTTTAGGTTGCAGCGACTACATAAAAACAACAACAACAAAAGAAAAAAATGAAAACAAATTTTGTTTTGTTTGATTTGATTCTTTACTTCACAGTCAACATTTTTACAGTCATGACAGGACGGGTCCTCCTGGGTTGAATCAGTACTAAGCAGGGGTTAATGCGTCTTAATGAAACAATGCAGTGCTGCCGGTGAGGCTGGAACCCACGATTTTTCGATCTCGAATCAAGCATACAAAATATGTAATTTTTAGCTGTGACGGAAAGCAATTCCTAATTATAGTTTTGCCAAGATCTAATGACTATGTTTACATTTGCTTGTTTGTAAACATTAAAATCAAAACACTTGGGTGGCATATCTAGTCAGGTTTGGTTTTGAAAACTGTTTGTTGTCAGTATGGATAGCTCAGTAGGTAAGTCGCCGCCAGCAGTAAATCCATTCTTTTTCCATTATGCGCAGGACTCGAATCCCATCAATGCGTTCATTTCTTTTCGTCATTTTTATCGTATAATATTTTCATATGTACCCTTTAATCATGTTTGGACAACAGTTTTTAACAGTTATACAAAATGGCCCTTAAATGCAACATTAGCAAATACGAGATGTCACATAATGCATCAAATCAATATGATATGGACTGTTTGATATTCAGCAACCGAAATTATTAGAAATTGATTGTGAATTATATTCAAACAATTGTATAATTAATTTAAAATATAAATGGAAAACACACAAAAATGAGGTACGGTGAAGGGGTTCGAACTCGCAATCTCCATGACAGTGTACAAGCGATTCATCCACTATGCTACTAATAAATCCTAGTGATTGGTATATATATACAGAATGTCAACATAGCCAGCGCAACGCTGCAGGACTCTACCTTATTCTAATTACATTGAAATTTTGTTCTGCTAATGATGTTTCTCGCAAATTCAATATTTGATTCAGTGCGCCTAGCGAAGACCCAGATCAGCTTAGTCTCCCACATCAGAATCTTTGCTGTTCATATGAAGAAACCATGAGCTGTATCGTGTGGAAAAGCATACTCCCCCACCAAGTGTAGTTAATTGCCTATATAAAGGCTACTTTTACTCGCATCACAAACAGCAAGGTTTCTAATTTGCATAGTAGGCCTATACATCTAATACGTTACAGAAACGTATCATACCATGTGACCCTTCATATAACTTCCCACTCTGCTTAGCCTGGGAAATACCTGGGTATGGGAACTCCGATCTGGCAGTTGACATTATTCAACCGCTGCCACCAAATGTTATGTGGCCCGGCCAGACAACAAACTCCGCTAGAGATAGACTGGCTCGAGTCTACGCTAGAGGAAGAGCTTACTCACCCACCATTTTTTTTGTTTGTTTGTTTGTTTTGATTCTTTACGTCCACTCAACAATCTTTCAGTTATGCAGGATGGGTCTTCCTGGGTTGAACCAGTACTAAGCTAGGATAAATGTGTCTTGCTCAAGGACCACAACGCAGTGACGCCGGTGAGGCTCGAACCCGCGGCCCTTCGGTCTCGAGTCAAGCACTCTACCACTGAGCCACTGCGCTCCCTACACCCACCATTTTACTCGCATCACAAATAACAGGGTTAGTACATCCCAAACTGTTCGACACTCTGATGGTGGTTTATTTGTAAAAACTTAATTCTGAAGAAAGTCAGCAGGCAAAAATAAAAACGTGAACAATTCCCTAGCATTCAAAAATAGATATGTACAGGACGTTTGCAAAAGAATTTGTCATTAATAACAGTGAGCTTTTTTCTTATGAAAAAATGCATAATCCTTGCTAATTCTACTGTTAATCTTTATGTACTTTACATTAAACTAGCACAGAAATCAAAGCAATGTAGGCGGTTGGTTCTAGAGAACTCCATTACTGTCATTCCAGTCTTATTCGGTAGAAAAGGCATTTTGTGGGCTTAGGCCCTGGGTTTTTGGGCTACTGAACATCTCCCCTCTTGTGCCAGCAAGCTACTTCCATACAATGTGTAAAATATGGTAACACATATACAGGCAAAAGCTTTTGCTGGCACACGGGGGCGGGGGGGGATGATATTTTAAAAAATGTTTTCTGATTTCTATATATTCTAATGTAAAACTGATTGTTCTACCAAAAAATTTACATCTTTGAAGCATATAATATCGAAAATGGATTTCACTGCTATAAAGTACTCAGGTCAGGATAGCTTCATGGTGAAGAAAGGGACGATTGACAAACTTTTATTTTTACTGAAAACCATAGGCATTTACCCATAGCAAGTGTCAATGATCCTTAGCGAAACTATATATTGTTGAAGGTGCTGGTAAAGAATGACTGGCAGATAAAACAAAATGTGACTGGGTTCTTGTTGTATCATTCAAACCATCGTGATTAAATGGTATGTGTATATTTTCAGAATGTTTGCAGAGACGTCATTTGTCCAGTACTTACAGTTTATAGTAATGGTTCATGCAGCAGGTTGAAATTGCTATATTCAGCTAGTGATATCTGCTTTGAGGCAGCTATACGAGTATCAACCGTACCACCATCATCAAATGATGAACTATACTACGAAATCAACAATTATTTTGAAGAGATCACAGAAAAGTGCAATGGTACTGTTAATTACACCTTAACAGATGTTAACAGTTTTGAAAATCAGGGGTTGTCAATTGGTTATTACATTTTCCACGTATGGTTCACAAATGATATTAATTTCATGGATACACTACGCAACTTGGATGGACTCAGTATGAAACTATACAGACATGAAGAAAACATGCTGATTACAGCAGCTATTATACAAGATCACATCAAACAGCAAAGCAAAAATGTATCTATCAATTTGAACTTTAAGATGGTAACATTAGATGAAATCTCGCATATTCCTATGTCTTCTAAAGACCATTCATGCACTGAAACTTTTAGAATCACAAAATTACAATGTCCAATGATTGAATTGAATGTATCCGATTTTGTAATACTATCTAATGAATCAGACGTTTTTCATAACGATTTAAACCTTTTCTTATTGGAGAAGGATTTTATTTGGATTAACAAAAGCAAAATTCGTGTTTGTGTGTCTGATTATATTCTAGCGACTGAAAAATATGCCAAGGATCTGGAAAGAGGAATTAAAAGTTTAATAACTTTGATAAGTATTTGTTGTTCTATTGCTTGTCTGATTATTACAATCACAGTGTATTGCCTGTTTCCAAAATTGAGAACACAGCCTGGAATAAACAATATGTGTATGTCTGTGTTTCAACTTTTAGCTTATATATGTCTTATGATAGGAGGACTTCGCTCACTTCAGCATCAATGGTGCAAAGTCATTGGACTTTTAGTTCATTTTCTATGGTTAAATAGTATATTGTGGCTAAACATTTGCTGTTTTCACATGTTTAGAACATTTGCATACATAAGAAACCCAACCAAAGAGAAAGTTAGATGGTTGTATTACGTATACAGTCTTACATCTTCGACAATTTTGCTTAATGTCAATATAATGTGGTCTCTTTCAACCAGTGAGGGTAATGAAATTGGTTATGGTAAACATGCCATGCTGTGCTACATCACCAATCCACATATGATAGCATTTACCATGGTACTACCAATAACCTTGGTCGTTATAAGTAATTGCATCATGTATATTACAGTGGTTTGTAAAATACAGAGAAACACATTTTCTCGGAATAGTAAAAGAAACCGTAACAACCTGTCTGTGTACATTAGACTATCTACAATAACAGGTCTCTCATGGCTGGGTTACTTACCAATATACTTCTCGGGTATAGCTGTGTATGACTTGATATTTTCTCTTCTCATCGGCTGTCAAGGCATTTTTATCATGTTAGCTTTCATGTGTAACAAACGAGTGATGATTCTATGTAAGCAAATTATATTAGAACATTTTGCACATTTTAGACAAACAAAAGGAAAGCTAAATAAAGATAAGGGAAAAAGGGTAGAAGAAAAGGAAACTGTATCCTCTAAACTGTAAGGAAACCGTATTCTCTAAACTGTAATAAAGTAATCCATCTTAAGAATCTTTCGTTCTTTTTCAAAATCACCTCCAATTTAACCCAAACTCTGTTTTTAAACACATGAACTGCTCTTTTGCCATTATAGGCGCGTTGCTGAAATTCAAATTTTCGAAAAAACTTACCTCATCGTCATAAAGGATGAAACAGGTCTTAAATTCAAGATGAATGACTCTACTTTATTTCTGATTGGGTCGTACGCTCAAAAATTGGTAGCATCATATTAAAAAAGGGGATGATAACTCAATGTTTACAAAAAACGGAAACGTAAAGTATGGTTTTTAAACTGATTTTGTATTGACAAAAAGACGTTCCTTCTAGCAAATTATTTTATTTTCTAAAAGTAAGTGTACTGTCATTTATATTTGTATGAGTTTAATTGATTTTTATAAATTTAAACATAGTGTTTTGGGGGGACAAATCTTACTACCCTATAAAATTTGATATTTTCCTCTATTTTATTCCTTATTATACCGTTATATTTAATCAGAACCCGCAAAACTTCATAATTTCGAAAACAATTGTCTTTTCGCTTTTCAAAAACATGATTTGCTGCATCCTGATATGTCCAACGGCTCAGAAATTTGCTTCTTAAGTTGCCACGCCTGTGTGGAAAAACAGCGTTTTAATGCATTTTTCCAATACACTTGATACGAGCATAGGAGATTCGCTGATTTACTTTTGGAGAAAACTTACATTAGCGTCCTAAATGATGATACATGGCTCAATTAAAGATAAATATATCTGTACTATCAATTTGTGAGGATTGTACGTTAAAATCGAGTATCGTCATTCATAAAATGGGGAAGTAACTCTGGTACTAGAAATAATGTAAAACCAGCATAGATGAGCGTCGTTAAGTACCTCCTTGAAATATTGCTTCTCTGCTTTTTTTTTCTTTTAATCACACAAAAGTATATTTGTTTGAAATGTCTAGTCTTTCTTTCTAAAATAGATAAAATAGAATTTCAGAAACAGCAATATGACGCTCTTATTAGATATTAATATTATCTAATTTGCATATTCAAGAATATTAATGAAAACGTAAGTAATGAGAAAAATTGTAGAATAAAATAAGGGGTGTCACCTTCAAAATTACCAATATGTCGCTGTTTATCATTCCAGACTAAGAATCGTGGTACCAAATTAAAGTTGAAACATTAGCAAAACGACCAACTGAATAGATATACGAATTATCTAATTTGCATACTCATGAATATTAATGAAAACATACGAAATGAGAGAAAATTGGCCGAAAAATTAAGGGTTATATCTACAAAATTACCACTACACGAGCTGCTAAATATCTTATCCTACAAGATTTGGTACCCAATAAAAGTTGAGACAAAGCCATTTGAATAAATTGATTAAATATACGAATTATCTCATTTAAATATTCATGAATATTAATGTAAACGTAAGAAATAAGAAATAAATTGGTAGAAAAATTAAGGGGGTATACCTACAAAATGTCCTATATGTCTGCTGCGTACTAGCCTAGACTACAAAACTTGGTACCAAATAAAAGTTGAGACATTACCATTTAACTAAAATGATTAAATATGTGAATTATCTAATTTAAATATTCAGGAATATTAAAGTTAACATAAGACATAAGACAAATTTGTAGAAAAATAAAGGTGGTATACTTTCAAAATTACCAGTACGCTAGCTGCTAACTATCCTATCTTACAAAAACTGGTACCAAATAAAAGATGAGACATAGCCATTTGATCAAAATGATGAAATATACGAATTATCTAATCTAAATATTCATGAATATTAATGAAAGCATAAGAGATAAGAGAAAATTGGTAGAAAAATTAAGGTGGTATACTTTCAAAATTACCTATATATCTACTGTTAACTATCGTAGACTACAAAACTTGGTACCAAATTAAAGCTGAGACATTGTATTTTGACCAAAATGATTAAATATACGAAGAATCTAATTTGAATATTCATGAATATTAATGTAAAAAGTATAAATAAGGGAAAATTGGTAGAAAAATGAAGGTGGTATACCTACAAAATGTCCTATATGTCTGCTGTCTATTAGACTAGACTATAAAATTTGGTACCAAATAAAAGTTGAGACTTTGCCATTTAACCAAAATTATTAAATATGCGAATTATCTAATTAAAATAGTCATGAATGCTAATGTAAACATAAGAAATAAGAATTAGTTGGTAGAAATATTAAGGGGGTATACCTACAAAATTACATGTACTCAAGCTGCAAACTATCCTAGACTATAAAAATTGGTACCCAATAACAGTTGAGACTTAATCATTTCACTAAAATAATTAAATATACGAATTATTTAATTAAAATATTCATGAATATTAATGTAAACATAAGAAACAAGACAAAATTGGTAAAAAAATTAAGGTGGTATACCTACAAAATTAACATGACGCTAGCTGATGATTATCCTATCTTACAAAACTTGGTATCAAATAAAAGTTGAGACATAGCCATTTGGTCAAAATGATAAAATATACGAACTTTATAATATAAATATTCATGAATATGAACGAAAGCATAAGAAATAAGATAAAATAGATAGTAAAAATAAGGGGGTATAGCTACAAAATTACTTATATTTCTACTGCCAACTATCGTAGACTGCAAAACTTAGTACCAAATTCAAGTTGAGACATTGTTTTTTGACCAAAATAAATAAATTTACAAATTATCTAATCTGAATATATTCATGAATATTAATAATTGCTTAAGAAATAAGAGGAAATTTGTAGAAAAATTAGGTGATTTACGTTCAAAACAACCAATAAGTCAGCCGCTAACTATGATTAACTTCAAAACTAGGTACTAAATAAAAGTTGAGACATTTTCATTTGATGAAAATGATTAAATATACAAATGATCTAATTTGAATACCCATAAATATTAAATTAAACATAAGAAATAAGACAAAATTGGTAGATTAATTAAGGTGGTATCTCTTCCAAATTACCTCTACACCAGCTGCTTACTATCCTAGACTACAAAACTTGGTACTAAATAATAGTTGAGATACAGGTATGTGACCCTATGATTATAGGTATTCGAAATATCTAATTTTCATATTCACGAATATTAAAGAACACATAAAAAGAATAAGTCAAAAATAGTAGAAAACTAAAGTGGTTTGACCTACAAATAACCTATATTTCAGCTGCCATATATCCTGCACTACCAACCATGGCACCAAATAAAAGTTGAGACCTATGATGAATATACAAATGATCTCATTTGCTTGTCTCATGAATGTATAAGAAAAAATTAAAGAGAAAGAAGAACACAGAATGATAAAAATTAGCTCTAGGCTTTAATTTGAGAATAGGATAACTAGCAACTGACATATGCGAAATTTTGTAAGTACACCCCTTTCATTTTTCCAAAATGTTCTCTGGTTTCTTATATTTTGAATAATATTTATGAGTGAGAATGTTAGAAAATTTGTTAAATGGACAATTTGGTAAAAGTGTAGTGATTTGGCATTATTTGGTACCAAGAGTGGTTGCCTAAAATAATTCGCAGCTGAGTTGTAAGTATCTTTGTGGGTACATCTTTTATTTTTTTTTTATGATTTCCTAATGTATTCATTAATTTTCATGAATATGCAAATTTGCTCACTAGCATACTTTACCGCTGAATGAAGCTGCTATGGCTTACTTTTTTTTCGAGTTAGTACTTTAGGATGAGTTTCTGCTGAGATATAAGTAATTTGTAGGGACATACCCAACTGTTTTGAAGCGCATTGTTTGTTGCCATGGAAACCACGCAATTTCACATAGCTCAAATGGGGTTATTTTGAGGGCAATACTTTTACCTATTGAAGGCGGTCCCACAAAACAATTTGACGCCCATGATAAGTTGTCCTGAGGACGCAAGGCTTGCCTAATTCGACCATTGGGTACTAAGGAATTTAAATGCTTTTACTTTTGATATATAGATAGTGTTACACATTTTGTGTGTATTGCTAGGAAGAATGGACATTATGAAGACAGTTAAATCAAAGCTACTTGTTGATTCTCAAAACTCATTTCTCGTTTATCACTTTAAAAGCTTGAACATAGTCCAAAATAGTGCTATGAATGAAACATTCATTACAATAGCTGGACAGTAGATACGCAAAAAGTAAGTGAGTATAAACAGGAAAAACCACAATCACTACTGCAGATCAACCCATGGCATCGTGAGGAAGAGGAATAGAACACTAACAGTCACAAGACACCAGGAAGACAATTAAAGCAAAGCAACTATTATTCTCTTCCTCGTCAAGGTGTTAACAAAAATAGATAGAACACAAATAGATGCATAATAAAACAAAGACCAACACAGAACCCCCAAAAATATTCATAGGTACATTAAACAATGAATCAACAACAATGTAAGATTCTGTCTGACTTTGGCGGCCATCTTGAAAACATGCAAATAAGCTCAATAAGACGCCATTTCTCAGCTTGAAACATTGGTTTTCGGATTTAGCATACCAAATTACCTTAAAGAAATGTGTCAGACCCTTTGTCTTCAGAAATAAGTCCATACTTGATACTTTGAAAGTTCTTGATTCTGTTTTCTGCGAGTATAAAGTTATCTCCCCCTTTTTCAATATGGCGCGACCAATTTCTGAGTGTGCGACCCCCAAAAAATTAAGTGTAGACATTTATCTTCAATTGAAGACTGGTTTCATCCTTTAGGACGATAAGGTAAATTCTCTCAAAAGCATTCAGAGACTGCGCCTAATAGTATATCAAGTGTATTGGTGAAATGCACGAAAACAGAGTATTTTTCACACGGGGGTAGCAACTTTGCAAGCGATTTTCCGAGCCGTCAAGCATGTCAGAATGCTGTTAATCATGTTTTTGAATAGCAAATTTATATGTTTCGTCGAATTGATCAAGTTTTACGCATTTTTACCAAAAATAACGGTATTATCAGAAACGATATCGAGGGAAATGTTCTATTTTATAGGGTAGTAAGAGTTATCCCTCATTAGCTATATCTGCAAATGAAGAAAATGAGCCAAATTTGATTTAAAAATAAATAAAAGTTAAATTGATTTTAGAAAATAAAATAATTTACGAAAAAATAATGTTTTGAACACTGCAAAAAACCGATTCGAAATTCGTACTTCACAATTCCCTTTTTTGCAAGGATAGAGTTATCTCCCCTTTTTTAGATATGACGCTACCAATTTTCGAACGTACGACCCAATCAAAATTAAAGTAGAGGCATTTAGTTTTGATTTGAGATCGGTTTCATCCTTTATGACGATGAGGTAAGTTTTCTCAAAAAGTAAGCCTCATATGAAATTCAGCAACGCGCCTATTATAAAGGGATGTCAGTGAAACAGAACATTTCAGTGGGAATTAAATCATATTGCAGAGACCTCTGGCTTACGCTTACGAAGCGAGCACATTGACCCATATGAGCCTAGCGTCCTTTTTATGGACATAGGTAAACAGTGCAGAGCCAGATCAGACACAACATAAAGCGATGTCTGGTCAGGATCTTCACTGGTTTCATTGGTTATGCATGTTTGGTTTTAGGGCGCACTGAAATTCAATTGTGAAGCTGTTGGGCTTCTGCAGGGTTAAATTCTAATTTCACTAGCATATATCTTAGACTGGAGTATTAAACGTGCTAATAAAAAAGAATTAAAATAATTGTGGAGATTTGGCTCTCGTCTGTGGTGTCTGCTGTTAGTTTGTCACTTTCCCATTGGTATCCTGGGTCAGGTGTGGTACTTGATTGTATCGATTCCTGATCTTTGCACCCTTACTTACTTAAAACAAATGCAAAAATCGTATTATACTTATAATGGTACTGGAGTCCTGTTACAATTATTATCCTATTCATAAACTTTTTATTTCAGGACAACTTTTTCTGTAGTTTCCTCAAGTTTAGCTGTAGCTGGGTGAATGTGAAGACAATAAGGTAGTGGTCGTCACATATTGTATAGAGGCAACAGTCAAATGATTTATTGAACGGCTTCGTTCGTTTCTGGATATCTCGACCGTACAGTTTTCACCAGGTTCAGCTGAAACTCGGTGGTGAGTAAGACCAGGATTAAGTTTTTGTTTGTTTGATTTAATTCTTTACGTCCCATCAACAATCTTTCAGCTATATAGGGACGGTCTTCCTGGGTTGAACTAGTACTAAGCTAGGATTAATGACACAACGCAGTGACGCCGGCGAGGCTCGAACCCACAGTCTCTCGGTCTCAAGTCAAGCACTCTACCACTGAGCCACTGCGCTCCCTACCAGGATTGAAGATTATGGTCAATCAAATTTCACTTGATTTAATGTCATTGAAGAGTGCGAAACATAGATTTGATTTATTTCCGGATATCTCCCCCTCTACGGTCACTGAATATTTTATAAATACATGTATTAGCACCATAATGCAGCCATCATACTAGGTCACGTTCACACTTATGTTCCTGCCAAGTCCTTAATATTGTAAAACTGCAAGAACGTAATAGAGACATACTGGGACAAATTAAAAACTACTTAAGGTCACTACTGTCACCAATGACCATAATTCTTGCAAAGTAAGGAAGAAGGCAAAGATCAGGAATCTTTACAATCAAGTACCACACCTGACCCAGAACACCATACGGGAAAATGACAAAAACACAGGAAGTCAGCCCTTTCCCAGCAGGTGACCACAAGACAAAGACAGCAGGTGGCAAAGACAACACACAAAATAAAAAAAAAAAATCCACAAAAGAAGTACCGATTTGGAACGGTCAGTAAAAAAAATTCTGGAGGGCTTAGACTAGTTTCACGATACCAACCCCAACCTTAATTCTGATGTGGATCCAGACACATAGGTGTTTGGTTCTCATGAAAGAACCCTAACCTATCTACGATCATCTCCAAGTACATACATACTTAAGCAAACTTTTTGTTTATTGTTACTCCCATTGTGGGAGTAGGTATTGTTTTATGTTTTCATGTACGTTACTTTATGTCCATTCTATTTTGCAATCATCTTGATTGGGAGGAGAGAGCTGGTTGCTTTGCTTAGTTTGTCTTCCTGGTGTCTCGTGATGGTTGTGTGGCTCTTCCTCGCGGTGCCATTGGTTTGTCTGCGGTTTGTGATTGAGATATTTCCTGATCATACTCACTATTTTATAAACACACACTTTAAAAACTCATTTTTTCGGATTAGGTCATCAAAAATATATGCCCAAACCCTCTCATCTATAGATAATTCTTTTAAGTTGGAACCATCATAGAGTCTGAGGTCCACCTGTCGACGTGGAATTAATGAGGAAAGCAAAGTCGCCAACAGTAATTGGGTTGACCACTAAGCATGCAGTTTGTTGAAATACATAATTGTTATAACCAATCCTTTTAAAATGAGAAATTATTCTAATAAACTGCGCTGAAAAAGTATTAGTACCAAAAAATTTCTTTAATTTATACACTAAGTCTCGTCTCCATAAAACTCTGGTTACGAAAGTCCCTGGCACAAGACTAAACATATTTTGCCTTGTAACTTGAATATTTGACACTGTATTACCTGAAACTTACTGAGGTAAAAGGGCTTGCTCCGCCAGACTCAATTATAATGCAGTAAATTAGCAACTTATTGTAACAAGAGTTATTATTATTTTGCCACTGTTTTGCATGGGGAAGATGTAGTAAAATGATTGAAAGCCCATTAAATTGAAACATTCTTTTATTAGTTAACCTTCTCATAACTAGTTTCACACATACATATAACATCAAAGTATTATTACAAACAATTTTGTCTGTTCCTTGTTATGCAGTTAAAAAGTTACAAAATAGAAAATTGTGCATTACAAGAGGTAGAGGTAGTATTCAAGAAATATCTCTCTTTCTGTACGGTGAAATTGTTAAAATTTCACACTGATCTTGCTTTTGTGATTAGATTTTCATATATACAAGTTTCACTTTTTTGGAATTGCCCAAAATATATATGAATATTTATTTATCGAACGTAAGAATGACAGTATTTTTACTATTCTTTTTAATATAAAAGTTGATCAGTAGATATAATGGCTAGATATACATCAATTAACATTCCTGTATTTCTTTCTTATAAACTTAAGCCGTTCAGATGCAATAATTCACAATATGCCTTATTCATAAGCTACCGTATCATAGACCTTTTTCTCTGTTACTTAGTCCCCGAACATTTTGGAGAAAGGGCATATTAAGCATAGCTATTAAACTAAAGGTGAAATAATTATATTTTTATTCTTTTATATAATTATTAATAAAATAAAATCGCAAATTACAGAAAATGAATAAAATCTATTTTTCAGGAATAAAATGTCAATGTGTCAATAGTGACCTTAAGGACGTAGCATGGTCTTTGAGGACGTGGCGAAATTTGAAAACTGGAAATGCTCAAACTTCACATATAGTTAGAACGTGTTTGAATCAGGACCTACTGAGGACGTAACAAGGTCGGCGTGGACGTAGTAAGGACGTAATATAAACGTGGTTATCTTTTTGGAGTTAAGACGTGGGATGGTCTTCATAGACCAAGTTGAAACCCTGTGTGTTCGTCAAAGAAACATCTCGCTTTGTGAATGCATGCAGTAAAGGTTCTGTCGAGAATGTGGGGATTTGCAGGTTCGCTTGAGCCTTGGCAGCTTGTTTATGCGACCAAAATCTCATGATCTGGCTCAGTATACTGAGTCTCCTTATACCATTGCCATTTTAACACATACAGGTGGTCAGTGAAGGATTGGTGAAGCCTGCGCATGCAATCGTAGTCGTCAGAGACTATTCTCTGTTCGTATACATACATTCTGAATATGATGATTAAAAAGAATTAAGAAAGTAAAGGTATTGTTGACTATTATATGAGATTTTCATGGTGTCTATGTCCGACCAGGTAACGGACGTTGGGCGTGTCAGAAAGAACACTGCCATTCACTGTCAATTTAGACTGGTTTACAGTAAATTGGGTAAAGCAGCACAGGTACGCTTTAATCGTGCAAAGTGCAAAACAACTGAACCGCAGACGACAAGGGCGACCAGCTTTATACGGTTAGTATGCCTGGTAAACGTTCACAACCAAATCTAAACAGAAAACCTAGTAAGTCTTACTTTTTTACAGACGCATTGGTATATACTATTGCCCACTGGCCAGTGCCTCCTAAAGTCGATTTTTATGTTTTTCACATTGATTTTGGGCGATAACAATTTTTTATTAATAATTGTAGCAAACTACGTTCGCGATGAAAGTTGTGGAGAAAAAAATAGCGCCAATTTCTCCAAGAGGTCCGAAGTTTGTGGCACAAACAGATATTTGTGAACATAGATGAAGATTTGCAATAAATTGAACTCAGCCAAATTTTCTAAGTATTAATTTCGTAGAGGCGTGACAGAAAGGGTTCGTCTCAAAAGAATAATGACAAGGGGTTATTTAGTTATTCAATGGATGTTTATAGCATCATCCTGCCGTATGTAGACTCGGAATGACTATGTATGTTCAAAATCTACTATGAGCATGGTCAATTGAAGATACAGAAGCTTTGATATCGCATGACGTGCCATCATTTTCTCTTATGCACGTGTTCCTAATATAAACGGACAGTTTCTAGAGGACACAACAAGCTTAACACACAGGCGAATCAGGCGTGATTTGCAATATAATTGAACAAGCCATCCGTCGTCTTTCTGATTCAATCTGGGTGGTGCAATGTAACTTTTTGACTGACACATTTGACTTAGTTTATTTGTTCTTTGCTTAAAATGCTCAAATAGTGCATCTATGCGCAGAGTAAATTGCAGCATCTATGATGTCTGAACCACTGGAGAGGTTAGCACTAATATTTCTCTACAACTTTCATTGCGAACATAGTTTACTAAAATCAATAATGAAAAAGTTATCACCGAAAATCCATGTGAAAAACATAAAAACTCGAGTTTCGTACGTATGTGGATTTTAGTCAAGATTGGCAAGGCAGACTGATCCATGTTAAAACGGTTGTTGCTGCTACATTTATAAAGATATAGTCAGGTTGCACAGCGTAATGAAGATCTGATTGCATGTAGCCATGTCTTAAGTAACCATCTAAAACGCAAAGCTGCATACACTGGAAGGGAGGTCGAAATGTTTTATACACATGATATACGGATATAAACGGCGTACATGTAATATAGGTTTAGTGATTACATATTATTGAACTAGCCCAACAAACATGCTGTCATGAATGACGCCTTCAAAAACAGTCGTTATTAATCAGCTTTTGGGTCACTGTCTAGCCACGCCCACAACTGGTTCCTATCTCCATTAGCTTTACATGAAACCGGGACATCGCATACCAGGTGGTGATACAGTAACCGAATAGCTGCATAATACCTGTAGAGCCAACCCGTTGTAGAGTGCTCGACTTTAGATAAAGGGGTCGTTGGGTTGAGTTTCTCTGGAGGCATCATGTTGTGTACTTGTGCACGCCATGTTATGCTCTATTTAGTACTGGCTCAACCCAGGAAACATCCCAACATGACTGAAAATTTCTTGACTGGGATGTAAAGTATCAACTTGAATCATCGAGGTCCACAGTTGCTCAGTGCTAGTGTTTTAGACCTGTGATTAAAGGATTGCTATTTTGAGAAGGTTCACTGGAAGCACTTTGTAATGCCCTAAACAAGACACTTTATTCTCTGCTAAGTAATGGTTCAACCTAGGTGGACAGGGAACGTCGCATCATGACTGGAAAAATGTTGGCAGCGACGCAAAACATCAAAGCAAACAAGCAAAATCAACTCGAAATAAAATGAGACACTCATCTATAAACTTTGCTGCAGTTGTGTGTGTCTACTGGTACACAGGTTTATCTTTAGCATGCTACTTGGAAAATATTCGCGTTATATATGTTGTTGATGAAAATATTCTTCCAAATTCAGTTTGCTTGGCAAGAAAATGATTTGATGTTTAGCTCTGAATTCGACAAAATAGCATTACAGCAAAACAACAACATAAAAATAGCCCACTTCTCTACACACACACAATTAAAATTCAGCATGATAAGGTTTCAATATCTGGGCCACATGGAAAGGGTACACAGATCTTTTATAAAACAATAAAATCTTGTGTGGTTGTAGATTTCATTGTCTAAGATTGATATTTTGCTTGTATAGTTTAAGATACACGTTCGTGTTTAAGATACACGTACGTACATGTTTCAAACAAAGTATCTGGACTGATCAGATTCATCTGATATACATGTAATTCGAAACACTTATTTTTCACGATATGGCAACCATAAGACTACAGGTAGATAATTTTGGTGTGGAGAGTTTCACAGATGGATGAATACGCACACAATGTAACCTGACTAACCGATTTCCAAATGTATTTGTCCAGGGGTTGAACTTAGCTAAGAACCGCCCAACGTCTCATATCTGGACGGACTATACTGTTATATCATTACATGGACTGCACTGCTGCATCTTTATACATAGTTTTACGACTGTCACACAATTGCAATAGATTCTTTCTAAAATATCTGCTAGTATATTACCAAAGATCAGGACATATCACTATCACAGACCGCAGATCAACCCATGGCGCCACGAGGAAAATGCACAGAACACAGACAGCGACACGACAGCAAGAACGCAAGAACATAATTAAAGGAAAGCCACCAGGCCCCGAGATTATAAAACTTTTTTCATGCTCAACTCAACTGAGCACAAAATTGTTCATGTTTATAAATGTTAAAATGCCAACATTTGTTGGCATTTTAGCATTTATCAGCATAATAAAAACAATATATGAGAGTTTAAAAGCAAAAAAGTTTTTCTTTTTCAGAATATTAGTTTTTGTGGGCTGTTGAAATTTCGTGCTCAGTTGAGTTGAGCATGAAAACAGTTTTATAATCTCGGGGCCAGCACTCTCTTCCTCAGATGAGTGTAACACTAGAAATGACACTAAGAACGACACCACGAAAGAAGAACCCAACACAAATCCACCAAACTCAAAACAATGAATAAGTTAGTCTCGAACTAGCGACCACATGATCTCAAGCCTTACACTCTACCACTGAGCCACTGTGCTTCTCACCTCAGACAAAATGTTATACTAAGGTGTTAGCTCATCTCCGCAAGTCAAGGGTACTAAGTTCACTTCGTTCCTTACACGCGTAAGGAACGAAGTGGACTTAGTACCCTTGACTTGCTAAGATGGTGTTAGCTATGGTCTCAAGCGGATTTGTTACGTCAGTAAAGGTGAAAATGCAGTAACAATTTGGAGTTTGTAAAGCCTGATGAGCTCATGGCTTTGACTGAAGTGCCATCAAGAGGTAAAATGAAATTCGAATAATCATGAGAGGCACACAAATCTGTAATAATATCTGTACATACAACATAGCTGACGCCATTTTTGAACAAAGGTGTTCCTAGAGTTCCCCAGAATGTTAAAATACTACGTTGGTCCATCAGGACAGTGCATCCAGTCATACCTCTTACCAGATTCTGCAAAAGATGTTTCCGAACCACGCACAGAATGTCACTCAAAAGTCACCTGATAGTGTACAACTGACCAATGCAACGACGACTTAGCACATGACATAGTCCCACAAACGAAATTGAACGTGTTCAAACTCCCACAACTAAGCGCCCCAATATGATTGCAAAACTAGAATGGGCACAAAGCGTTTTTAGCTTAGGCATCCAATTTTAAGGTAGTGTTTTGTTGTTGATTATTCATTGTTAATTGTTGCTCTCATTGTGAGGTTTTGTGTTAGCTCTATGTTTTGTTATGCATTACTTTGTGTCTTTTCTAGTTCTGCAATCATATTGATGGGGAAGAGAGAGCTGGTTGCTTTACTTTATTTCTCTTCCTTGTGTCGTGTTATTGTTATGTGGCTTTTCCTTATGGTGCCGTAGGTTTGTCCGCGGTCTGTGATTGTGGTATTTCCTGAATATACTCACTTGCTTTTTGAGGCATGAATATATCTTTAGGTAGCCCTGAGCAAGACAATATTTGTTTCACTATTCCAGTTTTCGCTTTCAAAAGGAATCAAATAAATGGTTAGGGGCTGAAAAACTAAAAACTCTATCATTGAAAACCTGTCTTTTATCAGAATATTTTCTACAATGAAAAAGATAAAAGATGATGGGTGGCATCCTCTATCACACCACACAAATAACAAAGAGGCTGGCCACAAATATGATTTCTACAAAGATGAATTCTAATCTTGTATAGGTCCTCGCTACTTGCAAATGCTACTTTTATGACATAAGGAAAATAGTTAGGAAAAAACATCTACTCTGAATCTAGTGAATTTCAGATTAACTGTGACGTGTAGGTAGTTTAAACATATTTTATTGCCAAATATGATACAGAATGGGGTTGTGTCACAAATTCGCACAACATAAGTTGCGACCCTACCCCTACATATTTCCATGTACAGTCGAATCCTTCGCACACTAAGTGTTTCCTTGAAAGTGTTGGAATTTTAAGCGTGTTGGTCACTAAGTTATATATAAACCAAAGGAATGTTTAATTTTAGTATTTTCCAGCAAATCATATATTCTGTGAGAGCTTAAAAGAAAAGTGACACTGAGACGTTTCTTTGAAGCATCAAAATATATGTTTGATAAAATAGTCCATAAATACGTTGTATCCTCTGTATCCATTCAATGATTGATTCTCCCATTTTCTTCAAATGAACACATACTTCTACCTATTGGAGTACGAAATTTCGAGTGTCTACTGCCACAGATTTAGATAAACAAATTTTTAAAGCGTAAAAATGTTATTTTTTTTTTCTTACCCATCAGTTTTAACATATGTTTTTGGTGCTCAAAAGAACCGTCTAATTGAGACGGTTCTTTTGAGTACCCACAACATATGTTTTGTTTGAGAAATATACTTAACTACTAAAGAAACAATTTTTGGTAGTAAATGAATACGATGCACACTTGTCTTTGCATTGCGTAAAGTTGCGTAAATTTGAACAAAGGTAGACGAAGATGCACTGGGATTATTTGAAAAGATGACATGATTTCAGACGTCAGCTATCAAAACGTCACGTAACCCCTTTCTGCTATAACATTTCTCGAAAATGCATTCTCTTACAATGATTGGTTGACACCAAATCATTTAAGTTTCTAGAAATTGCTTAAACAACGGAAAAAAACACTGCCGTTTAGAAAACGTTGAAAGCATAACTTAAAAACCCCATATCATACGTCACAGCAAGAAATTGCAAATCTTTAAAATGCACTTTTGTCTGTACTGGTATTGGCCTAAAAGTTTTCAAAAAATATCTAGACATACACCCCCGAGGCAAAAGTGATAAAAATAGTAGTATTTTGACGTCGTGACGTCATGTTCTATATTTGATAAATATATTTTTTCGAAGAATACTTTCTAATGTCTTGATATTAAAATAAGCATATCGGCTTAGCTCTATACTTTGTAATTTACTAGTTTGAAGCAAGTAAAAAGTGTCAGGTTTCTCTGGTAGTTAAGTATAAGAAAATCAATTTGTTGGTACGCTCTCTTAACTAACAGCCTGACTGTCTGCACTCAGAATGATCAGGATTCGACTTATAGAGCGTTTTCAGTATTCGTTTCTCGTCTTCTAGCTGTTATCTCATCCATTGGACACTCGACTTTCGACATTGTCGTTCTATTGCTGGAAGTGTCTGTACTCGTTCTACTCCGATTGATTCTCTTGCCATTTACTTTTTCTATCACCAATTTCAACACTCGTCGATTACAAATGAATGCAAACATTATAAATATGCCTTGAGATGCTACTAAAATTGTAAAAATGCTCTCTACAATAACATTTCTTGTTAGGCGAGCTGGTATGAAAGATAGCCATGTTATGCCAGTGATTGTGGAAAGCTTTACATAGATCATAAAATATTGTCGATCCTGTGCCGTGCTATTTGGCACAACAGGCATTCTTGTTACCCTGTAGATTACCAGTATATACATTACTACATTGACAGATACTGCCGCACAAACTGGAGCCGTCATAGTATATCCTATCATATCTGAATATATGATATAACATACATTAGATATTTTACCATAGCCAACAGATAAGCTATTGCTACGTATTAGCGACCATATAATGTTGATGCAGACAAATACAGTTGAGGAACTGACGCAGTATCCAATATATGTTCGCGTCATATTCCTTCGAGTTGTGGCCTGTATGCTTGCGAAACGTTTAAACATGTGAAAACTGCATACATTCATCCAGAAGGTACTGTTTAACCAGAAGAAGTGGATACAGAGACCAATTATTTTGCAAAACATGCCTTGAGTAGAAGGGAAGGCACCAACTAGCAGCGATATATATGCTAAAAGTAGAGAAAGGGACAGGAACAAATTGTTTATACCAGGCTGTGTTTGTAGAGTATGCAGTGATATATATGCCACTATTGTGACAATCAAACTGACAACAGAACATATTAGACATATGAGTGCAATCAGAGACATTGTAAGAGTGTCATCTTTTATTGCTGGATTAAGATGTTTTGTTTGGTCTGTTGTCTGATTTATGTATGAATTAATACAAATTTGGATAAGCGTAGGCTGTATTCTCAAGAAATCAGCATTGGACAAGAAAATATCTAAATCCTGCAGGTATATCCCAGATTTGTTTTCAGTTACGCTGTATTCTGTTGTATTTATTCGTATCATAGCACAGGAGAGAAATTTTGAAACAGCTATTGATTTTGAGAGGCAATCTATCCTTGGTTTAGGGTGGGAATTAATAACATATCTTTTAATCATCTTTCCATTACAGATTTCATCGATCCTCTTCTGTTCATCAAACAACTCTATACTAGCAGTTTCAGTTTCGTTCTTACTAATAGTGTCTATAAGAACATCTGTTCCATGCAGCCCTACAAGTGTGTCTATAAAGTCAGCATCAGTAAAAATAACACTGATAACAACATTATCCTTGCTAAGTATGGTCTGTTTCTTACTATAAAACCTAAGTTCTTCATAGTACATATGGAATGTAACAAGACCTCTCGACTGCTTGAAGACTTTATGGAAATAACTGTGTATAAATATATCAATGCCACTTCCGTATACGTCCATTGAGAAAGTAACGCGCATATGAGCTTCAAAGCAAAGACCAGGAGTAGAGTGAACTATCCTCTGACAAGTTCCTTCATATAATTCTGTCATATCTGGGCAAATAATTGGTCTACAGATACCCTGAAAATAAAATAAAAAATCACAAATACATGTATTTGTACCTACTTCTAATTGATATTGTACGTTTAAACAGGCTACAAATTTATCAATAATCATATTTCATAAAGGAGACCAATTATATCAGACATGATATCCTTTTCACTATTTTATTTTTGCATGCTGAGTAATTGTTTGTGTGTCCGTCGTATGCAGAATATTTTATCAAAAATTGCGTTAAGAATACCAAATTATACCATCTGTGTCAAAAAGTTTTGATGCAGATAAGAGTCAACGTTATGCCGGCCCTGGTGAAGGCCTAAACTTTTAATAGCGGTTATCAGCAGTTGGGGCTGTTTTGGATGCAAACTTTTAGACACTAAAAATTGCAGATGGCAAAGCAGCATGTAAAATAATATAACATGAAAAAAAAGCCAATAAAATGAATATGAACAGCAATGTCACAATATGATAAGTCATGGCACAAAGAAGCTCAAATAAATAAATTTAGTTATAACAAGATACCAGAAGATTGTTATTTTCCAAACCACGCCTGTATTAAAAAGAGACCTTTATTTGATTCTATCAACAGGCTGGTCAAACATTGATGTAAGATTATCTAAAGTTTCAAGAGACATCTTGTGTTCATTACATAGGTAATTACCACTGCAAAACTGCCAAACCTCTGCAGTTTTCCAATTTAATGCTAAATTGTACTTTTTTAAGGTATAACACGCACATAAGACCACATAACAATGGCCCATATTACATAGAATAAGATTAAAGAAAAACAAGACGTGATATTTGCAAAGAATATGAAAATAAAACAAGTATAATAGTTTTTTTTATATTATCTAAAAATCATGGAACTTGTCTCGTCCAATAACCTAACTCATAAGAATGGTTATGGTGCAGATAAAACGACACTTTATCTTAGACCGTTTCCAGTGATTCAGAGTATAATGCATGACCTATAATGTAGGAGAAAATATGTCAAGAGATAACGCCTGAAGATATCTGCTTAGCTGGTGTGACTAGCCAGGGTTTTTACAGTGATGTAGCTCGTAAATATATCTTACTCTACAAGCAGTAAACACCGAAGGCGCTGAATAGATTATATGGATGCAAAGGCTGGTCTGAGATTTGATTTTTGCATGCATCAAAAGCAAGGTTTCTCACGTCTTGGCTTCATTTTATAATTTACTGCAGTAATGGATGTGTGACACTCTCATATATTGTGCATTCTGAGACAAAGACTTTTTTTTTTAATTTATAGTAGTGATAAATGATATAATAACGTTAGGTGATTACTGAACAATGGAAATAGATTAAACGGTACCAATGCGTCTGCATTCAATATGTTTTTATGCTTCTACGAATAGTGGGATGTTTACTCCAGGTTTTGTGCTGTAACTCATTTTATCATTTGACATTCCTGTTATTCTGTGAATATCTTACATAATATTGTGACTACACATTAAATAAAAGCTTTGACGGAAAAAAGTAACGTCATGACGACGTTCTTGACGACAATGCAAATTTTCATTGAAAGTAAGGAAGAAGGCCAAGATCAGAAATAAACAAAGTTTGAAGGCGATAAAATTGCATTTAAACGGTCATATAATAATCAGAATCTTACACCCATGATCATATCCCATTTGATTTTACAACTAGCCAAAGGCTCGTTTGATAATTTTCATACGAAATGATCATGAGTGTAAAGATCCTCTATTTGTCATTTCTAGCTTATCAATTAATTATCTTACTGACGTGGGTAGGCAACTTCATAAACAGAGCGGCCGGCGATGTATATGGAGGCTGAAAAATCACCTAAAAATAAAAATATTTCTTTTATCCTGTAAAATAGCGAAATACTCCACTCTGGTCTTTCAACTTCTATTCCTAGCTGATGTAAGCTGCAAACTGTATACGGTTTTATCTGAATCTGAATCGTTTTTGTCGTGAGGTAAACAACCTTCAAGTAGCTCACGACAAAAATGATTCAGACAAAACCGTACACAATTAACTTGCGTCAGCTTATATAAGAAGTTAAAAGACCAGAGCGGAGTAGATAAGAAGTTAAAAGACCAGAGCGGAGTACGTCAGCTTAGATAAGAAGTTAAAAGATCAGAGCAGAGTACGTCAGCTTAGATAAGAAGTAAAAAGACCAGAGCGGAGTATGTCAGCTTAGATAAGAAGTTAAGAGACCAGAGCTGATTACGTCAGCTTAGATAAGAAGTTAAAAGATCAGAGCAGAGTACGTCAGCTTAGATAAGAAGTTAAAAGACCAGAGCGGAGTACGTCAGCTTAGATACGAATTTAAAAGATTAGAGCGGAGTACGTCAGCTTAGATAAGAAGTTAAAAGACCAAAACGGAGTATGTCAGCTTAGATAAGAAGTTAAAAGACCAGAGCGGAGTACTACATTCTCCCTTTTTCGTACATTCTCCCTTTTTTGTTATTTTACACCATAAAAGCACCGAATGGAAAACTTACCTTTTAGGTGATTTTTTCAGCCTCCATATACAGATTCAGAAAGACTCCAATAAGATTTCCTTTTCAGAGCTGCCGCTGTGTTTATAAAATTTCCTTACTGTGACCGAGAAAGAGGGAACTGGTTGCTTTGTTTAAAATAGTGTAATTGTGTGTCTTTGTCTTTGTTTGTTGTCTGTGTTCTAGAGTCTCTTAATTAATTTGAGTACAGGACCTGATTGTGTACACAAGACATTGAATGATAATAGGTGAACATTCCAAATCGGCTACAATAGATATACAAAGACAAGGAAAATATAAGAATATATCATGAATGTGAGGGTAGGATAGAAAATACCGTTCCGAGGATCGCCGTTAGGCATCACAAGGCTTGCCCAGTGATAACAAACAGTGATCCCAAGGGACGGATTTTTCTATCCTACCCTCACACGAATAATGGATTCTTTTTCTTGCTCGCCACTGTTTTTTATTTGAAAATAAAAAATAGTGAGTATGATCAGGAAATACCACAATCATAAACTGCAGACAACCCCACGTCACCGCCAGGAAGAGCCACTGAATTACCCCACAAGACACCAGGAAGACAAATTAAGCAAAGCAACCAGCTCTCTCTTCCCCATCAAGATGATTGCAATACTAGAATGGACATAAAGTAACGTACAACAAAACATAGAACAGTTATCAATCCCACAATGGGAGTAACAACAAACAAAAAGTCAACAACAACAACAACAGAACCACCGCCTTAGAACGGACAGCAGCCTAAACCGCCGGGGGGGGGGGGGGAGGCTTAAATGCATTTTACTGGTACCAAAACTTCGCCCCAGATTCTGCTGTTGTTGAAGTACAAGAAATGTTCAGCTCGCATGAAAGCCTTCTAACTATTGCAATGTATCATCATGAAGAAACACTCTAATCAAAATAACACACCATAATGAAACAAAGAAAAGGGCTCATGCCTCACAGATAGTCAGAGCTAAAGAAAATCTCAAGTTGAGCCACGGTGGGTCCAGCTACAGATAAGCATTAGGCACCAACCAACTAATTAAAGCTTTACGTTGGAGCCGTCATAGAGTCTGAGGCCTGAGCTTCCAGAAGTCCCTGAATACGCTAAGATGCAATTTCACATGATAACGTCACTAAATTTTATATAACAATGACGTCACTTGACGACAATGTGCGTGAGTTCCAATACAACCAATGTATGAAGCCCTCGCGTGACAGTCTGGGTAAGATAGCATGAAAGTTATCGATGTATCATTTCCTATTAAATGCAAACCAAGATATAAAAAAGAGATAAAACCAAGATAAGGACTCAACAGTATATACAACTGAATACCGGAGTAAAAGAAATCCAACAGGTAAATCTCGGTGGGCCCAACTACAGACACAACATCAAGCCCTAACCCTCTCATCTATAGCTAATTTCATGCCGAGTATTCCCGACATGTTCCCATTAGCTCCGAGCTCTCCCGATTAGAAAAAATATCTGGCCAATCAAAAAAACTTCCCAACAACGTGACGTATATTTAAATAAGCATTGCAGATACCCAATGTCGACAAGTGAAAACGTGCGAATTTATGTAGTTTTCAGTTATATCAGGGATTAGGAATTCCTATCGCTAGATTGACTTGATAGCTCGATGCCACATTACCAATGATGTTTTGACGATATTTTGAGTCATTCTTTAAATGGTGAAATGTTTACATAAACACCGACTCTGTCAGTAACACCGGTGCTGTGACGTACTAAATACTGACGTCATCAGCCTGTAAACAACCACGGGTGCTATTTGAAAAACATAAAATTGTTTTTCGAGGTAACAATGAACATACAAAGCGGCTCTAAGTGGCCCCTTACAACTAATCCTCACTTCGTATGCAATATATACAAGCCTGTTTGCTTACAAAACAGAATTTCTTTTGGTGTTTTGATGCTGGCCTCGTGGTAATGGAACAAATTTCGATTGGCTGAGAAAGTCATGTGATATAAGTACATGTGACTTGAGTCCTGATGGAAATCCGTAAAAGTACGGATGGCCTTTGAAATCAGCAATATTATAGATAAGTCTTTAAGTCAGAACCATCATAGAGGTCTGACCCGTCGGCGTGGAATAAAATAGGAAAGCAAAGTTGCCAATTGTGATTGGGGTGACCAACAAGCATGCAGTCGGTTGCAATACAGTAATGTTATAACCAATCTTTTTATAATGAGAAATTATTTTAAGAAACTCAGTATAATTACAGCGCATAGTGGGAACTCCTCTTTCATTGTTTTTATGAAGAGTGTTCAAATTTGGCAAAAAAATTGCTTATCGTGTGTAGATGACAATGAAGGTTTCAGATTATCCTTATGACCTTGGCATCAAAGGTCAATGTCAAGTATACTTAAAATCTGTCTTATGGTTCGGGACATGAAATCCTCTTTCATTTTGATGGAGTGTGTATATATTTAGCACAATGATACCTTATTGAGTGTAGACAACAAAAGTTCTCGATTGCTGATATGACATCGGAGTCAAAGATCAAGGTCCAATACACCTATAATTGTCTTATGGCTCGTATAATGAACTTTTTTTATGGAGGTTGTTCATATATGGCACAATAAGAGCTTATGGTGTAGGCTTCAGATCACCGTTATGACCTTGGAGTCAAACGTTCAGGTCAAATGTACTAAAATCTGTTTCCCATATGGTGTCTCGGGTCAGGTGTGGTACTTGATTGTATTGGTTCCTGATCTTTGCCTTCTTGAAGGTGATTACTAGTCAGCCCAGCTACATGTACCAGCTACCATGCCTGGATTCTACTAAAAGTGGTTCATTAGAGGTAAAAACCCTGAGAAATGCAAACATACCTGATGATATCTAGACCATCTATAACACAGTCATTACATGTAAATTTGCAAAAGTGCTTACAAATCTACGAGGGCTGTTCAAATATGAATGCAAGTAGCCTCATAACTTTCTTCACGTATATGCTACGACAAAATGTCATACCTTTCTGGAAAGAAATATTTGTCGCCTTTGAAATGGCACCAAACATAAAAAACACTCACTATTTTTCTCGAGTTACAGACCCTTATATAAAGGCCGCTCCAGTATACTGAAGTTTTTCTGAAGCAAATTGCAACACACGTTTTGGTACATGTGCGGAAATAGTGTCATATTGTTGTCAGTTTGAGATAAAATGACACTAAATTTTAGATGCAGGTTTTAGTAACAATCCCAAAGTTGCTTGTATGAAAAACTTTACATAATCATGTTTTTATCTCGAGTAAACAGGCACGTTTGTGATGTCATTAATTTTATAATAAATGTCATTTTGAGTTATCTACTGGTGATGTAATAATGGACATCACTGTGCCCTTTTCTTTGCATTTTGCTGAAAACATGCTAAATATGGCATAAGGCATTTTGCAAAACGCACCGTCCTCTATTTACAGAGTTATCATATTTTGTATCATTTTTCAAGCATTTTTTCTGTTTCTTAATGACGTGTTTACATTAATTAAATCATGTTCAATCTGTCTAGTCCTCAAGACCCGGTGAGTAATCTTATTGTAAATAACTCCTATAGTGGACAAACTTAAAGTGTACGTTCAAATTTAGAAAAAAGTCGCAATATTATGAACACAAACTTAAGTATAAATTCTATAACCCCTTCACTTTAGGAATTTTGACTTAATAAAAATGCTTTTCACCGTTTAAAAATTACCCACTATCCATCAATAATTTGTAGCAACAACTCAGTATGAGCGATCAACATAATGTCTTTGAGTAAAAACTAGTTTAAATGTTGCTTCGTGCACTTTATTAGAGATAAGTTTAACTGAAAACTGCAAGGTGGTGTTTTGTTTACTATTTATTTGCAAACATAAGGAGACTTTAGTGAAAATGATTCGTTGTAATTTAACAAAAGCATGTCGGATTTTCGCAACCTCCACAAATCATTATACAAGAATATGGGGATACTTCCTTATAATTTCAAGACATTTCACTTGTTTATTATATCGAAGAATTACACGCTCGTCTATATCACTGGTATATGTTCAAAGCATTCAGTTTGTTAGTTTACTGACGTGACCCTTATTCAAAGGGCTATAACTCGATAAATATACTGTTTTTTTTAGGTCTGGTGCCAGTGTAAAGGTGACATACAGTCCTTTATAGAACCCTTTACCATTTTGTTGTAGCATATATGTGAAGAAAGTTATGAAGCTACTTGCATTCATATTTGAACAGCCCTCGTATCAAATCCGCAGCATTGAGGCATGGCAATTGAAAATATATTATAATGAGCCACATAATGAAAAATTCATCTACCAAGTTGTACTGTAAACCGTTTGTTATGTTTTGCATTCATTTCTGTTTCTGTTTGAAGCCTTACCTCTCCTTAAGTGGGGGGTTGGAGGATTGTTCTAATGGTCGGTGAATGCAAAGAGAACTCACCTCTCTGCAACATACAGTTGTACTATAAAGATTGTATTATTATCCCCACACTTATTTAAAAAAAAAACGAAGGGGATATTGTTATCGCCTCCGTTTGGGGCCTCTGTCCGTCCGTTCGTTATGCTATCTCCTCCTAAACCATTACACGAGATTCAACCAAATTTGGTGTATGAGTTACTCACAAAAAAGGGGCGTGCAACAGCATTTTTTTGCCCTGCCCCCTGGGGCCCTGGAGAGGGATCCAAAGGTCAAATATCATTTAATTTCAATTACAAAGTCAATTACAAAAAAAGTTTTTTTTTTTATACCAAACTTTGTGTGTGTTCTCTCAAATGAAAGAAACAAAACATATCAGACGGGAGTTTTATTCTGTCACCTGGTTCATGCCCTAGGGGTGGGACTTAGGGTGCTTAGGGGTCAAAAATCAAATTCCGTTCTGCTGCCTGTCCGTTATGCAATCTCCCCCTTACCCATTCCACAAAATTCAACCAAATTTGGTGTGTGAGTTATTCACATAAATGGGGCGTGTAATGGCAGATTTTTTTTGGCCCCGCCCCCTGGGGAGGGGTCAAAAGGTTAAATATCATTTAATTTCAATTACAAAAGAATTTCAAAGATTTTTATGCCAAACTTTGTTTGTGTTCTCACAAATCAAAGATACATAACATATCAGACAGGATTTTCATTCTTTTGCCTGGGTCATGCCCCAGGCATGGGACTTCGGGGCCCTGGGGTGCACAGGTGGTCAATTTTTTTTTTCAAACATGGTCATGTGGCATATCAAATCGACGGGGATGACAAAACAAAATGCAAATGCAAATAACATTTTCATCCTAGGGTCAAACTGGTGACCTTAGGGTGAGGTGAAAAGGTCAAATATCACTAACATGTCAATTTCAAAGATTTTTTAAACTAAATAGTGTGTGTTCTCACAAATAAAAGCTAGAAAACACATTGAACAGAATTTTCATTCTGTTGCCAGGGTCATGCCCCGGGGTGGAACTTAGGGGTGCTTGGGGGAGTAAAAAACTTTGGTGTGGGGATTTGAGATGGCGCCCCATCGACTGCGCGCTCTAGTTATTATTATTATTATTAGGAATTTATAGTAGTACAATTTTTTGGCATTTATTTCTGTTTCTTTTTAAAGGCCTCACCTCTCCTAAGTGATGGTTTAGAGGATTGTTATAATGATCAGTGAATGCAAAGAGAACTAACCTCTCTGCAACATGCAAGTTGTACTATAATAATTGTATTATTATTATTATTATTATTAATTTATAATAGCATTACTTTTTGGCATTAATTTCTGTTTCTGTTAAAGGCCTCACCTCTCCTAAGTGATGGGCTAGAGGATTGTTCTAAGGCTCGGCAAATGTAAAGAGAACTCACCTGTCTGCCACAAAATAGGCATGAGGATTAACATGCGATTTACAACTGTATACTGTAAAATGTGATATTTTTATTCATTTGCGTTTCTGTGTAAAGCCTCGCCTCTCTGGGTTAGCAATGCCGTCGTCGCCGGTCCAGCAGGGCGGCGAGCACCAGACCACTTTTTGGGCCCAGTATGCTATCAGCCGTGTCCCTTTTTTCTCGTTTCGGCTCATTTTACCTCTGATTTTATTCAATCTGCCACAATTTATTGATGCAATTATCAATTTCGCTCGTTGCACGTATCATCAATAGACCGACATAGCCAAGGTGTGAAAACATTGAAAAATTATTATGAATTTCATAATCGGACTGTCTTAATTTATGGAGCGTGTCGAGAGAAAACCGAACGTAGCTGCATGCGAACATCAAAGGCGCAGACCAGCCACACATCCGCATAGTCTGATCAGCGGCTTTGTTGTTCCCTCCCAGGAAAGTATAATTGATAAACTTGCTCCACTCTAAATTTCAGTATTCTAGCTAATCTCTGTAACTGAGTAGGTTGGTTTGAGCCTTGCATGGTCGGAAAGCCTGAAAACAGGTCTTCTCGTTGAGGTCCAGATAAATTCTATATGTGATCCAGTATTGACAATTCGTTTTTCCCTTATAATAAACATGTCGAGCGACACGTTTTGACTTGACATATATGAGCATCGTGAGCCTGTGTTGTTACAATGCATTCCGTTACGAATATACATGTCCCGCCTGTTCCAATTCAGCCCAAGACTTTCGATTCCCCCAACGTGCAATCGACTTTAAGAAGCCTGAGCAGAGAAGTGCTTAGCCGTCGTGGTTCGGCAGTAGGCCCTGGCTCCATTACGATGAAGCAAACGATCTCATGTTATGCCTACCGAAGCCAAAATCTAGATGAAGCTGCAGGTGTTCTAATTGAAAAGACGCTAGACTAAGTGTATATCTTTTCGAAAACACGACTCTTTGAATTACCACCAAGGATCATTGCTAAAAGTACTTTACCAAAACCTGTGGGTATGTAGATGAAATAATGTCAAAGAAACAATTTTGTCCAGCATTTCTCATGCGACAAGAAATATCTTTTCTAGCAAAAGATTGTGACCAAAACGACTAAAATCCGGTCCCAAACGCATAAAACCCCATTAAAAACGCACATAAAAGCGCTCTAAATTCAAAAATTTTCTCGGGGGAGGCCCCAAACCCCCCTTGCGAGAGGGGGAATAATCCCCCCTCTCGTGTTTTCCCCCCTCTCGTGCCTTAGGCACTCGATGGCTTCCACCGCCGGACCACTTTTAAATACGTGGCGATGGCCCTGGTTAGAGGATGGTTCTAATGATCAGTTAATGCTAAGAGAACTCACCTGTCTGCCACAAATAGGCATGAGGATTGACATGTGATTTACAATTGTATACTGTAAAAATGTGTTATTTTTCATTCATTTGTGTTCCTGTGTAAAGCCTCACCTCTCCATAAGTGCAGGATTAGAGGACTTTTCTAATGGTCAGTGAATGCAAAGAGAACTCATCTGTCTGCAACAAATAGGCATGAGGATTGACATGTGATTTACAATAATTGTATACAGTAAAAATGAGATATTTCTTCATTCATTTGTGTTTCTGTGTAAAGCTTCGCTCTCTGTATATGCTATGTTAGAAGATTGTTCTAATGGTCAGTGAATGCAAAGAGAAATCACCTGTCTGCGAAAAATAGACATGAGGATTGACATGTGATTTACAATAATTGTATACAGTAAAAATGTGATACTTCTTCATTCATTTGTGTTTCTGTGCAAAGCTTCGCTCTTTGTATATGCTAGGCTAGAAGATTGTTCAAATGGTCATTGAATGCAAAGAGAACTCACCTGACTGCAACAAATAGGCATGAGGATTGACATGGAATCTGTTCTGTATAAATATTTTTTAGTATTTTGCATTCATTTGTGTTTCTGTGTAAAGCTCTGCCTCTCCGTAAGTGATGGATTAGAGGATTGTTCTAATGGTCAGTGAGTGCAAAGAGAAGTTTTTCTTTATTTTTTTTTGTAATGCAAACGCCTCTTTCATTTGAATGTATATATTACACAAATGGTGTTTAGATGACAACAAAGGTTTCAGGTCACCGTTATGACCTTGGAGTCAAAGGTCAAGGTTAAATATACCACTATATGTTTTATGGCTTGTAAAGCAAAAATAGTAAATGAGTATGATCAGGAAATACCACAATCACAAACTGCAGACAACCCAGTGGCACCGTGAGGAAGAGCCGCTCAACCATCACGAGACACCAGGAAGACAAATTAAGCAAAGCAATCAGCTCTCTCTTCCCCATCAAGATGATTGCAATACTAAAATGGACATAAAGTAACGTACAACAAAACATAGAACAATTACAGACTCTTCTTTTTTTTTTTTTTTGATAGAATGTGTTCATATTTTGCCCAATGATTGCGTATGGCGTGTTGATGACAACAAAGGTTTCAGATCATCAATATGACCTTAACGTCAAGGATCAAGGTCAAACATACTTGAGATCTGTCTTACAGCTCGCAACGCGCGAACTCCTCTTCTATGGAGTGTGTTGATATATAGCACAATGATTGCTTATGGTGTGAATGATAACAGTGGTTTCAGATAGAGTCAAAGGTGAAGGTAAAACATACAAAAAAATCCGTTTTATGGCTCGTAAAGAAAATTAAGATGGTGTTCAAATTCGGCACAATGGTTGCTTATGTATTCGTATGTAGTTGAAAAAAAGGTTTCGAATTTCTGATAGGACATTGAAGTCGATGGTTAAGGTCAAAAGTACTTAAAATCTGTCTGCATGATTTGAAATGCAAACACTTCTACAATTTTCCATGTAGGTGTTTTTACACTGGGTACAATTATTGCCTATGGTGTGACGTGATAATGAATGTTTATGTACATGTACGTCATATTTTATATCACTGTGGTAACAAGAGTTATTATAACAGACAAGTAAACTAATCAAATCAACTGATAAAACAAAGAAAAGAACCCGTTGCAAATAATAATTTTGGAGCATCAGATTTAGACAATTTGCTTTTTAAACACTCACCTTGTATGGATCAAGTACTTCTGTTTCGAAACAAGAATCAGTCTTCTTCATGTTTGTCTTCACCTGAAGTACTGGCGGTTTAAAATCTAGGAGCACACTAAACGATACTGAAGGCCTGATACCTTTCTCCAATTTGTTAATTGAACAGCCAGAAGGGAATGTAAACTCTGCGTTATTGCAAATAAAACAGAACACGTTTTTGTATGTGTGTACCCGACTCTTCAACTCGGCTGTATAAGCTGAACATGCTGTTTCAATAAAACTGTCAGCTCTTGTCCATTCACCGGAAACATTACACCGAGATATGGGCTTGTTGCAGGTTGATGGTGTGTACCCTGTGGGTGGGTCGAACACAATATTGCACGTACTGGAGTCCCGCAACTGCTGTAGGATATATGAACGACCTAAAGGTGAAATCATTCCCTCAGAGCAGAGCAATTTAGACTGCCAGCTCAGAATATCTTCCTCTACTACAAAGTTGCACCTTGCACAAAATATATTCTTGTACGCTTCTTTTGTGTGATTATGCGATACAGTAATGAATTCGTCTAACATTTGCGGGTCCATAGATTCACACTTTCTAATTGTATGTAAGTTTTTATAACGCAAGTCACACTTGGTTACCATTTTCTTGTACTTCTGTGAGAGTTCAGGCTTAGGTTTGACGCTCGTCATGTGACACCCATATATTCCACCAAGTGGATAACTACCACCATCTGGAAAGTGGGGTAATTTATCGGGACAACACGTCCCTTCTTTTTCACAATTTTCATCACAACTGCAATTAGAACAGCAGTTCTGATTGCTCGTTATCGTAAAAGTAATAAATGTCAGATTATTCTGATGCGTTTCTTGTTCTATTCTGCCGAGTGGCGTTTCTGGTACCTGGTCGTCCCGTGTTGGTTCCTGTTCTGTCTTGTCTGGAGGCGAACATAGAATTACATTACATCCGAACATTTGTCTATACCGCTTGTATTCAGAAACAAACAAATCGGCAAGGTTTTCTGAGTCGAACATTAATCATTCAATAATGCAAATCGGTACGACTGTTAGGAAAAGAACTATCAACATGTTTGGCTTAACAGTCATCTTGTTACTTTAAGAAAATTTTACTAGCAGGATGGAAGTTATAGTGAAACTTTTCTTATATTAAGCAAACAAAACAAAAGACATCAACAGCGGTCAAGCTAATCTAGAAATGTTCTGTAGGATAAAAAAAATCTGATAGACGATATGCATTATTACAAAGTAAACAGGTCTAATGGAAAAAACAGTTTTGTTATGTTAACGACATTGAATTATTCCGCGGCCAGAATATTTGGCTTCAACTCATTCCATGCTAGTGGCGACTTATGCATCTGCTGATTACTTTGCAAACAGTTTGAAACCAGTCCCCGAGGTTATAAAAGTTTTTTTCATGCTCAACTCAACCGATCATGGAATTTCAACTGCTCATAGAAACTAAAATACCGACAAATGAAGATGTTTCTTGCTTTAAGTCTCTCAGATGTTGTATTTATCGTGCTAATAAATGTTAAAATGCCAACAATTGTTGGCATTGGCATTTTAACATTGATGAGCAGGATAAATTTCGTGTTCAGCTGAGTTGAGTATGGAAAAAGTTTTATAACCTTGGGGCTAGATCTAGATCCTGACCGTTTGACACTCTGATAGTGTTGCTGAATTATTTTTTAAAAGTTAATTTCGAAAAAATGTCAACAGACGGCAATAAAAGCGTGAAAATTAACCGAGCATGCAAAAAGTTAAAAAAAAAACACTCTCAGTGAAACAGCCCTATTTAGTAATCTCAGAAATAATATAATGACATTAATATGTGCCAGCACATTAGAATGATCGCATTGGCGATCAGCCAAGAGTGAGATGAGGCAGTCTCGCCAGTGTGTTCGCTACTAGCATACACTACTTAAGGAATCTTCAAACGCATATTACAGTAAACAATTTACTACAAAAAACTTAATTACGTTAAGCGTATCAATATTCTGTTGTCAAACAAAAAAATAATAGCATTCACATCATGTGTGAATTTTTTTTATAACAACACCGTGAGTATTATGCAAAACACAGCTCATTTAATTCGAAAGGGTCAAAATCAAAAGTCACAAAATTGGAATTTAGGCTCAAGTGTGCGTTTTAATTTCATTTGTCCTGCTGAACCAGGAAAAACGTTATTTTGTAATAAGAAATGCATGAAATTTACGGGTCAGACTTCAGACTCAATGACGACCATGGCATAAAACTTTCATCGCTGGGCCAGTGCCTGATGTTTGCCTTTGGCTTGGCCCACCGTGACCCAACTTACTGTTTTTTTTAGTTCTGACTATCTGTGAGTTGAGAGTCCTTTTCTTTGTTTCATCACAGTATGTTTATAATCTTGATTGTTTCCGCGTGATTATACATTAGATAAGTAAGGAAGCCTCCGGGCGAGCTTAACACTTTGTTTTCTGGTTTGACAACAGAAGAATCTAGGGCGAAAATTTGGCGCCACTAAATGCATTTAAGCCCCCTCCCCACACCAGTGACTTTGGCTGAGCATTCCAAGGCGGTGGTTCTGCCGTTGTTGATTCATTGAATATTGTTGCTGGGTTGTTTATGCTAGGTCCTTGTTTTGTTGTGCATTATCTAGTGTCGTTTCTAGTTTTGCAATCATATCGCTGGGGAAGAGAGAGCTGGTTGCTTTACTTTAATTGCCTTTTAATGCCATTTGACTGTTAGTGTCCTGTGTCTCTTCCGTGCCGTGGGTTGGTCTGCAGTGTGTGATTGCGGCATTTCCAGGTCATACTCACTTTTTCATGTAATTTTGCTCAGGTCAATTTTAAAAATTTGCACTGTAAGTACCATAAGCAGAAGGCTGGTGTAAGCTAGCACAATACATGTAAATGGTTTACCATGGCCATCCTGCTGCTCCGATCGAAACCCAATTGAGCATATATGCAATGTGATTGTCAGGAATTAATTAATTGCTTGTGCGTCGGTACAATTTCATAAACGTACAAGATAGAAGTTAGAAGTCAGATTATTTATTTTACTTTATGGACTAACTTTCCTTTAAAATAATTCATATCTCATTAATAAAATTGGAATACACTGACAAAATGCTTTTTTTTTGTTTTCCGAATTGATTTGTTTGAAAAATGGTTAATTTGCGACTTTCGTTTATTTGAAGTTTGCAACTCACACTTCAGTATTTTTA
Organism: Loripinus fragilis; assembly: GCA_964019695.1. NCBI lineage: Eukaryota > Metazoa > Mollusca > Bivalvia > Lucinida > Lucinidae > Loripinus > Loripinus fragilis. The sequence continues at coordinate 109,190,830 of OZ026514.1, read as the reverse complement.
ATTTTCTTATTAAGTTTATATCTAAAAACATGGTTAGCTTTTAAAAAAGCTCAGATCCATCGCATAGCGTATAAAAGTGACTAGATTAGAAAAGATTTTAGTGTTTTAATTTTGCATTTGCTGAGACCACTCTTTTTCATTTTTTCATGCATTTCAAACTCTGAATATTTTTGTTTTAGTTATCTATTTGTATGTACTAAGTTCTGATTAGGTGATCCTTTGGAAGCAAAAGAAAGGGAAATAGATTTCTATGTACATTCCAATAAAACTTTAATAGTGCAAACACTGAATAGTGGTAGAGTTCACCACAGCCTCCCCAAGCAGACATTTTAGCAGTACATGGATGCATTCCTATTCCTAAATCTAAATCTTAATCTAATTAACGAGGCATGCGCATAAAACCTTGGGGCATATTGAAACTGATCCGTCTAAATCTGAGAATTACGTCACACTTTGCGGAGAATATCCAAAAGCCCCATGCCTCCAGAGTCAATTGTTGAAAAATAAAACTTAGAACTATCGCAAAGCGCATTGTAACTAGACAACACTTTTAATAGTTTTAATTTTGCGTTTTCTATAGCCACTATAATCATGCATTTCTTTGACTTGGGAACGTTTTTGAAGTACACACAGATTGAAGGCAGAACCGAAAGTACACCTCTGTGGGGAGTTTGATTTCGTCACGCCAAGAATATCCGAATTTGCTCCACTGAGGAATTTGGGTTCCGGCTCAGAGGAGTAGATCTCTTTACGACCTTTCGTTTTCAGAAGCAAGCTGGTATCCAGGGAAGCGTACTAACGTATATCACCATCGCTGACGCGCGAGGGTAAATAAGCATGCATCACCGGAAATCATTGTTGTAATGTATTCCAAAGTATTTTTCATTTGAAAATCAAGTTTTCAAGAAAATGCCAAAACAAAGTGTATGCGTTAGAAGATTCCTTAGGTGTAGAAAATGATGAGGCTTGTATAGGGGGGGGGGGGGGGGGTACAAGTATCCTATATCCCTGAAAGTAAACAGGAAAGTATCCTATATCCCTTTAAGTAAATAAGAAAATATCCCCTTTATTAAATTTCCTAAGTATCCTATATCCCTGGAAGTAAACAAAAATGTCTCTGAAATTACCAACACAAAATGGACCCACGAGTACAGGAACATTTTGTCAAGTACTTACTTCATGTAATGGTTTGTGTTCTATAATTTTGCGCAATTGCTATTGAGTGTTTTATTTCATCGACTTTAGATTAGCCTTTCCATATACATCTTCAAGTTAGAAAAACAGACGCTAAACATTGATCCTTTTAGGTCATCATTTTTGCCTCGAAATGTCTTCCTCCAGTTGCAGTATATCACCCTTACAGTTATAAGCTCATATGATCCGATGGCTCAAGTGAGAATGGTAATGGTCTGGCCTCTTTCGTATGTAATGTCATCGTCATCTCCGTCATCCATTTAAAATTTGAAGAAGTATATTTCTAATGTCAGTTGTCCAATTGTGATCAAACTACATGCATATAATGGGAAATGCTGCATAAGTTTTATGCCCGATTGTATTGGACATATGGTTGCCATGCCAACATAAAACTTCCATAGACTTGTTATGGAAACCTTCAAAAGACATGCCATGATGGCAAACAACTCACGTATTTTGCATGTAGGAAGATCTTGTTGTCTCAAACATAAATCGTGTCATTAAATCCTTTCAATAGCTCCTATAGACTTTTCATTGAGACGACTTTAAAACATCTCTCAAACCTTGATGCATAGTGTATACATATATTGTTGGGCCCGAAGGGCAATCAGTAGCGGGTCTGATTGTAGATCCGGAAGCCATGAGTTTTATCCTGGCCTGGTCCCATACTTAAGTTGAGTTTGGTCATGAAATACTTTCTACCGTCATGCTCCTCCTTCTGCTGATTCAAGAAGGGTTGTGTCAGTTACAAGCAAAAGGAATGTGAACGAAGTACTGGCTAACCCCTTAGTCAAGCTTGATCAGGAAAAGTGTGATTAGTTTACTGACTATCCCGACATGACCATAGCTGGGGCGAAAAACCACTTAACAAATCCAAATGAAACAGTTTACATATTATTTTGTAGTAATGTTTAGTGGTAACCTACATAAATCCTGCCAACCATGCCACTGGGGGCTATATTGGTCATGCCCCAAGGATAATTAGCTTTCATACACACAAAATCGGAAAAAGACCTTAAGATGCTTCTCTGAAACCTTGTGGCCCACAGCTTATAAGATACTTAACAAATCCAAATAAAAGCAGTTTACATATTACTTTGTAGTAATGTTTAGTGGTCACCTACATAAATACTGTCAATCATGTCCCTGTAGTCCAAATTGGCAACGTCTATTCAATAAGCTTAAAATGGAAATAACTTACAACTTAGTGAGGCCCACAGTTTAAATAATTAATGTCTAGCAATATCTAGTTGCACCCTTCATAAATCCTGCCAACCATGCCACTGGGGACTATATTGGTCATGCCCCAAGGATCATTAGCTTTCATACACATATAATCGGAAAAAGACCTTAAAATGCTTCTTTATAGCAAGGTTAAGTAGTCAATTACATACGCACTGCCACTGAACTGTTTCTCTTGGGTTCATACTGGCCACACATCATGGGTCTTTGGCTTTCACAGAAATGTGATAGTAAAGACTTGAAAACAGTTCACGAGACCTAAAGCTTCTATACCTGTTGTATTAATAGCACGTTTATGCTGCCCCTCTCAGATGGCTTACATATTTCATTCTGTGGATTATATTATGTAGTATCAAGAAATAGTCTACAAAATTCCCCCTGTGGGAGGGGGTCTATAGCCAGCTCAAGGCCTATTAGTGGTACCCTTATGCAATTTCTACCAACCATGTCCTGGCTGCGTATTAGTTATGCATCGTACATACATTTTCATTTGAACATGGGTGTGACCTCGACTTTAGACAAATAACCATAGATCTTTATACACTGAAGGACTTTAAAAACGCAAAAATCGAAATTCATAATATTTACTAACTTTAAATGTCTCAATTTTATTGAGATTTGGCGAAAATGAACATCAGTATATCAGCAAAACATGTTTAAAATTTTATGTCAAAATGATAAATAATGTTAGAGCAACAGTCTATCAAATAGCAATACCCTATGATTCTAAAGTTGCAATTTGAAATTTGTCTAGATGTTGGACACGGTTTTAAGTTAAAATGATAAAATATTTTTATTAAAGAGACTAAGTCTGCAACTATGAAAATTTTTCGAAAAATTTTCTATTCTTTTTAAATCATTTGTAAAAGCAGAATTAAGTTAAGTTTTCACAATAATCTGTTCACTATAACTGAAAACTGCATGGAAAAGTGAATTATCTTATAAAAACGGGCGTTTTTCCTATTGTTGGTAATTATTTGCGTCCCTCCAATAATTATAGACAGTCAAGTTTGAACATAAATGATGTTGCTTTGATACTGATAATTTGTAAAGATTTACGAAATTGGTAAAATGTACACCTGAATTTTAGTTTTTTACTGTGTTCTTGAAAAATAGAAACATTATTTTAAAAATTAAAAGATCAAAAGTTACAGACTATGCAGCTTTAAAAAATCAGAAACAAATTACCCTTGGAGCCCTACTATTCGTCTGGCACTGACAGTAGCCAGCCGGAAAGGATATCGTCGATGTTAATATCGTCGATACACAATTAACGTAAGTTGGGCTCTTAACGCCAGTCGCCATTCTTGGCTGACCAGACCTGCGTCGATCTTTAACTGTCCCAGTAGTCTGGTAACGATCTCTGAGGCGCTGTATAGTTGACAGTTGGCAATTATGATATGTGGCGACGTCAGAAACACGCACGCCAGCTTGTAAAGTTCCAATTGAGCCAGACCGTTCATGTTCAGACAAACGTGGCATGATAATAAAGCTATAAAACTAAAGCTGCTGTGTTTTTATACATGTATACTTACAGGCTACATGTGAAGTGTTAAAATATTTTGCTTCATTGATTCGTAGGGACGCCACGTGCAAAACATAGTAGCCAGCAATGCATAGCTGGTGGTAGCCAGTGTCTTTAAAAACACCTGTATAGGGTATGTAGATAGAAGCAGGGTGTCGTTAACATCCGTTTTTATCTGTTAAAGAAGGCAAAAAATGTTCTGGATGCAAAAATAATATTTTTCATTTTTTTGCGTTTTTAAAGTCCTTCAGTGTATAGTACATTGTTTTGTTATGTTGGACATTTGTGCTAAGTGCTAAACTTTGATAATTGGTCGAACGCTTTGCAAATTATGCTCTGGCAACAAGTTTTCAACAGCATAGTGGCCTATGACCTCAGCCTTGGACTTATGTGATACACCGTCTTGTCATCGTGGACACTTTTTTGATTGATATGATAATCGGTCGATAGTTATGAATGTTTAAAGAATTGTTATCACGGCCTGGGACCTTGACCATACAAACTAGGGTTTGTACACTACAAATCATCTTGCTATGTTGGACACGTGTGCCCTGTGATCTGATAATCAAGAGAAGGATTATGCCCTTAAAACGATTTCCCAAAAATTTTCCTCTTGATATTAGCCTTTGGATAAGGAAGTTTGAGCCAATTGAGTCCAATATACAGTATGCAGTCATCTCCACACTCCTTCAACATCTTTGGCTTATCTATAATAAGTGCATTCGCAATACAAGTTATACTCTGTCTAAAGGTCCGGGTCGAGATAAACTTGTCATGTCTTGTACATACAGCAGTTTCTCCTTAGTGGAAAACTTGAAAGTGTTTTTATTGATGTTAATGGTATTTCTGCTCTGTATTTTTATATTTTGAAGGAAAAATAGCAGTATCCCTGAAATTGAACATAGTATCCCATATCCCTGGAAGTAAAATGGCAAATATCCTGTAACCCTAGAACCCCTATACATGCCTCAATGATGAATGATCAGACCATAATTTAAACTTGTAATGCCATTGTGTGTTTGAATTGTGAGCTCACTAATATACGTTATGTACCAAATTCTCGTGTGAAGGTCCAGTTATTTGCAAACTAGCCACCGTAGGTCAAACTTCTTATAACTCAAAGTGAAATCTCTGGTCCCGTGGACTTGAAGTTTAACGAGACTCGAATCTATCTAAGAGGGAAGGTTCTAAGCAAATAAAATGGTTAAGACAATAGCAAGCTAATCTAGACAGTTCGAGATTAGATGATATGCAGTATTACAAATAAACATGATATTTGCAATTGTTTACGATATTGAATTATTTTGAAGTAGGGATATTTTATTTTGACCCTAGTCCTGCTGAGCCAGGATTGAGGCCCCCCATGGGGGTCTGTGCTCCCTTGATTTCTGAAAAAAAAATGCATTGATCTCCCCAAATCCCAAAATAATGTCGTCTGCTCCCTAAAATCATTTTGCCTTTTCCCCCCAAAATCCCTTAAAATAGTTCAGCTTCTCCCCCCAAATATAAGTCAATTCTCCCTAAAATGTAATTATCTTTCCGTAGGATTAAATCACATTCTTAAAAACTATGAAGCTATATACAAGAGGGCATGACTTTATAATCACTTATATTTTGCCTTATACATGTTAAGACCGGGCTTAGCCATGGAATACATGTCATTTGATTATTTCAATGAAATGCATGATAAATGGCTCAAAGTATGAGGCCATCCTTAAAATGCTGTTGCTGTACCTTGTAGAGTTGGCATGGAGGAATGCTCTCTAGATTTGTTTTTTTTAATTAGAGACAGACCATTTGGTTTTCTGGTTGGGGGCTGGCGGGCTGAGGGGCTGATGTTTTTCCAACAATTTTAAGGATAATAAATTATAAACAGCAAAACTTAATTGCCATATTCGTCTCTTAGATGAATCTAGATGTGCATGTAAGTACGAAAATAAATACATTTAGAATAATATACTATTTACAAGGGGATCAGGGGGGGGGGGGGGTGGCAAGCGCCCCAGAAGCAGAAGAAATTTTAAAAAATATCAAACGAAATGGAGGTTTTTCCATTACTTTTTTTAACTTTTTGGCAGGACTCCCTAAATCCCCAAAACTATGAGCTTGCTCCCCAGCTCCCCTAAAATAATTACCACCTCCCTGAAAATAAATAGCCATTCTCCCCAGATCCCCAAAAACCCTGAGGGCCCCAGAATTTATCCTTATTCGAAAACACTGTAGACTCAGATCAGCACTTCATATAGGAATAATAGAAAAGGCCTGGTGCGAAGCTGGCATCAGATATTCCACACGAATTATTGCCTCCTAGCCTGAAACGAAGAGATTTGCGACAGTTAACTCTTTACACCCTGTGAAATTTACATGCTTTTTGTTGTCTGCTATTTTTTTCAAAATCAACTTTTTCGAAATCTTCTTTCAGGAATACCATAAGACTGGTTCTCTCCCTTTAATAGCTTGTATGCATATTATATGCGTAGCGGACGTGGAGCTTTATCAACGAGGGGAACCAATCTAGAATACCATCTGGGTGTCAAACAGATTGGTTCCAGATCAGGCCCGACGTTTTGTCGGGCCTGGTCTGGGTCCTAACTGTTTGCAAAGGTTAACAGCAGACGGCACTAGGAGGCAAAGAGCTAAAAGAAAGCAATGTGCCCATGTTGGGATTCAGGACCTATTCCATCTATATTCCAACTATAGTCATAAATAAATAAAGAGTAGGTGAGAAAACAGCTGTTGAATTATTGTATCAGGCCTCCTGGAGTCCTTATTAACCCTTAATGCGCCAATCGCAACAAAAGTCGTCTGATTTTCTCGTCTGCTGAAATGTTTAAGAAGCCTCTATGACAAACAGTTTGGACCCAGATCAGACTGCTCCTTTAGGTTCTGGGTCCACGCCGTTTGTTTCTATACTAAATTCGTCAGTAATGTTAGGCAATTATTTGCAACAGACGACTCCAGCAGACGATATTTCAGATGCATTTTTTCTTGGCGCTTTAAGGGTTTTCTTGGCGCTTTAAGGGTTAAGGTTATATATATACATATAAAGATTTTCTTTGACCAAATACAGGTTTTTGATTTGTTTTTAACAACAATAAAGGCTAATTATAAGTATCATAGACTCATTTTTGCCGTACTTAATGACAAGCAAATTTAGCAAAAGCTACATGCATAGTCTGGATATCCTTCCTTTAAAGAATGCTTCGTGATTTTGCAAATACCGAGCATTTTCAAAGCAACTGAAGACAAGTTTATGTTGGAAAAGTGGTACCGAGTAAATACTAAATTAAAGAATTAAATGATTTTGTGAAAAAAAGGAATAACAAGATTATCAGAATTCATTACAAAAATAACTAGAGGACCTGAAGGTCTTGAAGCGCTCACCTGATATTGGGTCACAACATCTTAATATTGTTAAATTCGGTCAAGGTCAACCTAGGCTTCTTATTGAAACATATTTTGTTTTACCATATATGGGAGTGGTGGCAATTTTGGTCAAGCGACCTAAAATAATTGTCATATCTATAAAGTTTTAAAGTTTTATTTAACGAATAATACATATATGATATTTGAGGTCAATCAGTCCAGTGTTTTCTGAGAAGATGTTAAGATATGTATGTGTTAGTCCAAAATGAGTGACCTTGGGTGAAAGGTCAAGTCAGTTTGACCTTTGGTACGTATATAAAACCATTGTCTCATTACGTTAAACATTTCTCGCAAGTATTGTGATTTCATCTATAACAGTTATAGAAAAATGAACATTTCAAATTTTTCCCATGATTATGCATCAGGAATCAAATTTGCCCGTGCCGTATAGTAGGTCAAGGTCAACCTAGGATCATCATGAGTGCAATCTCGGTAGGGCCCATATCTCTAATTCTACGTATTAAGTCCCAAGGCAATCAGCCATCTGGTTCTGGAGAAGATTTTTAAAGGGTTTTTACCATATATGGGCGTGGTGGCCATCTTGGTCATATGACCAGAACAATTCGTCGTAAAGAGTCTCCATATGAAAATTGAGTTCAATTGGCCTGGTGGTTTCTGAGAAAACTATGTTTTAATATATTGATGGACCTCCAATATGGGAGTCCTTGGTTGAAAGGTCAACCTTGACCTTTGGAACTTATTTATAGCCATTTTCTCATTAGGCGAGAATATAATTAATTACTTTGGCTTCAACAGTTTTCAAAAAAATCCATTTTCAAAATGTTCCCATTTTATGATTTAAAAGCATTATAGGACAACCTAACATCATCATTTGAATAATCTTGGTAGGCCCCTCATCCCCAATGCTATATACCAAGCCCCAAGGTCATTTGCCTTCTGGTTCTGGAGAAGATTTTTAAAGGATTTTACCATACATGTGGGTGGCGGCCATCTTGGCCATGTGACCAAAGCAATTTTTATAAATTCTAGCCAACTTATCATAAGGAGTCATTAAATAAAATTTGAGTTCAATTGGCCTAGTGATTTCTGAGAACACTATGTTTACTTATATTGATTAGACTCCAATATGAGCAACCTTGGCTGAAAGGTCAACCTTGACATTGGATTTATTTATAACCATTGTCTTGTTAGGTTAAAGATATCAAGTGAGAATAATTACTGGCTCCAACAGTTTTAAAAAATCAAACTTTTCAAAAGTGTCCCCATTTAAATGCATCAGGAAGCAAATTTGGTCTTGAGGTTAAGTAGCCTCAAGGTCAACATAGGATCATCATTTGAACAAACTTGGTAGGCCCAACTTCCCAATGCTACATACCAAGTACCAAAGTCATCGGCCTTCTGGTTCTGGAGAAGTAATTTTTAAAGGGTTTTTACCATATATGGGCGTGGCGGCCATCTTGGCCATGTGACCCAAACCATTTGAACAAACTTTCGTTCCCGCAACCTAAGGAGTCTCTATATAAAATTTGAGTTTAATTGGTCTAGTGGTTTAGTGGTTTAAGAGATGTTTGAAAATGATGATGGGCGGAGGGATGGACGCCTGAGTCATTAGTATACTTTATAAGCTAACCCATGAGCCTTCAGCTCGGGTGAGCTAAAAAAGCTTGAGGCCAGTTGATAATGTTATTACGATTTTGCTATGAGGCCTGGCTCATGGTAATTACATCATAAATTCCCACAAGTGCCCACAAAAGATTCTTTGAGAAAAAAAGAGAAAAAAAGAGAGATAAAAAAACAGTTGTGGAAATACTTGTATAACGTTAGCGTATATTTTCCTCAAAATATATTATTTGAAATGAAGCATTTTACCAATTTTCATGTTACACATTTGGATATACGAGGGTTTGAGTTTTTAATAAAAAAAATCAAATGTTATGATATAACCGCAGGATTCTAGGTCTTTTTCAGTTATTTGCAATGTTTCAGATTGTTCTCACTTTCCAATGATTCCATCATTCGCTCAGGTCAGTGACAGAGGACTTTGGTGCGTTTGTAACGAAAAACAATAAATATTTCTTTTGATAAAATAATTGGAATGAAATTCTATCATGCTCAATTTACCTGAATAAATCATTTACGCATATCGACTTTTCTGAAATAACTGTTGTTTCATTTTTCAGATGAATATCGGAAACTTACACTTAATTGGTTAACCCATTGTTATATATACTCAGAAAAACACTTGAAGGATATTTAGATTTAGTCCCATCTCTAACATTCACTACAATAAAAACTTAACTAATTATTCATGCATTTCATAGTTCCAGATATCTGCAATTAAATGGATGCTTTCGTTTAGTCACATTTCAATGGATTAAGTACAGTACGAATCCAAATGATGCAACCCTCTGTAGTAAAAAGTAACAAACGATCAAAAATGATTGAAATCCATTTCTATCGTTTGTATTCCAAAATGACTGTCTCCAAAATCATTGCTGGCTCTCCCTTAAAAGTATGGAACCTAATTTTGTAGCTGTTGTCGGTGTTTTAATGCCAATTTGTGGTCAAATTTGCCAGGGTATGCTGTATCTGTGTATTTTTGTTGAAGAACTTGTCCCATTATTAGGGACAATGACTGATAAATGGGTGTGAACAATGTCTGTGGTCGGAATAAGAACATAAGCAATGGCCTGGTAAAGATGACAGCAACAATTCTAAGGCTAAATTTATTGCTTGTGAACTGTTGGTACATTTGGTGTGGTACTGTATCGCAACCAATGACCGGTAAATTTCTTTTGCAGTTTAGTGAATTTCATAGTGATAGTTCTATCAGATACAAAATTACTTTGTTTGAAAATTATATTCACAAATGTTATAAAACCAAAAGAATTCTAATATCCTTCAATTGTTTTTCTGAGTGTATATAGAGGATGTACAGTAACTATGTTTGTCTGTTTGTAAACTTTTTTCTGTCAAAGATTTCTCAGCAACTGCTTGACTTACGATTCTGAAATTTGGTACAAAGCTTGATAGTGATGAGTTGTACTGTGTAGCCAAAAAAGACACATATTGCTTATCAGTCCCTTTATTTGTTCATTTTTCTTTCTCTCCAATGAAAATTTCTGTCGCAGATTTCTCAGCTCCTATTGAAGACCGTGTTTTCCAATTTTGTAAACACATTCAGGTAGGCAAAGCATATTGTGTAAATAAAAATATAGATGCTAACGCTCATTTTGCCTTTTTTTCAAATTTTCCTTCTGTCACTCCTATATAACGCTTATGGACATTTTTCGCTAAAGTTTTCTCAGCAACTACTTGCTTTAGGATTAAGGAATTTTGTGTACACTTTCAGATGGGCAAAGCGTATTGTGTAAATGAAAATTAAGATGCTAATGCTCATTTTGCCTGTTTTTTTTTTTTTAAATTTTTCCTTTTGTTACTCCTATATAACACATATTGACATTTTTCGTCAGTTTTTTCAGCAACTACATGCTTTAGGATGATGAAATTTTGTGTACATCTTGAAAAGTGTATTATGTAAGTGAAAATAAAGATGCTCATCCTCATTTTGCCTTTTTTTTTAATTTTCAATTTTTCTTCTTTCACTCCAATATAACACATATGGACATTTTTCGTCAAAGTTTTCTCAGCAACTACTTGATAAAGAATTATGGAATTTTGTGTACACCTTCAGGTAGGCAAAGTTTATTGCGTAAATGAAAATTAAGATGCTAATCCTCATTTTGCCTTCTTCTTTCAAATTTTTCAATTTTTCCTTCGGTCACTCCTATATAACACATATGGGCATTTTTCATCAAAGTTTTCTCAGCAACAACTTGATTTAGGATTATGAAATTTTGTGTACACCTTCAGATAGGCAAAGAATATTGTGTAAATGAAAATTAAGATGCTAATCCTCATTTTGCCTTCTTTTTCAAATTTTCAATTTTTCTTTCTGTCACTCCTATATAACACATATGGACATTTTCTCATCAAAGTTTTCTCAGCAACTACTTGATTTAGGATTATGAAATCTTTAACACTCCCATATTTTTTTCTGAAAGTGTTACAACCTCTGTTGGATACCACCGGGGGGTATGTGAATTTGCTCACTTCTTGCTATATTTTACTTATGTAACCTTCAGGTTTGATACAATTAACTTTGAATAGTCCACTGTATATGTCTAGGGTAGTGGAGCAGGAAGTGACAATAATCATGCACATCCGGATACAAGCATGAAACTTGGTAGAAATGTTCATTAGCATGAGTCATTGGAATTTTTCTCGTTAGCCAATCAAAATTGGTCAATTTTCAAGATGGCGGCGCTTATTTCCAAGATGGCCACCACAATAAACGTAAAATCATGAAATGAAGATTTTACATCATACAAAGAAATAAAATAACATCTAAAATGGTATTATTGGATGAAATACATCATATAAGGGTAAAGGTTTTCTTGAAATTAGCAAAAATTATTTGAGAATATGGATTAAATGGGGCCAAAATGGGGGAAAATTAAGCAAAATTGACTAATAATGCGGTGTTGCCATCAAACAATGGTAGAAATGCAACTAGATGTCAACTGCTTGTCTGAGCTACACTCCTATTATAAACTATGAATTAGTATTACCTATTATAATTATTGTAGGCAAGATATAATGGTCAGATAGTATTAATGGGGGTCATTAGGGTAAAATGCAAATAAATTGAATAAAATTCTCTTCTTTTTGAACTACCACATCTTCCAAGTAAAACATGATTGTAATACTGGACAATGCATACTGTTTGGTACGATGTATTTTATATTAATGATAAGGCTTAAAGAAATATTGTGTGGTTCCTGTTCTTACCCTACCTACATTAAATTTGCCTTTGGGAAAAAAACTAAAACAGGCATATTGAAAATTTTGAAGCGGTTTTCTGTGTTAAACGTTACTCAATAAAATAATTTCCTGACCTAACTACAATATAAATGTTTTGGGCTTAAAATAGTGTAGTTACTTCATTTAGGCCTTTTTATAATAAATCAAAATTTGTTCACTCAGACTCCATATGCACTATTAAATAGTCAGTAGAATATTATTTATAGGCCGTCATCATGTTTTAATGTTGTGTCTTAATGTAATGCTAGAGCCTACCTTACTACCCTATTTTTGTGGCATGAAAAATGAACCACACATGTATTCAGTGAGTCCTATCATTAATTGAGATAATTAAAAATGATAATAATAACGATATAAGTAATATTATATGATGGTGATAAGAATCGTAAAGAACGTTAAAGCATAATTATAAGAAGCTCATAAGTCAATATTTGACTCCAAAACACTCGCTGTGGATGGATTTGCTACTTCTTTGCTTGTCCACTATAGTCCGTGCACAATACGAGTAGGGTGACGAAACAGATTTACAGTTAGAAGTATGAAAGAAAAAAACCCTATATTTGTCCAATGAGGTGAATGAGGTACCATAATGTGACCTACTACGTAACTCTACTCTTATCGAGCATGGACTCTACCTGTTTCTTAGTCAACAGTAATATCTGGCTGATATTGCAAACATGTACACTGCATAGTTTGATAAATACACTAGGAAAGGCTAATGCCACTTTGTGTGCAAGCCATGTTTTTGTGACACTAGAGGCAATAATACATGACTCTTCAGTCTCAGATGGTGCTATACCTGCATCTGATCAATTTGGAGGCAGCGAAGCAGATATGCCAGGCTATAATTGCAGTGCTCAATGTTTTGAGGCATGGTATGCAGCCCATCCTACTACATGTATAACACAATCGTCTAAATTATACGTTACAATGACATATTCAAGGTACTGGAAAACACAATTTTGTTGATGTTTTAGTTAAGTAGTTATTTCAAAATGTTAGTTGTGTTAGTAGTGAGTGGGATAAGAAAACCCATCGCATGTCTTATTGTGCTCGGAACCAAGCAATGTAGCAATTGGTTCCTTTTTTGACCATTCTAGTAGGATATGGCCGTGTTTTTTTTCAACCTGCTAACTCCTGCTCTGGAAACGGACGCTCTGCCACTTGAGCTATTGTGACCTGTCAACAAGGGGGAACTTATTTGAAGTGCTACTTATCACAGGGCCTTGTAGTCACCTGCTGGGAAAGGGCAGACCACTTGGCCCTCGTAGGGAGCGCAGTGGCTCAGTGGTAGAGTGCTTGACTCGAGACCGAAGGGTAGCGGGTTCGAGCCTCACCGGCGTCACTGCGTTGTTGTCCTTGAGCAAGACACATTTATCCTAGCTTAGTACTGGTTATACCCAGGAAGTACCGTCCCGCATAACTGAAAGATTGTTGAGTGGACGTAAAGAATCAAATCAAAACTTGGCCCTCGTTTGTGATGTTAAATTGTGTTTTTGTCACTTTTCCATGTGGTATCCTGGGTCAAGTGAGGTACTTGATTGTATTGATTCCTGATATTTGCCCCTTTTATTACATTGTACCAAGCAATATGCATTGCCTAGTATTCTTTTTATGAGTTTACTTGACTAAACTCCAGCTGTTAAGTTTTAAGGCTTAATTTTTCGCAATAACTTTTTTGTCTTCAATTTTAGCAAAATGTGTTCGCGATGAAAAGTATTCAGGAACATCTCCGCCAACTTCTCAAAATGGTTCCAACATTCTAGATGCTGCAGGTTCCTCTGTGCTTAGATGCACTCTTTGAATATTTTAAACAAAGCGCAAATAAATAAAGTCCAAGATGTCAGTCAAAAATGTACATTGCTCCGCCCTAATTCAATTACTAAAGCGGTGGATGGCTTGTTCAAATATAATAGAAATTGCGCCTGATTCGCTCGTGCGTTAAACTAGTAGGGTCATCTCAAAAACCGTTCATTTCATAGCACGTGCATAAGACAAAATTGCACGTAATGCAAAAACCCAGCCTTTGTTCCTACAAATGAGCCTGCTTTAAGTTGATTCTCTATGTGCACGGTAAATTCTGAGTATGTTAACGGCAGTTTTATGTTTTGCACAGCCTTTGAAGAACGGGATATGCACCGTTTCCGAATATTTTTTTTTAAACTACCCCTTTCTGTCACGCAAATACAAACTATACCTGTCATTAAAAGACTTAGATATTCAGGACGAATTCAATTTATTGCAAAATCTTCATCTATATACACAAAAATCTGTTTGCACCACAAACACAATACCTTTTGGAGAAGTTGGCGGAAATTCTCCTCAACAACTTTCATCTCGAACACATTTTGCTAAAATTGAAGACAAAAAAGTTATTGCAAAAAATTAAGTCTAAAAACTTAACAGCTGGAGTTTAGTAGTTCGACAAAGATCTAATTTTATTCAATTTATTCACATTTCCTTTAAAGATCCCCGATTTATTACCTACATTAATTAAGATAGGTATTTGTTTTGGTGTCAGAGATTTGGTGAGGATTCACCTTATGTTTGTTCATTATACTTTAAGTTTTGTTTAGGTTGCTTAGTGGCCACCTTTTGAGATATAGCTGCCCACTAGATTGGCCATTTGTTCTCATTGTATTTTGGTCTATTTGTATTTTTTAATCATTACCTTTTTGGTTTTAAGGGCGAGGTGTGGCTTTTGATTGCTCCAGTTCCTTTTTATTGTTTTTCTAGTACCTACATAATTCTTAGCTTATAATATAGTGTAGTGCAAACAAGCAAACGACATCTATTTGCATTTTTACTATTGTTTGACGACAACACTGCATTTTAGTCAGTTCTACTTAACCCCCCCCCCCCCCCCACACACACACACCCCAACCCTTTCTGTCCCTTTTAAAACTAATTCTTTAATAATCAGATAGGGCTGATTCAAGGTAACCAATATTATTTTATGATATATTTCATCCAATTATACCATTTTAGATGTTTTTAATTGCTGTGTATCATGTAAAATCTTCATTTCCTGATCTGACTTTTTTACGGTGGCCATCTTGGATTTTAATACCACCATCTTGAAAATAGGCCAATATCGATTGGCTTATGATAAATATTCAAATTACTCATGCTCATGAACATTTTTACCCAAGTTTCACGCTTATATCTGCATGTGCATTGTTTTTGTCACTTTCCCCTCTGCTTAACATACGAATTTGGCAGCCATCTTGAAATTTGCGTTAGCCATCTTGAAAATGGAAAAAATTGCGATGGCTAACGAGAAAATATTTACAAGAAAGGTTTGAAGAACATAATCTGAAAGTCTCATGCTTGTATCCGGAAGTGCATGATCGTCTCAAAAAACAGACATTTCCCGCTCCACTAGGGTGTCAGGATCTAATTTAAACAAAAAAAATATTGGAATCTTTTGTCTGAAGATTTTTTTACAAACAGTTTAGACCCTGATGAAATGCAGCATGATGCAGCACATCAAGGTCTTCACTGTTTGCAAAAGTACTCGTTTTAATAGGGGTTTCCCGAACACAAGGATTTAATAACTTTTTTTCTGGAAATCGTGTTTGTGAAACAGACTGCTGTTCCATCGTTTGCTTGTCTGTCAGAGTGGTACTCTTTTTAAGAAGTACCATAACTCTCTTATTATTTCATTGGAGCTTCTTCAAGAGTCAATTAGGTTATCGATTAATTATCTAAAAAACTCGATTTTTTTTATGTGCTTTTTACATTGATTTTCGGCGATCGCTCTTTTATTTTTAATTTGAGCAAACGATGAAAGTTGTAGAAAAATAGCGCCGATTTCTCCGAAAGGTCCCAAGTTTGTGGCGCATACATAGATGAACATTTTGCAAAATATTGAATTTAGCCTTTTCTAAGGTAAATTTCGAGAGGCGGGACGGACAGAAAGGGTTCGTCTCAAAACAATATTAACATGTGGCGAATATACCGTTATTCATCGGTTGTGTACAGCACAATCCTGCCGTCAGCATTTACAAAATGTATCGGTCATATGCAGAATCTACTGTGGGTATGATCATTTGCAAGTGCAGAAGCTAAAATTTCGCATAGTTTACATTTTCTCTTACGCACGTGCTGCAAAAAAAGACGGGTTTGAGATGACCCCACTAGCTTAACGCACGAACGAATCTGGCGCAATTTGCTTAGCTTTTAGACTGACATATTTAACTTAGTGTTTTTGCGCTTTGCTTAAAATGCTTAGAAAGTGCATCTATGCGCAGAGTTTACTGCAGCATATTAGATGCTGAAACCGTTTGGAGAAGTTGGCGCTAATTTTTCTCTACAACCTTCATCGCGAACACAGTTTACTTAAATAGAGATGAATACTGCTATAAACAGTATTCTCAGTTTATTTTGGGGACTCAATGTGGTCAATGCTCTATAAATTGCTAAGTCTGTGCAGAAGCTTCTTAATTGTCTCCATTATTGATCAGTCTCACTAATTGGATCGCTAATTGATTTTCTTCCCCTGTCAATCAATGATGATATCACTTGTGATGTCATTGCCATGTGCTCAATTGGGAACCAGTTTTTCCCAGCTTCCTTTTCCTGCCTGCACTTCAAGGAGAAACAAACCCTCCCATCCCTTCCCCTTTTAAAAGGGTCCATTTTAAATACTCTGTATTTATGAGGTATTCTGCATGGACATAGCAATTTATACAAGAGCTCTAGCAATAATGTTCTTTTTATGTTGATACTACCAATTAGTTTAATATTTTCAGATATTTCTGGCTCTGGTAGACACAGAAAAGAACCTTTAGGAAAGCTCCTGTCAGTGAAACTAGAGATATAAAGCATGGACAATGTAGATTACCAAGAACTGTTGAAAGTGAATGGAAACTGTGTTATGAACTGATAAATGACAAAAACATTCCAATTCAGAGTTCTGGAAGTTTATTTCAGCACATGGTTGTCTGCTTCCAGAAAGGTGACACTGTGTTATTTATTTATTTATTTATATATTTATTTATACAATATTTCAAGAGGGTGACATATTTAGCTCGACGGCCAGTCTACCATATGACCCTCTGAACATATAACTGATTTATAAAACATGGAAATAAACGAACGGTATTATGAATATATATACAAGCATGCATGACATTGCTAAAAAGAAGGATAACAATGCAATTTCAGACAAATTAAAAGTATCACACAGTCTTACGTCAGGTGGCTCATTTGTTGTCTACATTGTACATCCGATGTGTTCTGATGGGTATATAAAATAGTGTGTTCATAAGTAAGATTACAGTCTCTAAAATAAAATAAATTCTATCATAACTCTTTTAAATGTATTCAAGGAAGTTGCTTGTTTGGTGTAGGGAAAGTGTGAAACTGTAATGAATATTTGAAGAACAAGTCGCAAGGCATACACTTAAATAAGCGGAAATTCTAAATAAATTCCAGCTCCCCTTGAAGCCTGTGGCATAAATTTACTGCATGGATGTCTGCCATATTAAATTGAGTGAATATATTAAATTGATTGCTTAACAATAAACAGATAATTTCAAGAGTGTTAAATATTTGCAGTTTAAGGCGGGGTGCGTGGCCACATGGTTACTGTCAAAGGCTGTATTTTACCGTCAAATGGTTGCAGGTTGCTGTCTGTCAAATGTCACATGGTAAATTGCAAGTGCATGAATGCCCAAGGTGGCAGGTTAGTGTGCAAAGATACAGTACCCTAGTCATTTGCCACCTTGTAGCCTCTGCCAGAGGACCAAGTGACTGCAAAGGTTTAAATGAAATGATGCAACGGGATTGACAAATCAGAGTGGAAAATATTTGCCAGCTTCAAGGGAGGCTTGGATTTCTCACAACAGACTGACATGGTATTAACGATGCAGTCTTATCTTTTCCACTTTGCGGCCAGTTTATTTCCATCCAATAAATCTACTACAGTATATGTTGTCTTGGTTTTGAGTCATCCTAAAATAAAAAGAGTTTAAGAAAAGAAAATCAATGTGAAAAACATAAAAAAAAATCGTTTTTTTTTTTAATTATCGGCTTAAGCCCTCCAGTAAAATATTTTACTGACCGTTCCAAGGCGGTACTTCTTTTGTGGATCTTTTATGTTTTTGTTCTATTTTGTGTTTGCTGTGTCTTTGTACGCGTCTGTTTATATGTGCTTTGTGGTCACCTACTGGGAAAGGGCTGACCTCTTGGCTCTCGTTTGTGGTGTCTACTGTGAGTTTGTCACTTTCCCATTGGTATCCTGGGTCAGGTGTGGTACTTGATTGTATCGATTCCTGATCTTTGCACCTTTACTTACTTTTATTATCAGAGTTGTTTTGTCTGTGCTGCGTGGCGGCCCTAAAAAGTCTCGCCGCACTTTCATTTAATGCTCTTATTTTTCCAATCCTCAGGATTGTGTGTACAATCTCCTTCCATTATTCCTGTCCCTGGATATCCTCTATGTCTTGTACCGCATTTAAGATCACTAGATGACCGATTTTCATACCCCGTTGTATAACTTCTGCTTTCTATATACCTGTGGACTTGTAGTAGCCATTTGGATTATCGCTTGCATTTGTTATCATATACCTTCCTTTGCTTTTAAGGACTCATATTAATACTGGCTTGTCATTTTAATAACCGGTGTGTTGATTGCTTGTCTTGGGATGGTACTTACCCACACAACTTTTAATGACAAGAACAAAAATAACAAAATTACATTTATCTCCCATTAGATTACATTCGGCGTCCTCTGTTCGTATTCCTAGTTCAGTTAACAATTTTCGGGATATGCTTCCTTCCATTAGGTTATCTCCTCTTGGGTCACCTATTATCAGGAAGTATACTAAACCATTTAATGCATTCAAAAGACGCGGAATGTATCCTAATGTTTCTAAGTGCAATGCCAAGAGGTGTGTCTGTTGCACACATTTATGTACTAAAACTACCATTACATCATCTGTAAATGGTAGGCAATTTTCCATAATTAATAATAATGATTTGGACTGAACTTCATCCGATCTGATTTATGTTATAACTTGAACTGAAACTAACTGTGGAATGCAATATGTTAGACAAACTGGCCGATCCCTCAAGACTAGGTTTCGTGAGCACTTTCGTAAAATGAAAAAGCCTAAAAAATTTGACACATTTCTTTATCGCCTTTTCAAAAATAATGGTCATTCACCTAGTAAAATTGTAATTCAGCCGGTTGAAAAAATTATATATGATCCATATTCATCAACTAGATTAAAAAATATAAAGAGACATGAAACTGAACTTAAATGGATTAAATTTTTGCAATCACCTTTTCCTTTAGGCTTTAATGATAATATATACCATGAAGGCAACATTTCTAAAATGCCAGATTTTGATGTTTTTTTCTGTTTTGGAATGTAAAAAACGTAAAAGTAGATCTCATGGTAAGCGTAAAAATGGCAACATTAAGCGCAAAATTTGAACTGAAAAACGCTTAAATACTTCTCTAAAGGATCTTTCTTTGGCTTTATCTAATCATGGTCGGCATGGCTTATTTTCATTTTTAAGCTCCTTGCCGATCTCAGTTTTACGCAATTTAGAGTTAGAGGCTAATAAACTTTACGATAGAGCAAACAAATTATATAAAGCTGCTCTCATTACAAGGTGTTATGTTCAACATTTCCTTAGTCCTCATATCGATTCTGAGGTCAACCATTAACGACATTTTATCAAAATACCATTCATTAACAAAGGTATTGAGTTTATTGATTTACATAGTATCTTCTTCATAGTATCTTCAAGGATAATTCAGTGATTTCATCTATTCCAAATTACTTTAATAATTCTGAAACTCCTATCATTTGTTATAAATATAACAAACCAATTAGGTCTATGATATTTAACTTTAATAAAATTGTAAATGATTTAGATATAGATTCCAATACTCCTGCCTCCTGAGATTGAAAAAATTCAAATTATTTATATCCCTCTGCAGGGCATGTTATTACAGGTAATCTAAATGTCATTCCTGACGCTAAAATTCGCAATATCATTTCTAAAGGTCCTAAATATAGATTTCCCTCTAATATTGACTTCTCTAAATATCGTAGGGAGATCGCTGCTTCTTTAAATGACTTTAGTAATCGTTGGTGCAAACGGGAAAATGTTGAACCTGATGCCTTGAAGGAATGGAAGATTTACATATTTAAAATTATTGATACTCATATTTCATTTTACTCTCGTAATACACATCTTTTGCCCCCTAAACCTAAATCTTCTTTTCGTCATCTTAAACAAGGTATCAAGGATTTTCATATGAACTATGTTTTGGTTCCAGCAGATAAAGCTGCTAACAATGTTGTAGTTGTTTGACGATTGTATTATATTAATACTCTTAAGCGTGAGCTTGTTGACACTAATGCCTATAAACTGCAGCCTTCTTTAAGTGATTGGGTGATTGTTGATGGGCATGGTTGTCATACAGCCCTACATTTTGGTGTCAAAGCTAAAGAAAATCAAGACAAAGTTCCTACGTTGTACTGGTTACCTAAACTCCATAAAAAACCCTATAAAGCAAGATTTATTGCTAATTCTAGTTCTTGTACGACAACAGAACTTAATTGTTAACCTCGTGTCTTACAGCTGTTAAAAAACATGTTATCAAATATTGTGAAAAGGTATATGAGAGATCGGGTAAAAACCTATTTTGGTCTATTAAAAATTCAGGTGAAATTTTAGATAAACTTAAAGCTAGAGATTTCAATGCGACCAGTTTGTCTACTTATGATTTTTCTACTCTTTACACTACTTTACCTCATAATTTAATTAAAGATAAACTTATTGATCTTATTGAAAGAACCTTCCAGAGAGAAGGCTCTCCTTACCTTGCATGTAATGACAGAAATGCATTTTTTACTTCAGAAAAACCTTAAAAAATATCATGCATGGTCGTGTCAAAATGTATGTGATGCGCTGACTTTTTTGTTTGACAACATTTTTGTTCGATTTGGCACCAAGCTCTATAGACAAGTAGTTGGGATTCCTATGGGCACTAATTGTGCTCCCCTGGTTGCAGATTTATTCCTGTTTTGTTATGAGAGGGACTTTATGATGTCTCTTTCTGATGATAAGCAGGCTGATGTTATTGATGCGTTTAACACTACTTCCAGATACTTGGACGATATTTTAAATATTAATAATGTTTATTTTGACAATATGGTTAGTCAAATATACCCTTCAGAGCTCCAACTGAATAAAGCCAATGCCTCTGATACCGAAGCCGCATTTTTAGACTTGCATTTGTCAATTTCTAATGATATTGTTTCTACCAAAATTTATGATAAACGTGACGACTTTGATTTTGAAATTGTCAATTTCCCATTTTTAGATGGTGATGTTCCTCGTTCTACATCCTATGGAGTCTATATCTCTCAACTCATTCGTTTTGCTAGAGCATCTAGCTATGTTGCTGACTTCAACACTCGCAATAAATTGTTAACTCAGAAACTTCTTAAACAAGGCTATCGGTATCATAAACTTCGCAAAACATTTTCAAAATTTTATAGACGATACTATGATTTGATTTCTAAATTCCAAGTTGGACTTAAATCTCTCTTGCGCCAAGGACTTTCGGAACCTGATTTCTATGGTGACTTGGTGTATAAATTGAGGAAGATTGTTGGCTCTAATAATTTTTCAGCGCAGTTCATTAAAATAATTTCCCATTATAAAAAGATTGGCTATAACATTAATGTATTGCAACAGACTGCATGCTTGGTAGTCAACCCAATCACGGTTGGCAACTTTGCTTTCCTCTTTAATTGCACGCCGGTGGGTCGGACTTCAGACTCTATGATGGTTCCGACTTAAAGACTTATCTATTGATGAGATGGTAGGGGCCTGATGCTTTGGCTGTTTGTCGGGCCCACCGGGGTTTACCTGTTGGATTTCTTTTGCTCCGGTAATCAGTTTAATTTACTGTTGAGTCCTTATCCTTGCTTTATCTCCTTGTTATATCTTGATTTATATGTGCTTTTAGGAGATGATGCATTGATAAGTTAGGGGTCTTTCATGCAGACCAAATATTTATGTGTCTTGATCCACATCTGAATTAAGGGTGAGGTTGGCGCCGTTAAACCGGTTTAAGCCCTTCAGTAAAATATTTTACTGACCGTTCCAAGGCGGTACTTCTTTTGTGAATCTTTTATGTTTTTGTTCTGTCTTGGGTTTGCTACGTCTTTGTACGCGTCTGTTTATATGTGCTTTGTGGTCACCTACTGGGAAAAGGCTGACCTCTTGGCTCTCGTTTGTGGTGTCTACTGTGAGTTTGTCACTTTCCCATTGGTATCCTGGGTCAGGTGTGGTACTTGATTGTATCGATTCCTGATCTTTGCACCTTTACTTACTTTTACCGTACCTCTTATAGTTCATGGGTGGTCCGCAAGGAAACTAGCCGTCTAGAATGCGTCAATTGAATTTTGTTCCGTCGACACGGCATGCTAGTATCCTGGAACGAAGGTAGTTCTCGAAAAATTGCATAACTATTTATTTCTTTACTTGCAATTTATGGAAACTATGGCAATTTACTGAAGTGTGCCTAGATATCATTGAATTGTTTCTATATTCGAATGGCCTTCGAAATATACAGGGCTTGAATATATAACTATTCCCCAACTTTTTCATTCTGAAAATACCAGCAGTTTCTGTCAAAAACGGGTTAATACTTTTAATGTTTGAATTAACCAGGGATTGGGCTTTAGAGAGAAAATTTAAAAAAAATGTTGGCCACAAATGAGCCATCTATAGTTTGGAGCAGACAATTTCAATTTTTTCTGCTTTTCGAGCTGCTGGCAGACGATTCTCATGAAATATCATACTTTTTTTTCCGAAGATTAGGAAAGATGTCGCAAAATTTGTCGTCTGCTGTGTCGTGATTGGCGCTTTAAGGGTTAATGGTAGTTCACTGGCAGAGAAAAACTAATATACATGGCGAGTAATGATGAAATTACTGTATGAGCTAGTTTCCTCGACAGCGAGCTAGTCCTATCAACAAGGTGCAAGTACCCTTGTCGTGATAAATCAGAAGGACATTTGAATTTAGCAGTACTGTAGTTTGTATGTTTTTATATGCACATATATTCCTGTAAGTGTTGTGAAAATGCACCTATTAACTATGTATTGGTACTTTTTTTTATTTAAAATCTGGAAATGCAGTTTTTAAACGGTGACATCACAATGAGACGAATACTTTTGTCCAAAATCTGTAATGTGCAAAGTCCAAATATTGTGTCTGTATGCAGAGATAGACTGGCTTGAAAACAGTATGCTCCTTATAATGGAGGGGGAGGGGGTATGAAACAATTAAGACCTGATAAATGCATAACATACACTTTAATCAATACTATACATATTTACATACATGGATTATACACTATTATATAGAGCCTCTCCAAGTTTAACAATTTCACATTCTTTAAAACAATCATTTGTTTGTGTTGATGCCTTACATCCCAGTCAACCATTTTTTCAGTCCTGCACAGAGTTAGTTGTACTATCGTACTTTCCAGATAGTGGCTAACAAAGGTACTGATCAATCAGACTGTGAGGATGCGGATACTAGTATGCATTCACAAATAGATTACTAAATAAGATACCATAAACTTCTAAATCTACTGGAAACTACATGTACCTTATAGCCAGACATGGAAAAATTGACATTATTGCTTGTATTGCAGAAATACAACATGCAAAACTGTTCTTGTATGTATAAATGAGAAAGTTCTACCTAAAAAGAAAATTTCAAAGACTAAGGAGCTCCAATCAAATGAAGATACAAAAGTATACTGTATACATGATGGTGTGTATCCCTGCCAAGAATTCAATTTGGGCCTTGACCTGAGAAAATCTGTCTTAGAGTTTTGCGAACAACAAAGGCCCTGACCAGCCTGTGTACCCCCACAGTCTGATCAGAGACATTGTTACTCACTTATGGAAAAGTGTCTAAACTTGCAACAAACAAAATTTTAATTTTCAAGCTAGTCTCTGTAGCTGAGCAGACTGGTTTGAGTCTCACTTTGTCAGAACCACAAAGATAGGTTTTGTGGCATTGGGGCCCATTTAAAAACAAACTGATCACATGGTTATTATGTATACAAGAGACAAACAAGACTACAAAAGAGTTTAGACTTTGCAATCCTTTAGTTGGTGCCTGAGGCCTGTCTTTGGCTGGGCCCACCGAGGCTCAACTTGAGGTTCTGTAGCTTGGACTATCTGTGAGCCCTTTTCTTTGTATTATCATAGTGTGTTAATTTGATTCGATTGTTTCTCTGTGATGATACATTGCAATAGTTACGAAGCTTCAATGCAAGCCAAACAATTTTTGTGTTTTAACAACGGACTCTAGGGCAAAGATTTGGTACCAGTAAAATGCATTTAAGCCTTAGCCCCTCAATGGCTTAGGCTGCTGTCCCGTTTAAGGCTGTGACTTTGTAGGTCTTGATTTATTGTTTATTGTTGTTTCCATTGTTTGTGGGGGCTTTGTGTTTTGCTCTTGTTTTGGTATTGAATACTTTGTGTCCATCTATTTTGGGAATCATCTTGACGGGGAAGAAAAGCTGGTTCCTTTGCTTCAACTGTCTTCCTGATGTCTTGTGACAGTCAGTGTTCTAAGGCTCTTCCTCACAGTGCCCTGGGTTGATCTGTGGTGTGTGATTCTGGTATTTCCTGATCATATGCGCTTCCTTTTTGTAGATTCCAGTTTTTGATAACTTACATGTTTATTTTGCCTGTTTCCTTAAAGAAAAAATGAAAGCAAAATTTTGATGAGACTTCAAATTTGCTTTGGGTTTATGAAATGTTTCAAGTACAATTTTTCAAGGCAGAAAGAAATCTCTATAAATCCTTTAAAAAGATGAATTATGGTATTCCATCCTAAATTTCATCACATGAAGATTTCAGTTTAGTTTCATCAGTTTTAAGGTTGGAGGTAAACATTGACCCTTGACTTTAGAACTTGAAATTCAATCCTATAAAATCTCCTCTGAACTATATAATGAACTCATATCTTATTGCTTATGTCTTATTATATAAGAGTATGTTGTTAGTCAACAAAAATAAGGTACATAGGCAACAGTTCTGATAAGACATTAATTAACGTAACAGACATTTTACTGAATACAGGTCTAAGACAACCCACAAAACAGATCATATAAATGATTCCAATATATGAATTACACATAATATATGCAATAAATAATACTAAATAAAACAACAATACTAAAACAGATCAGTGGTACATTTTCTGAGCTCTCTTAATAAAATAAACAAATGTTCAAGAATGACAAGAGAATAGGTAAAACAGATGGATGCTCCCCAAATAAACCCTTGTTCGAAAAGGGCTGCAAGTTGATATCTCTAACGGTATTAATGTTATGTGCTCTGGACAAAATTTAAGTATAAATTATGCAAAAGAGAGTTATTGTTCTTGTTCACTGCACCTCTCCTTATCGATATTTATCTACCAATGAAGTTTATGGTTCTTGTACACTGCACTTCTCGACACTAAGATCTATCTACCAATGAAGTTTCAGGTGTGGTACTTGATTGTATCGATTCCTGATCTTTGCACCATTACTTACTTGAAGTTGACATCTCATATAGTTTTTGTGTTATGCTCCGGACAAAATACAAGTATGAAAATTAACAACTGGCAATATCTCCTAAATTATGTTAGAGAGTTATCGTTCTTGTACACTGCACTTATTGACATTGAGATCCATCTACCACTGATGTTTGGTGCAGATATCTCTTATAAGTTTTGTGTTATGCTCCGGACAAAATTATGATAAATTCTGTGAAATTTCACAAAAATCACTTTGGAACTCACCCAAAACAACCAAAAAACTTTTATTTTAACAATAAAGTGTTATTTATAATTTCTTTATAAAATGTGTTTTTACGGGATGGTCTAAAAATTCTGTAAGATTTGAAAATCTCATGGGAGTCGGCTTTCAGAAGGGTCAAATATAGCGAGATTTTATCTCACAGTGTGAGGTATGTCATGTATGAACAAATGGGCCTTGAAGCAAGAAAACCTGTCTTTGGAGTTTATGGCCATGTAAGGTCCAAACCAGCCTACTCAGCTACAGAGATCTACTAGCTAGAATATTGAAATTTTGCATGGAGCAAGGCTGAAAACTATCCTTTCCAGATAGCAAATAACAAAGTCGCTGGTCAGACTACATGGATGTATAGGCGGGTCTGTGCCTTTGTTGTTCGCATGCAACAAAGTCTGGCTTTCTCACACTGAGTTTGCCCATGAGATTTCGTACTTATTGCAGTTAAGGTAAAGTCGCTCTTTTAACTTGTATGTGTAGCTATCTAGTGGGCAACAGGCCTTAGGTGTTGGTTGAGCCTTCATCTACATCTCTACTTTGTGTATGCTTGCCAGGCCCAAGGTTATAAAAGTTTTCATTCTTAACTGAGTACAAAATTTCAACTGCTCATAAAAACTAAAATACAGACAAATAAAGAAGTTTCTTGCTTTAAGTCTCTCAGATGTCTTATTAATCATGCTAATAAATGTTAAAATGCCAACAATTGTTGGCATTTTAACATTTATGAGCAGGATAAATTTCATGCTCAGCTGAGTTGAGCCTGGAAAAAGTTTTATAACCTCTGGGCCTGATCCCTTACTGCTTGCCAATGAGAAAAGTACCTACAATTCATGTATTGGCCGAATCTGTGTTTTATGATTATGGCACATTCTGAGCCTAAGCCTAATATTGCCATGTTCCTGATAATAGCAAAATGACAAACATGAAAAGTGAAACAATATAGAACAACATGGAGTTTATAAATAAAATAATGCTGAAATTGATCAGGTATCAGTACTTTTAAAGCATGCATTAAGTAAATGGATATACAGCAAAACCTGTGTAAACCGGCCACTCTCAAAAAGACCGAAAATTTGTTTTCAAGACCAAGTATTGCTTAATGCAGGTCAAAAGTACTGCAGAATGCTCCCTTTGGAGCATTCTGCAATACTTTCGACCTGCATTAAGCTACCATTTGTCATTAAGACCTTTGTTTTGTCTTTTTATGAGTGGCTGTTTAACACAGGTTTTACTGTATCATACAATCAAAGAAGTCAAAAGTATTCTGAACAAACATAGACAAAACATAGCAAAGAAGCAGTTTTGCGGTGATACTATTGTTGTGTGTTCTTTGTTTGTTGTGGCTCCCTTTGTGTGTGTATGTGTGAGGGGGGTGGGATGTTTATTCCTGTTTTTTTACATAGTTCTTTGTGTCCTTTCTAGTTAAACCTATAAAAGCATAAGTGTTCTTTTTTGGGACATAGCCAAATCTTATGTGCTGGCTTATGTAACAATTAAACATAGTCAGGAAAAAAATCTGAAAAAGACGCTTATTTAAGAAGGTACAGGCATTTTGTGAAGAAAAGGTTTTGAGATGCCTATTAGAGGTATTTTGGTATGCTGAATCCAAAAACCAATGTTGGCAAGCTGGAAAATGGCGTCTTCACTATCTAATTTGCATATTTTCAATATGGCCGCCAAATTGATGAAAAATCTATAAAAAATCTGTAGAGTAACATGTTAAGGATGCCAAACTGGTACAAATCAATCCAAAAGCATCTTCTCATGATTGGGGATCTTCACTGACATCAATTTATGCATTTAGAATTAAAAATATGACCAAGAGGTAATCAGGGGAGACAACTTGAGCAAAAAATCTTGCTTCCGACTTAGTTAAGGTTTTATCATGATAGTCCATGCTTATTTTCTGGCCCAAATGTGTCAGGAATGATTTCATTAAAAAGAGAACTTTAATAAAATGCATCACAATGATATCACTATTGTTTGCAGAAATATAGCGATTTATGCAAAATTCTGTAAGGTTCAGCTAGGGGAGGGGGTTAATGCAATTTTAAAGAAAGTGGGCCTGTACCTACAAAATGACTCTATCTCAACAGCAATTCACGCTACACTGTTAAACTTGCTAGCAAATTATAGCTTAGATATAGTACTTTCATCTGATGGAATGGTCTGATATGCAGATTAGTCACCTAATTTGCATATTCATCAATACTAATGAACATTTCAGAAAATAAGGGAAAATTATAAAAAAGCAAATATACACTGAATTCTGCCCCCTAACTGTCCTTGTTGCATGTTATTATATCATCAGTGATACAATTTGACACGTTCTTTCATCCAATAGTCATATTATAAAATTATATCATTTGCATATTCATGAGTATTTATGAAAGTAAAAATAGAGGTAAAATCATGGAATAAATATTCCCCCCTACCCACACACACACCTTGGGAGGGGGAGGGGGCTTATTAGACTTACCTTGCACCCAAGGACACTCATTCATGGATGCAAAATTGTTCAATGGGACCACAAAATACCAAAAATTCTTATTGTCTCCGAAAATTAACCTATTTGGATTACATAAAATTGCATGGTGCCCATGGCAACCCGTCGGACACTGTAGCTGGGTCATTTGCAAGCAGACCCAAGATTGACACTTGCGTGCTGCACATACTTTCATAGATTTTTTCTCTTTTCCACTAATTCAAGGAGGGGTTACTGGCAAAACAAAATGGTCGCTAAATAGCAAAGAAAAAACTGGCTAGAACAATTTACCCTTCCCCCATAATGTGAAAATACACAATATGATTCTGAAGAAAGTGGGTGTACCTACAAAATGATTCGTATCTAAGCAGCAACTCATCCTAGTCTACGGACCCTGGTACCAAATTGAAGCACAGACAAAGTTTTTTTATTCAATATGCTGATATGCAAATTTTCGCTTTTGCATATTCATGAGTATTAATAAAAAAAATAAAAATAAAAGAAAATTCGTAGAAAAAATGAGGGGGTGTACCTATACACATTATCCATATGTCATTTGCTAGTTATCATAGACTATCAAACCGGGTACCAAATCAAAGCCTGGACAAAATACTTTTATCCAATGGTATGAAATGCAAATAATCTAATTTGAATAGTCATGAATATTTATGAAAACATGAGAAATAAGAGAAAAATGGTAGAAAAAATAAGGAGGGTGTGTACAGTATTACATAAATGTAAGCTGCTATCTTTTCTAGACTACCAAACTTGTTACCAAATTAAAGTTGAGACATTACATTTTAACCCAATAGTATGATATACAAATTATCTAATTTGCATATTCATTTATTTTAATGAAAACATTAGAAATCGACAAAAATGTTTGAAAATTTAAAGGGGTGTACGTACAACAAAATCCATATGTCAGCTGCTAAATATTCTAAACTTCAAAAATTGGTACCAAATGAAAGGTGAGTCATAGAACTTTAACACAATAGTCTGATATACAAATCTTATTTACATATTTGTGAATATTTATGAAAACATTAAACAAAGAAAGAAAAATTGCAGAAAAATTAAAATGGGTATATCTACAAAATTACCTATACCTCATCTGCTGATTGTCATAGACTAACAAGCTTGGTAAGCAAATAAATGCTAAGACATAGCACATTTTATGCCATGATCGGATATGCAAATCATGTTATGGTTATATTCTTGAATATTAATTTAAATGTTAGAAAGGAGAAAAAAAATGGTAATAAAAATAAGGGGGTGTACCTACAAAATTACTCATATCGTAGCTGCTAATATTCCTAGACTACCACACTTGGTACCAACTTAAAGCTAAGACATTTTACTTTACTCAATAACCATAATGTAAAATTATCCATTTTTTAAATTTATTAGTATTAATTAAAACATTAGAAATGAGAGAGAAAACGTAGAAAAAATAGTGGGGGTCTACTTCTAAAATTACTCCAATGTCATCTTTAAATTGGTGTAGACAATTAATCTTAGTATCAAATTAAGGTTGAGACATAGTATTTTATTCCAATGGTCAGATATACAATCAATTTACAAAAATATTCATGAATATTGATGAAAAATATAGAAAACTAAGGAAAAATTGAAAACGAATCAATAAGGTTGTATCTTCAAAAAATACTCATCAATAAACAAATTAAATAATTTGCATATCAAACAATAATATTATAGAACTATTTCTGGACTTTATTGGGAACAAGTTTAGAAACTAAGTGAGTATGAAATCTAAGATAAATAGCAGCTGAGATATGAGTAATTTTGCATGTACATTTTATTAATTGTTCTCTAAATTATTCTCATTTCTAATATTTAATTAATATTCATAAATACAACTTTTAGATAATTTGCATATTGGTCCATATAAGTAAACATGATATGTATTAGCATTTAATTGGTATCAATACTTGCAGTATAGGATAGTAAGCAGCTGAGATGTGGATAAATTTGCATGTACACCCCTTAATTTTCACGATTTTTCTCTTATTTCTAATATTTACATTAATATTCATGAATATTCAAAGGGGGAGTTCCAAATCTGCCCACGCATGGATTTCGATAATATTTTGTATGTTGAATACCTACGTTATAGCAACTACAAAAATGAAATTATTTCATTCCTCGAAGGCTGTTAGGCCACAGGGGGGCACCTTGATGTACACCCTCTTTGTACTAATACATGACCTATTAAATATCAGTCTCAAATCATTAACATTATTGACTGCTACATTCTTTGAATGGAATATGAAAGAAGACTTCCCAGGGTATACCTTACTACCATTAATGTATATGAATACATCTAGATAATTTTTTTCTGACCCATCAAAATTTGAATTATCCCCATATTGAAAACTAAAGTTAGTGTCTATAGGGGATTCTGTCTTAAAATTTACCATGTTCCAGTTTTTGTCAACCCATAATATTTTCAGAAAAGTAGGTCCAATACATCTTCTTTATGCATGTAAATTTTCATAAAATTTGGACACCGGTAAAAGTGTTATAATTTGCATGAAATGAGTTAAGTCAGTTTTGATTCTTAAGTGAAATAAAATAAAATATTCCAGTTAGGTCTTACAAATCGCAGTCTTTCAACCAGTATTATTCTAAAAACACATTGACTATCACTACTTAGTATCTTCATCAAAATTAGGTCCAAAATATTTTTGGTGTCAGAAGTTTTAACTAATTCAATAGCATAAAACTGCCATTTTTGTAAGCAGCACTTGATAAGTAGCACTTGGTCTAGAACTTAGTTGTACGGGTGGATGTCCAGCAGGTATCATTTGTAAATTGATCTTTCACTGGTTTCCAAATTATTTTTGGACTGAAGCCAACAAGTGGTTATGCTCTTAATGTCTATCAGCCATTGAAAAAATTCAAACAGATTAGGATTAATGCTAGGTAATTCACCATATCCATCTACATTCTATTTCCTGTTGCACCTAGAACTGCCTCTATCTTATGTCCCTCCGAATCAAATATTGAGGGTAAATTGGTTTAGGGCTATGTGCATACTTCTCATTAACTCTTATAAACTAATGTAAACCAGGTCAAGTGTTTAAGAAATTGTGTATGTTCTGACTATTTTGGTAGGTTCTTTTTTCAGAGAACATGGATTTCACACTAGCTGTCTTCGTATTGGGTTAAACTTCCCCCTACATTGATAAAGTGTTGTTACATTTTCATATTCTGTTCCTTCTGGAATATTTAGTTTCAGCAGAAAGTAAAAGACAATTTAAGCCAGTGCTAGGAGGCATGAGAGCTGCAGCACTTTCCACTTAGTGTCATGCAGAGACTGAGTGAAACTGAGTCTTAAGTTTAAAAACTTTATAGTTCATTTCTATTATGGAATGATCCATTTTCCCACATTATTTATTAAGAGTATCCTTATTTTGCAGTCCCTTAGTCACTCAATGTGTACATTTTAGTGAATGGTTTACAGAATCTTATTTGAATTGCATTGTATCTTAATTGGCATTGATTGTTGTTATTTCTCCTGCATAAAGTTCTATCCCCCCAAAACATTTCAAAATCGTATCCAAAAATACTTATCATAAACCCCATTTAACATCATTAATATACCAACGATAGCTTTAAAACTGCTCCAATAAATAGAAATGGAGTTGATGAAAATATAAATGATACTTTTTAAGACTATAAATGGGTTTTCAAATATTAAGAAACGCTTAGCGAATTTTTGATGGTATACATAGTGAACATCTGACAAGGTGAAACAGTCTTTGTGCTGTTATTTCCATCGTGGTTATAGAATCATGATTTTGATTCTCAAATGACCTCATAATCATAATGCTGACATACTAAACAATTCTGTAAAACTGGGCATAAATATTTATGATGAATTCAATAATATTTATTCATTTAACAAAAGTCTGGCTCACCATTCAAACAAAATATATTTCTGAATATTATCCTTATACATATTGTCAAATTTATAGATGGGAAAGGTAACACACCATAATTAAAACCCAAACATTGTTGATATAATTTGTAGAGCTGAATTTGAGTAAATATTCAAAAAGAAACATTATTTTAAACAATTTATGTGATAAGATATGGTAATGTGTGTACCGCACAAATAAGCTAGAACTTACAGATTATTCTAATAATTATCATTTATAGACATTCTTATTTCACATAGATGCAAATTTGGCTGATTTGGGGGGTACCCCTATAAGCACATACTACACAATACCAAATGTTGTAACCGACCAATTAAAAGCGATTGAAAACAAAATAATTATAAGGCAAACAGTCAATTTGCATAATATCATCAAGATCTATGCCTGTGCAGAACAGAACACTATGTAAATTGAGCATACTGCTGGAAGTTTACATAAAATCTTGATTTTTACATTCTGCAAAATTTTGACCATTAAGATTGAAATTCAGAAAACTACATTTTACCGGTTTTATTTTTTCTTGAGATTTTATGATTATATCAAACACATGTGTGGACAAATTTGATATAAATTTCATAGGTTGACAAGAACAGCGACTAGGCAAAATTGACAATTTAATTTGTTGAAAATATTTTCAAAATGTTAATTTTAGGGGTACCTTCAAACAAAATTTGATGTGGACGTGTTTATTTTAAACATTGAAATACATTTATGGTACATACATAATTACAAATTATTAGGCATCATGTTGAGAAGAAATTAGGTTGAAAAATAAATAAATCTTGTCGCCTAGGGCCACTTTTAATTAGGGTGTCCATTTTTTAATTTTAAAATTTAAAATTATTTAAATTTAACATCTGAAATAGATGAATGGTTAAATATCTCACAAATAGAACACACATGTTACAGACAATCTTTCTACAAAATTTTATAACTTTCTGTGCGTGGGCAGAACCCTATGTAAATTCCATATAGGGTGGAACTCCCCCTTTGATAATTTGCATATCTGAACATTGGATGAAAGTCCTATGTCTTAACATTCAGTTGGTACCAAGTTTAAAAGTTTCGGATGAGTTGCTGCTGAGATATGAGTACTTTTGTAGGGACATCTCAATTCTTAAGAAGTGCATTATGAATTGCCATGGAAACCATGCGATTTAACATAGCTCAAATAGGTTTATTCTTTAGGGCAATATTTTTCCCCATTTAGGTGGTCTCCCAAAACAATTTGACACACATTAAAAGATTCCTGATCGTGCAAGGGTGGACTAATTAGACCCTATGGTACTAAGGAATGAGCATGCTGTTACTTTTTATAGATACAAAATGTACCATATATTTGGGCATCTACATTATGACATATTTATTTTAAAACAAAACAACTTGTTGATTATCAAAGTTGTCTTTTAATTTATTACTTGAAAAGCTGGTAAACAGTCCAAAATCGTGCTATGAATAAAACTAACATTTAAAATGCAGGATACTGAATAAGGCAAGTTTATATAATGAGTTTATAGACTAAATGGACATTTATTACCATGAATACAGTAATATCATGGAATGATAATGTATATTGCTGCCAAAACCATGTACTCAAATGGTAAAAGGATCTTAGGACATAAAACAAATGATTTTGGATACAAAAACATTGTCAAAAAATAAAATATTTCAGTTATATGTCAAATTCCATGATTTTTGGCGGCCATTTTGAAAATATGCAAATTATGCCATTAAGACGTCATTTCTCAGCTTGCCAACATTGGTTTTGGGATTCAGCATACCAAATTACCCCTAATCAAGGTGTCAAACCCTTTTCGTCACAAAATGCCTGTACTTGTTAACTTTTCTGATATTTTTTCCTGACTAACAAGAAAAAAATGCATATTCCCATTCAGTTCACATTAATAAAGAAAATCAAATTGTCATAAAATCCTTATCTCTGATAGCATCTTATAAAATGTCAGGCCAGGCTGATCTGGATCCAAACTGTTTGACACTCTGATTATATTCCTAAAATACATTTTCAAAAAAGTTTATTTTAAAAAAAAAATCAGCAGACTACAAAAACATGCAAATTTACCCAGGGTGCGAAGAGTTAAAACATGCTTACAAATATTAAACTTACTTTGCGGTTATCTAATGATTTAATATGTAAATACAGAGGGTCAGCTGTAACTTAAACGTTAAAATGCCCTTAATATTCTTTGGTTACTAATATGTAAAAAATATTTATCACATGATACATGACATTGTGTTTGGGAGTGATATAACACCATGTATTAAAACTGATAAACCACTAGTGTTTTACGTATTTAATAACATTATGTATAACGTCCATAACAATGATGCGTACATAATGACAAAATCTTAACGTTTTCATGCCAAAAAATGTGACTCCAAAGTAATTTTAATGACATATGATAAATAGATTCTAACATTCCTGCTACCGTTTTATTAAATTTATTAAATATGTTGCGAAAAAGGTAAAAAATGTTTGGCAAATTCACATTTGATCTCTTTTCTCTAACTTATTTAATAAATTCAATAAACGTAATATCCTCTAATTTTTATAGTCAATACTGAAGGTTCCTATGCATAGCTTTAAACCAAACAAGGACACATCTTTACATTATCAAGTCAATTCATTCAATAATCTTGTTCTATAAGAGTATACATTGCCTTTGCAAATACATAACTTGGTTGTCCCTGCTAGAATGGACTTATCAGTTCTATCAAGTACACACAAACAATGTTTAAGCAAAATAATTGAATTCTCACAAATATTCATGTTGATGAGCCCTCTAAGAGACAGATACCACAGCTGGTTTATATATTTAGTGATGTTATGTAGTGACATCCATAAAAACTGTGTTGTGTATGAAATGATGTTTTAAAGATTTCACGCAAAAACACAATTTCAAAGTAATTTTAATGTCATGTTATAAATCGAGTCTAATATTCGTGCTCCTGCATTATTGAATTTTTCAAACTCGTTGCCAAAGAGTGATAAAATGCTCGGCAAGCCTCGCATTTTATTGCTTTTCTCCAACATGTTTAATAAATTCAATAATACATGTGCACTCATGTAAGATCCTCTTTTTATTGAAACAAATACAGTAGTTTTATCTGACATGGTTTTCTCTATGATTCTGCCACATTAACAACTATGAATTAACTTCAGCTGCGAATTTTGTAGTCTGCTGATAATCTTTGCAAACAGTTTGGACCCAGATTAGACGAGACAGAATATCGGGCCTGATTCTGTCAAGCCATATCTGGATCCAAATCATTTGACACTCTGATAGTGTTCTTGAAATATTTTTTTAAAAGTTAACTTTGAAAAAAGTAAGCAGACAGCAAAAAAAAAATCATGAAAATAACCCAGCAAGCAAAGAGTTATAAGATTGGCCTGTGCATACAGTGCTCTGCTGAGGCTATGTTTTCCCACCATTTAACCCTATCTTAAAAGACCAATGGAATTTTCCATAAAGTTTGATACAGTTAAGTCAGGATTGTCCATTGTTTATATTAATAGGTCACAGGCTATAATTTCCAAAAAATATTATAATTCTTTCCATGAAGATCAAGTTTGTCCTAGCAAACAGTGCAGACCTTGATGAAATGCCGCCATATGCCGCATTTCATCTGGTTCTTCACTGTTCGCTAAAATAACCATTAGCAGGTTTCTGGTCTTCAAAGGGTTAATGAATAAGCTTAAAAAATGACTCACCTTATTTGTCTTTGGTGGGACATTGTCCCATTCCCCAACCCCCTCCCGTTTTTTAACATAATTATTTTCACATCCACTGTCTAAAATCATTTTGAAGGATATGAGACACTTTTCCCCTCCTGTAAATTTCTTGGCAGAACAATGGCATAATGGGAGATTTACCTTTGAGCGGAGAAGAGCAGATTTATTTTTACGAAAAAGCGGAGTCTCGGGAGAACCAGCGGATGCTTAAATCATTTAAATGAGCGAATTTTCCAGGTAAACATCCAGATGCAGGGTAGGATCAATGATTCCTGGAATGGGGGTTCATAAGTATAAAGGTGTGGGGGCTCGCTTTGCTGATTTTATCTCATTTATCTTAAATATCCCATGAAAATGAAGTAATTTGGTCTCAGTGAGACCAAAATATTTCATTTTCATAGGATATTTAATAGCGAGGAGGGGGGAGCGAACCGCCTCTGGATCCACCACTGTAATGTGCCCCCAATCATCTATTAAGCACTGAGCAATATTGGCCATTAGGTAATACAACTTAGTGAATACTTATTTAAAGGTCATTACCTGGAAATATTGCTTATTTGATTGAACTATCCATCTGCTCTTTTGACTGTATGGTTCTCCGCTCATTTCATACTCCGTCTCGGTATGATTTCCGCTCAAATGTAATTCGCCCGGCATAATATGGGCCGCATCATGAGAAACCTGTCTCTTGGGTGTGACCAAGTTAGCCACCAAGACTAAATAGAATACTGAATTTTCACTCATAGCAAGACTTAGTATATTTAATATACTTATATAAAGCACTGATCAGACTGCATGGATGCAAAACAAAAGCAGGTTTTCTCATGTAAAGGCCCATATGGTTAAGTATCTATTTTTGGTAAATAGAAAAATGATTTCATAATACAAGTTTAGAAGAGAATAAATCGAGCGAGATTTGTGCTTGAGATTTCATTTTCTGAGATCTTGTGGAAAATAAACCACTTATAAATGGGCCTCGTCGCGACAAAACCTGTCTTCGGGGTTTCCGGGAAAGCGAGTTTCAAACCAGTCTCCTCAGCTACAGTGACTTGCTAGAAAATTGAAATTTCACCTGTAGCAAGTTTACATATGATACTTTCCAAAAAGCCAATTACAAAGGCGCTGATCAGACTGCATGGATGCGCAGGCTGGTCTGTGCCTGTGTTGTTCGCAAACCCCCGAAGACAGGTTTTCTCGTGTCGAGGCCAAAATTATGCACAATGTAAAGAAACTGAAAATGTTGGCATTAAAGATGTAAATCATTTAAACATTTTAGAGGAGGTAAATGTATACAATTCTCCATTTCTAACATCTGAAACTGGTATATGATACAATGCACTGTTGTAAAACTAACAAAAACATAATAAAGTTTGCTCAATTTGAATTTCTTGATTGATGGAATCTTCCACTCAGTTTTATAAAATAACTTTAAGAAGACCCAATATCTATTTTGAGGAAGACAGGCTAGAATCTCAAAATACAGACTTACTACCAATGCAACTACCAGCTTAGCAAAAACATAGTGCTTGAAATCAAATTTGGTGATATAGCTGTCATGTTAATATAAACGATTTGCATATACGAGGATTTGTCAAAAATAACTAAGTTCTACCTCATTATATCTTAGCCTCACATTGTAGACAAAAAATGTGATTATCTTTTATAACTATAACATGTCATAGAGGCAATTCCAATGTGTACCTACAACATATGTCCATTCAATAAATGAGTGTTTTTTGCCATATAACAGGTTTTTCACAAACTTCTCAACTATTTTTTATGTTTCAGTGTAATGAACATGTTTTTGTGTAGTTTGGCATGCACC
Source organism: Loripinus fragilis (assembly GCA_964019695.1). Lineage (NCBI taxonomy): Eukaryota > Metazoa > Mollusca > Bivalvia > Lucinida > Lucinidae > Loripinus > Loripinus fragilis. Next base: position 109,152,716 of record OZ026514.1, on the reverse strand, counting down.
TGGATGACAATAATAGACAGCCAATACAATTGACAACTTATCTTTAGATGTTTTATTGCAATGAAATGCTAACTTGGTGGTTACCTGGTTGTATGATGTCTAACCCATCTAAGACTAAATGTCCTTTATAGGGGACATCAGTGCAGAACCAAATTAGATGAGCAGAACGCTTTTTCTGATCAGGTTCTGTACTGTTTGTTCATAGAATGTACTTTTAAAACTAAAATGAAACCCTTTAATGTTGGATTCTAATAATACCACTGATGCCACAAATTGCTCAAACAAATTTTACAGAAACAAAATTTTTCGAAACACTTTGTTATCACACAAAAGCACATGAAAAAGCTTGAACAAACACCGACACTTTGTGTTCTGAATGTCATGCCGCTGCTATCGTTCAGTATCTCTTCCTCCCTGTGCCGTGGGTTGGTCTGCAGTATGGGATTGTGGCATTTCCTGGTCAAACAGAGTTCTTACCCTGAAGTTATTGTAGCTAAATAATATCATTTTCATGCTTCTTTAAGTGCCAAGGGCATCTGAAGATATGTAAATCTCAACGTCTTTCAATTTCATTTTATGGGCCTCAACTATATCAATATTTGAGCAGTATACAATATAAACTTTGAATTTTATAATGTATGAAGAGACAACAAAAACATCTACAAATTTATGTAATATTAATATATATTATGACAGTCTTGCATCTCTGAGAATGGACAGATATATGGTGGTTGCTTTGTGTCAGGCAGTGTAGCAGATATGTTCTGTCTTCCCAGCCAAGAGTGAGAGTGACATCTTGTTTTGTTTACAACATTATCAGGGACTTATAATCTATAGATCACTTGTGTATTAATCCTATCCTTAAGATAGGATTAATACACAAGTGATCTATCTCTTTGCGATAGATCAAGTGAGGTGAACAAGTAATTTTTTTACCTAGCAATTATAAATAAAATATTATGTCACTGTCACTCTTGACTGGAAGGACAGTAAATGATAATCATTTGTAAGTCAAACAAGTACTAATAATAATAACAGAGACATTCCAACTGATGTGAATAAATTAAAAGTAAAAGTAAAACATGATTCTTATATATACAGAAAACACAATGAGAAGAAACTGGGTAAATGTGATGAAAGAAATGAAGAGACTTCCTGAACTAACATGGGCGGATCTAGAGGGGGGGACTGGTGGATGGACCCCTCCCTGGAAAATTAAGTGGCTATAGATTTCCGATTGTACAGACCCCCCTCAAGAAGCAATTGGACCTTGGCCCAATTGCTTCTTGAAGGAGGTCCGTACGGCTCTCTGTGAAATACGAAGGTGACTAAAAAACCTTGTCAGGACACCCACTGACAGAATTTTCTGGATCTTCGCATGACTAAAATCCAGCATGATTTCTCATCTAAGAGTTTATACATGACCCCGCATCAGGCAAAAAATACAAGTTGGCATGGGCGCCCAATGAAAACTCAGATCAGCCTGCACATCCATGCAGTCTGATCATTATCAATGAGCACTCTTTGAATAGTCAGGGGTCCAACATTTCTTCAGTTGTAAAATAAAGACTATTATCACACTGTGTGGATGCACAGACTGATTTGAATCTTTGCTGTATGCACATGCCAACTTGAACCTTATACATAATACCATAATTGATCTAATAGGCGCTCAGTTTATCTAAATGGCCAGCGCATGAGATTTTGGTACAGTAAAACCTGTCTAAAATGGCCACTCAAAAATAGACAAAACAAAGGTCTTAATGACAATAATCATTTGCTAGTCAAACAAGTACTAATAATAATAACAGAGACATTCCCACTGAGGTGAATAAATTAAAAGTAAAAGTAAAACATAATACTTATATACAGAAAACACAACGAGAAGAAATTGGGTAAATGTGATGAATAAAATGAAGAGATTTCTTGAACTAACATGGGCAGAACTACAGGGGGGGGGGGGGGGAACTGGTGGATGGACCCCCTCCCTGGAAAATCAAGTGGCTATATATTTCCAATGGTACCCTTCTAGAAGCAATTGGACCTGGGTCCAATTGCTTCTTGAAGGAGGTCCGTTCGGCCCTCTGTGAAATACGATGGCGACTAAAAAAACCTTGTCAGGAAAACCCCTGACAGAATTTTCTGGATCTTCGCATTGACTAAAATTCAGCATGATTTCTCATCTGAGAGTTTATACATGACCCCGCATCCAGCAAAAAATATAAGTTGGCATGTGCGCCCAACGAAAACTCAGATCAGCCTGTGCATCCATGCAGTCTGATCAGTTTCAATGAGCACTCTATGAATAGTCAGGGGTCCAACATTTCTTCAGTTGTAAAATTAAGACTCTGATCAGACTGTGCATATGCACAGACTGATTTGAATCTTTGTTGTATGCACAGGCCAACTTGAACCTTTGGTGGATACCAGCTCAAATATATTAAAGGGATAAATATTTGAGCAATAATACTGGTACCACTCATTATGACTCTCTCCTGGGGTCATTCTGGTCAGATCAAAAGAACAGTCATAATGAGGTGATTATGACTTCCTTACTTGGGCAATAAAGTGGTCCCATAAAGGGATTAGGTAATTTATGATAAAATATTGAACCTATCTTAGTGAATGAAATTGAGTTGTATACAGGTAAGTCCCCTCTTGAGGCACCATCAATTTTGTGAGATACTGAAACTGTCCCTTATCAGTTAATCCTTTAATGATCTCTATTGGACAGTGATCTACGTCTTTAAGTGACAATACCTTATGCCAAGAACACCTAATACCATAATTGATCTAATAAGCTCTCAGTTTATCTAATTGGCCAGCGCATGAGATTTTGGTACAGTAAAACCTGTCTAAAATGGCCACTCAAAAATAGACAAAACAAAGGTCTTAATGACAACTGGTAGCTTAATGAAGGTCAAAAGTATTGCAGAATGCTCCCCTTGGAGCATTCTGCAATGCTTATGACCTTTATTAAGCGATAATCGGTCTTGAAAACAAATTTTGGTCTTTTTGAGAGTGGCCTTTTTAGACAGGTTTTACTGTACTTATCACATTTTAAGCACAATGGCACTCTTTAAACATGCATTCACAGCAATCTAGTAGGGCTAGAGGACTAAACTCCGGCTGATAAGTTTTTAGACCTAATTTTTCGCAATAACTTTTTTGTCTTCAATTTTGGCAAAATGTGTTCGCGATGAAAGTTGTAGAGGAGAATTTCCGCCAACTTCTCCAAGAGGTCTTGTGCTTGTGGCGCTAACAGATTTTTGTGTATATAGATGAAGAATTTGCAATAAATTGAATTCATCCCAAATTTCTAAGTCTTTTATTGACAGGTATAATTGACCATAATTCGTATAGGCGTGACAGAAAGGGGTAGTTTCAAAAATATTCGGAAGCGGTGCATATTCTTCAAAGGCTGTGCTTAACATCATACTCAGAATTTACCGTGCGTACGCATAATCAACTTAAAGCAGGCTCATTTGTAAGAACAAAGGCTGGGTTATCGCATGACGTGATTTTTCTCTGATGCACGTGCTATGAAATGAACGGTTTTGAGATGACCCTACTTGTTTAACGCACGAGCGAATCAGGCGCGATTCCTATTATATTTGAACAAGCCATCCATCGCTTTAGTAATTGAATAAGGGCGGTGCAATGTAACTTTTTGACTGACATCTTGGACTTGGTTTATTTGTGCTTAGCTTACAATGTTCAAAGAGTGCATCTAAGCACAGAGGAACCTGCAGCATCTAGGATTTTGGAACGATTTGGAGAAGTTGTTGGAGATGTTCCTGAATACTTTTCATCGCGAACCCATTTTTCTAAAATTGAAGATATAAAAGTTATTGCTAAAAAATAAGTCTAAAAACTTATCAGCTGGAGTTTAAATGTTTGTCTGAGCATTCATCTGTGTCCATACTCTGTAAAGGGCATGTGTGCATAAAAGGTTGAATACAGTAATTTAATCTCTCAAGGATTAAGACAGAGATTCAAAACAGATCTTTGCTTGAATGGATGTACACACCAACAGAGATTCATCACAGATCTTTGCTTGAATGGATGTACACACCAACAGAGATTCATCACAGATCTTTGCTTGAATGGATGTACACACCAACAGAGATTTATCGCAGATCTGTGCTTGAATGGATGTATACATCAACAGAGATTTATCGCAGATCTGTGCTTGAATGGATGTATACATCAACAGAGATTCATCACAGATCTTTCCTTATATGGATGTACACACCAACAGAGATTCATCACATATCTTTGCTTGAATAGATGTATACACACTAACAGAGATTCATCACAGATCTTTGCTTGAATGGATGTACACACCAACAGAGATTCATCACATATCTTTGCTTGAATAGATGTATACACACTAACAGAGATTCATCACAGATCTTTGCTTGAATGGACATACACACCATGATACATCACACTGCCTTTCATCAAAATCTTCTGCACATATAGTTCTGTCCAGGTTCTTTTATAAATCCAAATGCTGAATAAAATTTAACCATTTTGTCTAAACACTCCAGTGAGATTTTATAGCAGTCCACTTGTTGACTGAGTAAGACTAGAACACCAACTAATCTGAAACAAAAGAAACAGATGATCTTACATGTACATGAGTGGCCATTTACACTTTGCCTACTGGGTAATTTTTCATGCTTTTTTGTCGTCTGCTGATTTTTTCAAAATCAACTTTTTTGAAAAATTCTTTCAGGAATACCATCAGAGTGTCAAACAGTTTGGATCCAGATCAGGCCCGACATTTTGTCAGGCCTTATCTGGGTCCAAACTGTTTGCAAATGTTATCAGCAGACGACACGAGTAGGCAAAGAGTTAATACAAAATTTATGAAACAAGCTTTAATAAGTTTCATTTGTATATGAAATGAATATCAATTTAAGATTCTGTTAATTATATAACCGTTTTCACCAGGATTTTAGACTTTTAAAGAAGAAAACTATCATATGTTTAATAACATTTTTCTTTGTTCATAGCAACATCTGTAAAAGTATTTTTTTTTTCTAAATTACGGTATCTTGTTTAACCCTTTATGTACAAATGATTTCTTCATTCTGGTTGATACAATAAACTTGGGATGGTCCACTTTATATTTTAAGGGGTCATAGTTTATAACTTCCAAAACATAATGTATTTCTCCGAAGATCATTTATATCATAGCAAACAGGGTAGACCCTGATGAAATATCATACTAAGTTTGCAAAAGTACCCATTTAGATGTTTCCATTCTACCAATGGTTAAAAAATCGAAAATCCTTTTAAAAAAGGTCACATGATAAACAGAATCTGACACTATTGGTTATTTCATATGAAATTTAAGAAACTTGTAAAAGCTTGTTTTATCAAGTTCATATTAAATGTTCATGAGTGCAGTATCCTCTACATAAAATAATATCACAGTAAATGTACACTTTTATAAAACAAAGTCATTGCTCATTTATTTAAAAAACGTTTTACATGCTTCATAAAATATTAAAATATACTATGGTATCCCACACTCAAGCAGGTATCAGCTCAAAATTATTATTACCCATTGAAAGGTTGAGAAAACTGTTTAGTCCGGCAGAAGTTTCAGTGGATCTAGATTCGGATACCACACAAAATGTATTGAAGAATTATCAAATATATTTTGCTCAAACTGATTTCTCAATACATATTAATTATAAGCATGCTATACTTTGGGTAAAATAAATCTGTATTTTCAAAGTCAATACAGTTTCTGCATAGGTTTTGAGGTATAGACCGGGATTTTATAAAAGGGAAGAAAAGCCAGGTTCAAAGTACTGGGTCACCATCTTTAAGCAAGTGTTAAATGCCCTTTTTTAACCCTTAAAGCGCCAAGAAAAAAATGCATCTGAAAATGTCGTCTGCTGAAGTCGTCTGCTGCAAATAATTGCCTTACATTACTGACAAATTAAGTATAGAAGCAATCAGTGTGGACCCAGAACAGACTGCTCCTATAGGAGCAGTCTGATCTGGGTCCACACTGTTTGCCATGGAGGCTTCTTAAACATTTCAGCAGACGAGAAAAGCAGACAACCTTTGTTGCGATTGGCGCATTAAGGACTGGTGCTGTTGTCTGAATATAAAAGTAATACAAGCAAGCTCTTTGAGATTTGATGCATGTACATATATTAATTAGATGACCAGTGAAGGCTCAGGCTAGCCTGCACAACCATACAGTTATATATAGCCAGAGACCTCACTCCTTTATGTGTACAAACATACATAGCTCAAGATAAACACATTTTTAGTGTAAAATTGTGAATATGTTTAGATCCATCAATTTAAACATGTGTTTTGGGTGCTACATTAACTGTCTCAATGAGATGTTTCTTTTGAGTACCCACAACATAGATCTATGTTTTGTTTTACAAATAAGAAAATTTGATTTCAATTAAGCACTCTTATCCTGGGACCTGTATAGAGGTAGAGAGTATGGAAGAAGATGAAAAGTCAGACCAAAACAAATCACCTAGCTACACTGGATAGCATAATGTAGGATCAGGCCTCTAGACAATAATGAGTAAGTATTATTTCTAATACAAAACATAGGTTGTGGGTACTCAAAAGAACTGTCTCAATGCAACAGTTCTTTTGAGTGCCCAAAACACATGTTAAAATTGATAGGTAAGAAAATATTCACAATTTTACACTTAAAAATGTCGATCTCAACCTATGTGACTCAATGCATTATGGGATAAATTTACCATTGCAAAATGTGCTGGCTCATACTTATCTTAAAATGCAACATTCAAGGCTATTGTATAAGCATGAGTAATTATACTTACTAATATGTTCTTCAAAAGGGATACAAATGGTTGCTTTCTTGCCTTAATTTTTAAATTCTAATTTTGAGATATATTAAAAGATATTCAAGAAAACAATAATAGAATTCAAACTTGCATAATTTAATGAAAATCTCTGTCAAAAGAATATTGTGTAAAAAGTTCCCCACAGGGCATGAATAGTTACAAAAAACTTTGGGGCGTTAAACATGTTTTATTAGATACCCACTGGCCATGATGATTGTCAAATAAGATACCCACTGGACATTAAGTATGTTTAAACATAAACCAATGTGTTAATAAATATGTTTAACCAGAGATACATTGATTATGAATCGGATACATTGTTCACATCGAACATGAAAATGTTAAATCTGATACGATGTATCCATTTAATATGAAACTTGTTTAAGGACAAAAAATATGCTTAACCAGATACCCATTGGGCTTGTAAAATGTTAAAATATATCCTTTGGACCTGAAATGTTTTAAATCAGATAAGCATTGGATACATGAAAAATAATGTATAAGTTTCCCAATGGACATAAAACATGACATTGTTTGCACCATTAATGTAGTTTTATTTCTATTTAACCTTCAAATCCAAACAAACAAATGAACTAAATTATTATATTCTTTAAAATATTTATTCCATTCAAATTACATAAAATCATGGTATATAAATGTGTAATAATTCTAAAAAATCTGATTACTTGAAAGACTAAATAAATTCAGACTTAATAAAGAAATTTGAATAAAATGGTTGTCTTGATTGCAAGCGTTTCATACTTGATCAAGTGATTTTACCAGTCTTCCATTGGCATAAATTTGGTATCATTTGTCACTTCATTAAGCACTTAATTTAATGCTTATTTGCTAAATTATCCCTTAACTCCATAGGCTATTTTTAGATCATGACGTCATTTTCTATTTTAAGACATTAAAAAAATCAGGAAAAAATTAAGTTCAGTTTTAAATACTTATGAAAATATTGTTGAAAATGGAGCATTTCCTCCAAAAGAGCAAATGCTCCATTTTCCATAATATTTTCAAATATGTGGTATTTCAAAGGCCTCACAAGACGTTATTATGGAGTAAAGGGTTAAGGAAAGAGTAAGATGTCTATTGACAGAAATTTGCTATTACTCATTCAATGTCACTAATCACTTACTGCCAATCATGTCCATTTTGATATCATAATCATTTGATAAATCAAGGACAAGTCCATGTCAATCTTATCCACACTGTACATGATAGTATGCATGTCTAATTCAATTTCCATCATTGCATGCTTTTTGTCACACAAACATTTCAAGATGGTATTTTTTTGTTCATGTCAAAATATATTTCTTTCCCTTACCTGACAAACCAAATAAATGCAGGCTGTGCAAAGTATACTATAACTGAATTCAGAGGTGTGTGTGTTTTTTTCTCTCATCAATATGTAAGTTTCATGCCACCTTAAACCACAGTAAATTTGCTTAACTTTGGAATCTTTTCATAATATTCCAAAGTTTAACAAATATACTGTAGTTCTCTTGTGAAAAGATTCCAAAGTTAAGCAAATATACTGTAGTTCTCTTGTGAAAAGATTCCAAAATTAAGCAAATTACTGAAGTTTTCTTGAATACAAAGATTAGTTCTATGTCATTGCTAGCCAGAAAAGTAGGCCCGGACAAAGCTGCTCAATTTTCCCTTTACAAATACAAAAAATAGAAAAAATTATGCCAACCAACAGCCATCTTCTTTCATGCAGTCAGTTAAGGGAAAGCAAATACATTTTAGGCTTCATCAATGTTTATTTGATGTTAATGTGTAAGTGTGACAGAGCATCTATCTATAATGTGCTTTTCTTAATTTAAATACACCAGCGGCACATGATTTTGCGACTATCATCTTCATAACTAAGGTTTAAATAGTAAGGCCTCAATTCTTCATAACAGATTAATTCTGACTTAAAGCAACCCACGTCCGGTGCCAGTAGTGACAATGTATCAACCATTCTGAAATAATAAAAGGGAAAGGAACGTTTGTTTCCTCTGTTTACTTTATGGCCTAGTCTTCACTGATAAGTATATGATCTATGGTTAACCACGTAAGTGAGGTATGGTTCACTAGGTATGTGGGGTATATAGTTAACCAGGTATATCAGAAATGGCTTACGAGGTTTGTCAGGTATGATTACCTTGGTATATCAGATATTATGGTTGACAAGGTATATCAGGCTTGGTTTACATGTATACTCAGAAAAACAATTGAAGGAAATTAAAATTATTTTGACTATATAACATTTGAGAAAATAATTTTCAAACAAAGTATTTTCGTATCTGATAGAATTACCAATATGCAATTCAGAAAAATGCAAAATATTGGTTAGGGTACCGCACCAATTGTGCCAACCCTCTTTACCCAAAGTTCACATGCAAAAGAATTAGCGTTTATATTTTTTCTGCAACCTTTACCAGGTCATTGTTTATGTTCTAATTTCGACCAAAGACAAGTGTTCACACCCATTTGTCAGTAATTGCACCTAATAACGTGACAACTTCTTCAACAAAAATGCACATACATGTATATGGCATACCCCAGCCAATATGGCCACAAATTGGAAGTAAAACACTAGAATCAACTACAAAATTAGGTGTCATTCTTTTGACTGAGGGCCAGCAATGATTTTGGAGGCAGTAATTATGGAATACAAACGATAAAATGGGTTTCAATCATTTTTGAATGTTTGTGACTTTTCAGTATAGAGGGTTGCACCATTTGGACCTGTACTGTACTTTAAACATTGAAGCGTGGCTTAAAACAAACATTCCGTTTGATTGCAGATATCCAGAACTATGAAATGCATGCATAACTGGTTTTGTTTTTATTGTAATGAATGTTAGAGATAGAACTGAATCTAAATATCCTTCAATTGTTTTTCTGAGTATATATATACTTGACAGCAAAAGAAACGCATATTATTCAATATCAATCTAATACCAGAAACCCTTATCAAATTTTACCCTTAATGATATGAACATGTTTGAACGGACTCTTGCATTCGTTCCAGACCGTTTTATTCGTCATTACACAGTTAATTATTATTTTTTGTTAATTAATGCAAAAAAGGGCAAAAAAAGTGCCGTACATAGAAAAATACATGCTTTAAATCCGATTCCGTTGCATGTCATGAGAACACAATGTAATAGACAAGAAAACACCAAAAAACTTCAAAATTCATTGCTATAGAAATTATACTGCTAATCCAAAAATCTTCATTTTTTGCATTTTTTGCTTTGGTATTGAAAACCACTGGAATCTTTGAGGGGTAAGAAAATCTGGCACAGTCTGATTGATGTCAAGTAAGGTTCTGTCCAACAGAACCGTTTAAAGCTATTGTTTGGACCATTTCTTGCCTGTATTAAGCACACTTCCGGTTAATTTTCCGATAATGTAACTGGGTCACAATGGTGCACCTTCAAGAATATTGGACAATTTAACCTTCATAAGTATTCTGTATGTCCAGATTATCACGCAGAGTGATTTTTATTCGAATCCGTTTGGTGGTTTTAGGCATACACCATCTCGAAAGTTGCCTGTTATTATGAGTTATTTTATTACACCCGGAGTTATGCCCCCTTTATTATCATTATTCTAATTAGCCATCCATTTATGATGCATTTGATTATACACATGTTCCATACATCAGTGATGCCTAACATATCATTAGATGAGTATTTAAACCCCGATTTATACACTATACCAAATATGCAAAATATGCGTTTCTTTTGCTGTTCAGTATATATGGTATGGTTAACCAGGTACATTATGTATGGTTAACCAAGTATATCAAATATGGCTAACCAAGCTTGTCAGGTATGGTTAACCAGGTATATCAGGTATGATTAACCAGGTATATCAGGTATGATTAACCAGCTATATCAGGTATAGCTAACTGGGTATATCAGGTATGGTTAACCAGGTATATCAGGTATGATTAACCAGGTGTATCAGGTATGATTAACCAGCTATATCAGGTATAGTTTACTGGGTATATCAGGTATGATTAACCAGGTGTATCAGGTATGATTAACCAGCTATATCAGGTATAGTTAACTGGGTATATCAGGTATGATTAACCAGGTGTATCAGGTATGATTAACCAGCTATATCAGGTATAGTTTACTGGGTATATCAGGTATGATTAACCAAGTGTATCCGGTATGATTAACCAGGTACATTAGGTATGGTTGACTAGGTATTTCAGCTAGGGTTCACAGGTATATCAAGTATTGTATATGGTTAACAATTATATCAGGTATGGCTAACCAGGTATATCAGGTATAGTTAACTGGGTATATCAGGTATGATTAACCAGGTGTATCAGGTATGATTAACCAGGTACATTAGGTATGGTTGACCAGGTATATCAGGTCTGGTATGAATAACAAGTAAAATCATGTAAGGTTAACAGTTATATCCGGTATGGTTAACCAATCAGATCTTTATACTATGCAGGATCGATTCCACATATGGGGGTACTTTTCTGAATTTTCTCTTTTATTTCCCAACCCAAATGTATGTTGTTTGTACCCACACCATATTATTTGATAAAGGTCGAAAGTATTGCAGAATGCTCTCTTGATTGAGTGTTAAGAAATGATAAAAAATTTGATCCTCAAAATGTTGCCTCAAATGAAGCTCTACATACTTTTTCCAGTACCTGTCAAAAAAGCCCCATGGTCACTTAGACACAGAAGAGTGTAACATAAGTCCAGATAAGCAAACATTTTGTGCATTACAAGAAACCATTATGAGTGTGAGGGTGGGATAGGAAAATCCGTCCCAGAGATCACCATTTGGCATCACGAGGCTTGCCACATGATGACAAAAGGCAATCTTGAGGGGTGGATTTTTCTATCCCACCCTCACACGAATATTGGATTCTTTTTCTTGCTCACCATTAAATACAGCATTTTCATCTTTTAAAAAGACTCCCAGAATTTCCTGACTACGCTGAGATGCGACATTATATGATGCCGTCACTTTAACATAACAATGACGTCACTTGACGACTATGTCGTGTGAGTTTCAACACAACCAATGTACAGCTCTCATGTGACAGCCTGGGTAGATAACATGGGTAAGATAAGATTTTCTATCCCATGGTTAAATCTCAGATGTCCCAATCTGGCGTGCAAGAAAATTGCAATTACAGCAGAACTTCAATAGCTTGAACTCCTTTGGGACCATGTAAATTTGCTCCAGATTTTTTTGAGCCACTGAAAGTTAAAAATATCAAGAAGTAAGCACAGCTCACATACCCCGGCCGGTAGCCATCAGGGGTTGTAACACTTTCAGAGAAAAGACAAAATTGTTTAAGATTTCATAATCCTAAATCAAGTAATTTTTGAGAAAACTTTGATGAAAAATGTCCATATGTGTTATATAGGAGTGACAGAAGGAAAAATTGAAAATTTGAAAAAAGAAGACAAAAAGAGGATTAGCATCTTAATTTTCATTTACACAATACACTTTGCCTACCTGAAGATGTAAACAAAATTTCATAATCCTAAATCAAGTAGTTGCTGATAAAACTGACGAAAAAGGTCCCATAATGTGTTATAAAGGAGTGACAGAAGAAAAATTTGAAAAAGGCAAAATGAGCTTTAGCATCTTTATTTTCATTTACACAATACACTTAGCCTACCTGAAGGTGTACACAAAATTTGAAAGAAAATGAACAAATAAAGGGACTGATAAGCTATATGTGGCTTTTTTTTTACACAATACAACTCATCACTATCAAGCTTTGTACCAAATTTCAGAATCATAAGTCAAGTAGTTGCTGTGAAATCTTTGACAGAAAAAATGTCCATATGTATTATAAGAGCCACAGAAGGAAAAAATGAAAATTGAAAAAAGAAGGCAAAATAAGGATTAGCATCTTTGTTTTCATTTACACAATACACTTTGCCTACCTGAAAGTGTACACAAAATTTGAAAACACTGGCTCCAATAGGAGCTGAGAAATCTGCGACAGAAATTTCCATTGGAGAGAAAGAAAAATGAACAAATAAAGGGACTGATAAGAAATATGTGGCTGTATTTTGGTTACACAATACAACTCATCACTATCAAGCTTTGTACCAAATTTCAGAATCCTTAGTCAAGTAGTTGCTGAGAAATCTTTGACAGAAAAGAAAGTTTACAGACAGACAGACAAACAAACAGACAAACATAATTACAGAAAAGGCAAAAACTATATACCCTCTATATACTTCATACCGGGGGTATAATTATAACACCTAATCTGACGTTTTAAACTATACTATACAAAACAAATTTAGGGAACACAGTGCCTCAGTGGTAGAGTGCTTGACTCAAGACTGGGGGCGGCGGGTTCAACCCTCACCGGCGTCACTGTGTTGTGTCCTTGAGCAAGACACATTTAACCTTGCTTAGTACTGGTTCAACCCAGGAAGACCCATCCCAATATAACTGAAAAATTGTTGACTGGGAACTAAAGAATCAGAACAAACAAACAAAATAAATCCATCCACATCAGATCTTAAATTTCATTTTTTTGGCATGAAGATACTATAGCAGATCATTGGACATGGATTTCCATGCAAAAAATACAGAATTTTTAACGCAAAAGATGTCCTAAAGTGACGTTAGATTTTAAGCCTAGTGGAAAAAATGGACATTTCTGGTCATTAGGGGAAACCAAAATCATTTTCAAGTGATTGCTTAGTCACTGAACAAAAAAAAGCAAAACAAATCATGAAATTTTCTAAATTTTCTACCAAAAATAAAGCACCAAGTTTTCACAATTTGACATTTTTATCATGCTTTTACGCCGTTGCCCTGAAACAGTCTTTCTAATTGGTATTTCCTGAGTAACAATAACAAGTAAAGCTGTCAGATGCCTTCCAACATGTTAAGACAAATGGTTTTGAATTAAACGTCTTAACGGCTTTAGAGAGCATGAGCTGAACTTAACGTCTAACGTCACCATTATCTCACAAAGGCATCATGCTATTTTTCAGTAATTTAAGGTTTGAATCAACCATGAGTTAGGTTATTTTCCTAGCCTATCAGTAAGACGTTTTCAGCATTAAAGCTCTATCACGTCTGTTACACAGCCAATATATTTAATGAGCGAAGGATGCCTAACAGAGTAGAAAGAGACAATACAAAAATTCACATGCTTGTCATTTTCGCATTACTTATCATTGGATGTGAATTCTGCTAACTAACCCCTTCTGCAATTGTTGCTTTCCCAAAATGCATATTTGAAGGATAGCATTTGTGAATTTGCTGTTTCATTTGCTTAATTCCCTTTCTAGTCATTGCAATTGCCATTATTTGATATTGCTCTAAGGTGAGCAAAATAAAATGTGAAACACAAGAAAACTGCTAAATTTATTGTGCATATAATATATTATTGCTGTGTTTTGGCAAGCAAAATTGTCTTCAGTGATTTAAATATATCAACCAAGTTCAAAATGAAATAAAAAACCCACACACGTAAATACACGTGTGTCTACAGCCACCAACAGCCTCATGGAAGATTAGTTAATACATGTACACATTTTTGTATGTGCAATCATTGTAACCCTCTATAAATAAACACTTTACCTACCTACCGATAACCTGCCCATTCTTGATGGGTATTGGTAAAAGGGCTACTCCGGCAAACAGTTAATACCCAAGTGAAATTCTGAACTGTATGTTAAGATAAAACAATCTACAGGGACTGAAATACCATGTGATTTGGAAATTCACACCTGCGACACTCAACATGAATAATGGAGCATCCATACCTTGTTCTATAGAAGGGTATGGAAGTTTTAATCAGACAATCAAGTGCTAAAGAAGGAATTCAAAAAGGTCTAGTTAAGCAAAACATTTGAGCGTAAAATTGTTATTATTTTCTTATCCATCAGTTTAAACATATGTTTTGGGTGCTTAAAAGAACCGTCTCATTGAGACGGTTCTTTTAAGCACCCAAAACATATATATTGGTTGGGACATGAGAAAAATAATTTTCAATTAAGCACTCTTATCTGGAGGCATGAGGAAACAGGATTCATACAGGCAAGTATGAACAAAATTCATGGACTTTTCAAGGACTTCTCAAATCATCTCCAACAGTTTTCAAGGACTTAAAGTTAATGAAATATACTGATCTAAGTGTTAAAATTCGACTTCAGAAATGCTAGACTGAGATAATGGAGAAATTAGTACTGGAAAATTAGTATAAAATTGTTGTGCCTATATTTGGTGCAGCATATGCTGCACTAAATAAAGGCACAACACTTTTATACTGATTTCAGTCTTTATCAACAGTGCTAAGTCCTACAGAAAATAGTAGAATTCAAGGATTTTTCAAAGGCTTTTGAGTGATTTTCCAGTACTTTTCAAGGCAGATTTAAATTTCAAGTACTTTTCAAGCCTGTGCGAACCCTGGGAAAGAAACTTACAATTTTCCTAGTTGTTTTCCTCTGTATTTGTCACTAACCACCACATCTTCTACTCTCCCTTTCTAAAATAAATGAATGAAATTAAACTCTTTGCATGCTGGGTAATTTATCATTTTGTTTGTTTTTTTTGTAAATCTCGACTTTTACGAAAAATTCATTTGGGAACACTATCAGAGTGTCAAATGTTTTGAATCCAGATCAGGACAGCCAGAATGTCTAAACTGTTTTCATAGGTTATCGGCAGATGATATAAGTCACGGCTAGCAAGGAAAGGGTTAAGAGGCATACCATATTTGGGCCAGTTCATATTAAAATGTTTTTACGGCACAAGCATTAAATAACCTGACATGAAACCTAAATGGCAACAATCATTCACATACATGTAATCTATGTGTCTGGGTGAAATATTTTACAATATTGATTTTTAAGTGATAATGTATAACAACCGACACAGTGTTTCTCAGTGTTTCCCAGAGGTGTGCCTTTTAGGCCCAGGGAAATAATTTAAACAAACTTGATAAAGTACCACTACCTGATGCTACATACCATAAAACCCAATTGTTTCTTAGCGTGTTAGCATCTATGACTCTGTAAATCGGCACAGAGGTCTGTTGTCTTATAATAGATGTTTCCAAACCATGTCCATAATGCCACTTTAAAGTCACCTGATAGTGTATAACTGACCAATGCAATGATGACTTAGTATGTGTTTTTCAGAATGGTGAATTGCCTTGTGTTTATCAGAAAGGAAAGCAACGTATACATGTACTCACACATTTTGTTCTTCTTATGAACTTCTGTTCTACTGCCAGAGTAGCAGAGCCTACCACCTCTCCGACTAAAGTGTCTTCTATCACAACCACAAAGTAAGAATTAGGACAGGCTTGCATTGCATTGAACCTCGCTGAAATAGACAAACTAGAGTATAACAGATACATCTACATCTGTTCCACTGCTCGAAAAGCGGAGCCTACCACCTCCCCGACTAAAGTGTCTTCTATCACATCCACAAAGTAAGAATTAGGACAGGCTTGCATTGCATTGAACCTAGCTGGAATAGACAAACTAGAGTATAACTGATACATCTATATCTGATCTACTGCCAAAGTAGCAGAGCCTACCACCTCTTCGACTGAAGTGTCCTCTATCACAACCACAAAGTAAGAATCAGGACAGGCTTGCATTGCATTGAACCTAGCTGGAATAGACAAACTAGAGTATAACTTATATACTATAGACTAGAGTAGCAGAGCCTACCACCTCTCCGACTGAAGTGTCTTCTATCACAACCACAAAGTATGAATTAGGACAGGCTTGCATTGCATTGAACCTAGCTGGAATAGACAAACTAGAGTATAACAGATACATCTACATCTGTTCCACTGCTAGAAAAGCGGAGCCTACCACCTCTCCAACTGACATGTCTTCTATCACAACCACAAAGTAAGAATTAGGACAGGCTTGCATTGCATTGAACCTAGCTGGAATAGACAAACTAGAGTATAACTGATACATCTATATCTGTTCTACTGCTAGAGTAGCAGAGCCTACCACCTCTCCAACTGACATGTCTTCTATCACAACCACAAAGTAAGAATTAGGACATGCTTGCATTGCATTGAACCTTGCTGGAATAGACAAACTAGAGTATAACTGATAAATCTACATCTGTTCCACAGCTAGAGTAGCAGAGCCTACCACCTCTCCGACTGAAGTGTCTTCTATCACAACCACAAAGTAAGAATTAGGACATGCTTGCATTGCATTGAACCTTGCTGGAATAGACAAAATAGAGTATAACTGATACATCTACATCTGTTCCACAGCTAGAGTAGCAGAGCCTACCACCTCTCCGACTGAAGTGTCTTCTATCACAACCAAAAAGTAAGAGTTAGGACATGCTTGCATTGCATTGAACCTAGCTGGAATAGATAAACAAGAATATAACTGATACATCTTTATCTTATATACTATATACTAGAGTAGCAGAGCCTACCACCTCTCCAACTGAAACGTCTTCTATCACAACCACAAAGTAAGAGTTAGGACATGCTTGCATTGCATTGAACCTAGCTGGAAGAGAGAAACTAGAATATAACTGATACATCTACACCTGTTCTACTGCAAGAGTAGCAGAGCCTACCACCTCTCCAATTGAAGTGTCTTCTATCACAACCACAAAGTAAGAATTAGGACATGCTTGCATTGCATTGAACCTAGCTGAAATAGACAAATTAGAGTATAACAGATACATCTACAGTTATTACACCTCACATTCCATGTTTTTATGTATTATCTTATATGGCAGACTGGCCATCAAGCTAATTTCAGCTAAATATGTCACCATCTTGAAATATTGTTTATCATATGACGTCGCGTCTGGGAGTGAAATAACGCCATGCAATAAAATCTGTATACCACTAGTGGTTTATCGATTTTCGGGAAATGTTATGATGTCCATAACAGCGTTGCATACATAATGACAAAATTATAACGTTTTTTAGGCAGAAATGAGATTTCAAAGTAATCTTAATGTCATATGATAAATAGAATCTAACACTTGTGCTCTTGTGTAATTGAATTTATTAAACGAGTTGAAAAAAAAAGATAAAATGCTCGGCAAGCCTCGCATTTTATCTCTTTTTCCCAACTTGTTTAATAAATTCAATAAAACATGAGCACTCATGTAAGATCCTCTATATAAATAAAGTAAATATATAACTAAAACTTCCGAAAATTGAACAATTACAAGTATAGTGGAGACACAGATGAGACTAGATCTTGTTTTCTTCACAAAGACTGATGTCTCCCCACTTTCAGTGTCATTCATTGCACAATCAGAAATTTAATCAATTGTGACTTATTGGTAATTGTATGCAGAAAAGAAGAACCATATCATTAGATGAAATCAACTTTATTTTTTCTATAAGGGTAAACCATAGTCACAGCTCTAATCTTCTGTATGTATTCTACAAGTAGTATACACATTTGTGTATACCTTCATGAAAATGTCTCGAAAGATTTTAAAGATTTCACTTGAGAACAGAAAGAGAAAAGTGCTAAAATTTTTGAACATTTACCATAATTCAGAATTTGAGGATGACTTAGTATGGAAAGTCAGCCTCAAAATCCTGAATTCTGAATTACTTCTATGGAAAGTCAGCGTCAAAATCCTGAATTCTGGAATAATCCTGAAAAGTTTAGAAGGACCTGATATGGTAAATGTTCTTAAAATTTGGAACACTTTTCTCTTTCTGTTCTCAAGTAAATTTTTGGATATCAGGGCTGGAATACACCGAATGGGTAATACCCTGATCAGACAGCTTCTAAAGAAGCAGTCTGATCTGGGTCTGCACTGTTTATCCAGGCCTTTTTCGCAGGCAACTACAGTAAAACGTGTCTTAAGCGGCCACTCAAAAAGGAGACCAAAATTGGTTTTCAAGACAAATTATCGCTTAATGAAGGTCAAAAGTATTGCAGACTGCAATACTTTCGACCTTCATTAAACTACCATTTGTCTTTAAGACCTCTGTTTTGTCTATTTTTGAGTGGCTGCTTAAGACAGGTTTTACTGTAGCGTACAAAATTTTAGAACAGCTACTGTTAACAATATTGTAGCTGAGAGCAGTAACAGCAGTGAGCAAGAATTTTTATCAGTTACCTCTCATATTAACTGCATTGTTGCACATTGACCCGATAAATGAGCCGCGACATGAGATTTCCAACAATTTGGTATGTGCGACCAGCAAAGGCTCAGACCAGCCTGCGCATACGCGCAGTCTGATCAGAGCCTTTGCTGGTCGCTTGAATATTCTATGAGTGTTAAGCTACTGACTGAACATCATTTGGAGTTTCTAAGCTTAAAAGGAGGCTGCACAGGCTCGTCTTCACACGCCACGGCTCAAAAGTTGTCTATGTCACTGCAGTTATCTTTATCAGGTCAATATGACATTGCAGAGGCAAGTTCAACAACGCGGGTGCTCTCGAGCGCTCATTGTACTGATGCCAGGCTTTACACATTACGAATAAAGATAGGTACCAGAACAACGAGCGCTCGCGAGCACTCGCCTTGTTGAACTCGACTCAGTTTTTGAAACGAGGTGAATTGGCCCCTCCCACCTAAAATGACACCATCATAGGAACCCATCGAGAATGTTGAAAGTTTTGTGGTGCTTGTTTTTCAATAGTAACGTAATAATCGCCAGTTTGACGAGTGAACCAATTGGTAAACTGATAAATAGAATACCAGGTTCGTGTCTTTAGATGTCAAGTGTACCAGACTCGGCTTTCAGAATGCATGTTGAAACGCTCGGCAGAGCCTCATGATTCAACAAGCTTTGCCTGGTAAACATGATATCAAAAGTCACTCATCCAGTAGGGGACAAAAATTCCACTCCTCCACTCGTAATAATGAGTGAAATCTAGAAAGGACGAGTAATTCTTCCCTAAGCACTCGTCCTGCAGGACGAGTGCTTTGGGAAGAATTACTCGGGGAAGTCATATTACTCCCTTATGTTCTTTACTGCATAAGCTTTTAAAGGACAAATGTGTGTGTTTGCATGAGGAGTGAAAATTGTAAGTCACTGGTCCTGCAGGACAAGTGCAATATTGAAATATTTTTGTCCCCTGTCTAGCATTCTCTATAAACAGGAGGATCTCCTTACCTTCAAACTGTTCCCTGGATACATCACCAACCACTGTCAGATGGGTCAACAACTGCATATACCCTAAACAGAAACAAAACCATAACACTTAACTCTATGCCTTTTGGGTAATTTTTCATGCTTTTTTGTCGTTTGCTGACTTTTTCAACTGACTTTTTCAAAATCATTTTTTAAAAAAAAAATCTTTCAGAAATACCATCAGATTGTCAAACAGTTTAGATCCAGATCAGGCCCTATGTTTTGTCGGGCCTGATCTGAGTTCAAACTGCTTGCAAAGGTTATCAGTGGACGACACCAGTGGGCAAAGAGTTAAAGTGTCATAAAAAATTTGCAGCAAGCGAAATTTTCAAATTTTGCCCCCACCCCCTGCCAAATAAGGTTCAATTAATATTACATGGTAACACCAAGTTTCTGATCTGCTGTGGATGTGATTGGTGCTTTAAGGGTTCAAACCCTTTCTTAACAGCAGATGTAGTTTTCAATTTTCAAATTATATTTATTGTGTCTCTGTCCCCCAAAATTACTTTTCATCCTAGCAAATAGTGCAGGCCCTGTGTGATGCCACATTCTGTGGAACATCCTCTGGGCCTGCACTGTTGTCAATGTGTCCATTTATAGCTTTCAATTAAAACCCCACCTAAAAATCATTGTAAATACCAATGAACCCTTGTCATGCTGAATATTGGTATGTACTGTACACTCCTCTCCAATCTTTATTCTATTAACCCTTTGTATTCAGGAAACCCCTAAACAAGTACTTTTGCAAACAGTGAAGACCCAGATTAAATGAAGCATAATGACTTCAGACAAAAGAATACAATATTTTTTGAAAATGATAACCTGACACACCTAGATATATCAAACCGAAAGGAAAAATCCATTAGTATACAAAGGGTTAACAAGAGACATTCAAGTTGTAAGCATGTATTTTTAATCAGAGGTGAAAAACAATGTTGATCCTGATCAGGTGACTTCATCAGAAGCCAGCTGATCTGGGTCTACAGTGTTTTCAAAAAATAATAACTCCAAGTTCAGCATGGCAGGGATTAATTTTCATTAGAGAAAATAAGGTCTGATATTAATGTATATCAACTGTTGTCAAAAAGCTGTATCTGTGATAAATGGAATGGATTTTTTTAGTAAAAGATCTGCTGTAATGGCCAATATGGGACAGGGGACAAAAATATTTCAACATTGCACTTGTCCTATAGAACAAATGACTTACAATTTTCACTTGTCCTTCAAAAACATGCACTTGTCCTTTAAAAGCGTATGCAATAAAGAACACAAGGGAGCAGGGATTTTTTTCGGGTGTCTCAGGGGCCGTTATAAGGCCCCTTTCCCAATGGCAAATGCCTACATTTTTTCCCAATTTGAACAAAAAAATTCCCAATCAGAAGGTCATTTTTATGTAAATCAATATAGTTTACAAATTGCCTTCATTTTCAATGGACTTTTAATCAAAATAAAGCATATGATCAGAAATGAGAGTGATTCAATGCAGTTTAAGCGTCCCTGTTTAAGAAAAATATTATAAAATGAATGAAGAAAATTTCCCAATTTCGGTTAAAATGCCGAAAATTTCCCAAAGCAAAAGGCCCTAGGGCCCCTTCCCAAAAAGGTTGAAAAAATCCCTGGGGAGTAATATGTAACATGACTTCATTGAGTAATTATTTCCAAAGCATTCATCTTACAGGATGAGTGTTTTGGGAAGAATTTCTCGTTCTTTCTAGATTTCACTTGTAATTACGAGCAGAGGAGTGGAATTTTTATCCCCTGTGGGATAAAACTAAAAGATTTTAAACATAGTACTATTATTACTTTATACAATGGTTTATTAATGAAATTTCATCATTATGCAAGTTAGGATGCTCACTCATTAAAATAAGAATCAAACAATAACTATATGCAGCTGCCTTTAGTTAAGAGTGTGTAACAGAAAACTGTTTTTCTTATTTCTCAACCAAAACAAATGTTGTGGGTACTCAAATGAACCGTCTCAATGTGCACTCAAAACATACTCTAAAATTATTGGGTAAGAAAATATTCACAATTTTACACTGAAAATTTTTGTTTATCTAAACCTGTGTACATGTATATGAGCCAGTGCATGAGATTTCCAACAATGTGGTATGTGCGACAAGTAAAGGCTCAGACCAGCCTGCGCATACGCGCAGTCTGATCAGAGCCTTTGCTCGTCGCTTGAATATTCTATGAATACTAAACTACTGACCGGACATCATCTGGAGTTTCTGAACTTAAAAGGAGGCTGCACATGCTCGTCTGAGTCTACACTTGTCAAAATGCCACATTGTTGGAAATCGCATGTCACAGCTCATATGTAAACTCCAAGTCTATATTTTTTAAAAACCTGCTTTTGATAAACTCACCTTTATCATAGTCACTCTTCTGTAAAGATCTAAGCTTAAGGTTCTCCCCTGGGTTAACTGGAGAAATTTCAGGATTGAAGGTTCCCTTAAACTTGGAAAAATCTAGGTTGTAGACCATCTGAGGGTCAAACAAGGGTTTATCCTCCAACCCATCCTAAAAATAAATGAAACTGCTCTTGATATCACACAATAATATAAGTAAAGTAAGTAAGGGTACAAAGATCAGGAATCAATACAATTAAGTACCACACCTGACCCAGGATACCAATGGGAAAGTGACAAACTCACAGTAGACACCACAAACGAGAGCCAAGAGGTCAGCCCTTTCCCAGCAGGTGACCACAAAGCACATATAAACAGACACGCACAAAACACAGCAAACACAAGACAGAACAAAAACATAAAAGATCCACAAAAGAAGTACCGCCTTGGAACGGTCAGTAAAATATTTTACTGGAGGGCTTAAACCGGTTTAACGGCGCCAACCTCACCCTTAATTCAGATGTGGATCAAGACACATAGATATTTGGTTTGCATGAAAGACCCCTAACTCATCAATGCATCATCTCCTAAAACATATAAATCAAGATATAACAAGGAGATAAAGCAAGGATAAGGACTCAACAGTAAATTAAACTGATAACCCTTTTCAGTCTGATGGATTTTCCCATACATATCAATACAAGAATGCTGAACAATTGTACTTTAAGGGATCACAGGTAGAAAATTATAAATTTATTCTAATATATTTTTGTCCTGAAGATTTTTTTTGTCTTAGCAAACAGTACGAGGCTTGTCCAAGAAAGTCATAGACTTTTGTTATAACACGAGACTGCGTATCAGGAATTCTATGAAATTTGTATGATATTTTTTATATACATCACATAAACATTTTGCACAACTATGGGTGGAATCACAGTTTATATAACAATGTTATGAACCTTTACTTAACTGCATGTCAGCATGTGCGGAGCACGTCGAATTTTTTGTAAAAAAAATCATCTATTCCAAATATTAGTGTACATTTAACTAAATTTCGCAGTTGTATTTCACACAATGTATTACCTCCTCACCAAGGGACTATTCAAGGTATAGTGTTGAAAATTTCAAACATTTTCCACCGTTGGCATTGATTTTATAGAAGATTTATCATGCCTACTACATTTTTACTTTTCAGAAAATACAAACGTTATAAGAACGGTGCGGGGCAAAATAAAGACTTTCAATATAATTTGGCTAATTAAACTCACAAAATCACGTTCTTCTAATGTTAACTAATTAGCTGAGTAGTCACTAGTATCTTAAAATGGATTTCGTGCAAAACTATTTAAGTAATACCGAAAAAGGCGCTCCTTTTCGTCATTTTAACTGAACACATGTTATTTTGCTGTCATTTATTTTAATAGTAAATACGTTTTCTTGTATGGACTCTAAAAGATTGCGCTTGTTTGTTTGTTATACATACCTAAACTAAATATTAAATCATTACTTGAACTAGGAAGACTTACTTAACAAACAGATTGCAATGTTGATACAGCTAGAGCTTATATAAAAGACGTATAGACAAAACATTTCACCATCCCTCTCTGAAAATTAAGCAAAATAATTTGTGACGTGCTCTGCACACGCTGACACACAGTAAAGCAAACGTTCATAGCTTTGTTATTTAAACTGTGATTCCACCCATATTTGTACAAAATGTTTATGAAATGTATATAAAAATATCAGACACATTTCAGAAAATTCCTGATACACAGTCTCGTGTTATAACATAAGTCTACGACTTTCTGGGACAACCCTCGTACATTATGCGGTACCTGTTTAAAGGTACCCAGAACGAAAAGGATTAAAGACCAATATCAGATTATGGCACTTATCATATTGGTAAACAGGAAATGTTCAGACAAGCCTGTGCGGAGACAAAGTCATGCCATTCACTGCTCACAAAACACTAGGTTGAGTAATCAAAGCCCCAGGTCAAGGCCAGAGTTCAGACCAGAAATTAGACTTATGGCTCCCATGGATAGCTGCCTATAATGCATGCTGATTATTAGCCTTTTTACCGGCATATGTGTTTATCCAGTCCTTTGCCCATATATGTTTTCGAACTACATCAGGAATGCCTTAAGAGTGTGTACCAAACAATTAATTTTCTTATTTCTCAACCAAAACATATGTTATGAGAACTCAAAAGAACCGTCTCAATGAGATGGTTCTTTTGAGGACCCAAACATATATTAAAACTGATGGGCAAGAAAAAATCTACAATTTTACGCTCAAAAATTTTGTTTATCTAAACCTATGTACATGTATCCTTGTTTCAAAATATCACTCAGAAAGATCATCAGAGTGTCAAACAGTTTTCATCCAGATCATGAAGGCAAGACATTTTGTTGTATCTGATCTGTGATCTAACTGTTTGCAAATTGAGGTTAAGTAGAACTACATTGTACTATTCTTTTATTAAACAAGGGCAATAACTCTGTCATGGTAATATTTTTCTGAGTTAATCAGGAAACCAACTCATCATCTATTTATCAGCTTACCCAGTTTCAAGGCTGCATAACTCTTAGATCATTATGGGATACTGGTATCTAGCTACTACTAACAAGTTATGCATGACTGAGATGGAAGGAGAGACAGTTAGCTGAAAGCAATAATGGCCAAACAATCTTTTCAAAGTTGGGGGCATAATAATAAACGTTTCCGAACTAGGCCCAGAAATTATCACTCAAAAGTCACCTGATAAGTGTATAACTGACCAATGCAATGACGACATAGCATAAGACACAGTCCCACAAACAAAATCTCACTTGTTCAATCTCCCACTTACCTTACAGTAACTGGGGTGCAGCACTTTTGAGCGACTTTTTCCAAATTTAGGTTTGAGCGACCATACGTTTAAGCGAATTTTTACAATACGAATGAGCGAATACGTTTGAGCGAATTTTTTTTCATTGGTATTCAGGTATATCTAGGTATCCCCGTTCAGTTAGCTAAATAAAATATATTTTATGGGTCAGTTTCAGCTTTAAGCTTGCAGTCTGATCTTGGTTTGCGTCTCTGGAGTGTTCTCATCATCAGGTCCATGATAATGGTCAAGTTTTCCATCAAGAATGATTTTATGTTCCAAATCGTTTTACACCTGGGGTCACCTTTCTTTGCACATCTCCATAAAGCAGTTGTTTTTGTTATTTTGTCTGTTCGATTTTTAATCATCGACTAAAATCCCTGGCTTTCCTTTGTTACTTAAAATCATAATTTCTATATTAAAAGCACTTGTCACAACTTAGTACTTAAGGATAAAAAAGTTAGCTCAAACGTATTGTGAAACTTACTAAAAGTTTGCCCAAATGTATGATACATTTAAGTTTGCCCAAACGTATTCGCTCAAACGTATTGTTTTTCATGCGTTTTGTCGTCTGCTGATTTTTTCAAAATCATCTTTTTCAAAAAATTCTTTCAGGAATACCATCAGAGTGTCAGACTAAACAGTTTCCATTCAGATCAAGTCCAACATTTTGTCGGGCCTGATCTGGGTCCAAACTGTTTGCAAAGGTTATCAGCAGACAACACCAGTAAACAAAGAGTTATAACCCTTTGTATACGGGAAACCCTTAAACGGGAACTTTTAATAACAGTGAAGACCCAGATAAAATGATGCATAATACAGCATTTCATCAGGGTGTACACTGTTTGTATCCGACAAAAAAATGTAATATTTATCGAAAATTATAACCCGACACCCCTAAATACATGTATGTACATTGAACTATACCAAGTTGTTTGAATTTCAGTCTTAGATCTACTTTTAATTATTTGCTTCAGTCAACAGACATATTACAATCGAATGTGCACACAGGGTATAATAGCTGGCAATCGTGAACTTTGTGGGCTATATCAAGACTGTCCTTCTCTGATACCCCAAAGTAATGTTTCTGTCAGATTGTCAAAAAGTTATCGTACAATGCAAAAAATAATAAACAGATAAAACTTGATCCATCACGGCAATTTTCAGGTGTATTTTGGGAAGGAAATTAAGGGTCGCTTTGGGCAATCAGTATAATTATATTTGCAGTTTTATATTTAAAAAAAATGTATTCAGGATTGTAATAGGGGGAGGGGCTGCTGTGGGTGTCTAAAGTCCATATATGATCATAAATTTTTTAATTGTTCTAGTCCCAAGTGTGAATAGAGATCTAAATTGTGATTTCCCTTGCTTCATTGCAGTGATAACATAAAATTCTTATAACACCATATTACCTCTTCAAGCATAGTTAAACTGTTTTTATGGTTCGTTAACTGTGACACTTCGAACATATATGCCCTGCAGACACGTCACAAATTGACACACCTGTGACAATTATTGACCTCTTCCGCATTTGGTTCGATTGTGGTACATTCCGGAAGTTAGAGTATACTCTAAATCCAATGGTTATGTGACATTAATTTAGTTGAAAATGATAATTTAGTCAAATAAAGCATCTTAATTTTAAAAATCTCTTTAAGAATGTCAGAAATTTGAATATCTTTATATATTATAGCTTGGAAATTACGGATATGAAAGTTGGTCTGCGGCTATAAACAAAGATGGCCGCTTCCTTGTGCAAACCATATCGATGGTTTACAAAAGATTTCATCAAAATTTTCACTTTACAAGAATATGACATTGCAAGGCTAAGTAGCTATTGTAGAAGCTGTAAACTTAAGGTTTCAAAGAGCACAAAGCGATGTTCGTTCCTGACTTACTCTAGTAATATGCATCAAATGTATAACCCTGTTCTTCAAGGCCACTCCACCACAGGGATATACTTTAATATAGTGGACCTATGTGGAATCCTGCCTTATAAGAGGATGTATCCATACAAATGTGGTATCAAAATAAACTTTGACATCTTAACTACACAGAAAGACCAATAATAATAGCTATATCCTCGTAAAAAGTGATTATCGAGGCCTTTAAACTTCATAAGGGTCAACGCAATTTTCGCTTCATCGCGCATCAGTGTACATGATCATTTCCAACACTCGTGCAAGCCTCTGGAATTATGCACTTTGGAAATTAGATCTTGGAACGATTGGGCAATGATTATTAATGATACCCATTCCGTGTTTTCTGCAATAAAAAGGTTCTCACAGCATAAAATGCACAAATCCTTCACTCCGGTGAATCTTGTTGACAAGTCGGCCATTTTGGTAGAAAAGTAGATAAATAGCGCCTGGATAACACTTGCTATTGTCGCGAACTCCCCAGTATCTCTCACAAGATTAAAGGGTGCCAAGTCATAGAGGGGCATCGATAACAGATATGCCTTTCATTCCGTATAAGTTACATTGACGGAAAAAACGCATTTTGATATAAAAACATTGTATTCTTAAGAAATGTGGAATCATTTCTATATAGAGATGCAACCAGATTTTTGGCAAAGACTGAATAATTGTTTTCTCAAGAAATGTGGATGCATTTCTATCTAGAGATGTGACCAGATTTTTGGCCCAGACTGCATGATTGTTTTCTTAAGAAATGTGGAATCGTTTCTTTATAGGGATGTAACCAGATTTTGGCCAAGACTGAATAATTGTTTTCTCAAGAAATGTGGAAGCATATCTATATAGGAATGATTCCACATTTCCTAAGAAAACAATTATTCAGTCTGGACCAAAAATCTGGTTGCATCTCTATGTAGAGATGATTCCACATTTCTTAAGAAAACAATGTTTTCATATAAAATGCGTTTTATTCCGTCAATGTAACCAATACGGAATAAACAGCATTTCTGTTATAGATGCCTGTCTATGGATACATCTTCAAGAAGACGAATAATTGTTGGGGAGTTTTACAGCATAACTCCCCAAGACATGATCGATGTATGAAAGACGCTTGCATTTTCATTGAGAAATTGAAATGGCCGACATCAACCGTGAAAAAACACTGACCCTTGCCTGATTTAACTGATCATTACAAACGATATTTGGACCCTGGCGTATTGATTGTAGTATAAAAATGGAGATGAGATACGGTTGTATATAATTCGACCACGCAAGTGTGGACACATCCTCTTATATGGCAGGATTCCACATAGGTCCACTATATTAAAGTATTTCCCACCACAGTTAGGGGAAGCAACTCTTGCCTTTTGTATGTAAATGGGCCTCAGTATGATCGAAAAACGCACGCTAGAAGGCAGTACTCGAAGTTCTATCAGTGTGAAAGAAATAATTCTATATGGTTTACGGTGTGCCGAGATATAAGCACGAGCAGCAGTTTGCTAAGTGAAGGGAATAAAGATGTCTCCAGCTCGAAAAGCCAAGAATCGTCAGTCGATGGGGAGCAAGAAGAGGTGGTAGGTGACTTTAGTCTATAGTGATTGCTGTTTTGATATTCTACGTTATGGAACCATATAGATAAGCTAGAGTTTTCAAGTGAGTTTTTTAGAGTTCCCGGAATCACCGAATCAGGCATATTTTTACACTTATTTTTTGTACACACGTAAATTTTCCTGCTGGGGATTCTCACTTTCACTGAACTTTTTTCTGCTGAGTGCTGACTGGTCTTAACTGCCTTAAATACACCAGATAACAGCAGGAGTCCAAATCAAAAACACCAGTAATCGACTGACTAAGTCACTTTATTGACAGCGAGGGCTAGGAAATTCTCACTTTGTGACATAAATTCTCATTTTGCGACATAAATTGGTAATCCTAACACACTCATAATCTGATACTGGTAAATCAAGACAATGCAACATATTGCTAATATATCATGCATCTGAATTAAGGCTCTGTCTCAACATCTTGGGAGTGCAGTGGCCCAGTGGTAAAGTGCATGACTGGAGACTGAGCTTGTTGCGGGTTCGAGTCTCACTAGGGTCACTCACAGGAACTTGTCACAAACTTTTTTTCATTAAAAAGTAGGCGTGTGTATCTGTAAACATAGACAAGGACTGTAACGCAAGTTGTTAGGGTACCCTGTTTGACTGGTCAAAACAGCCCGAAAACTCAACTTTTTAAGCAAATCTATAGTGCCCCGGGTTCAATAGAAACTTAGCCTATCTAACGATACCAACCGTTTGTTCCTACGTTGAATAAGTCCCATGAAATAATCAAGAACAGCTCTGATTTTAGCGTCTGCTTGAAACTCGTTCGTTCGCACTTTCCTCTGGAGACTGTTAAAAACACAGTTCAATCGCTTTTTCCTGATTTCTAACGATGAGATGCCGCTAATTGTGGTAAGTCCTGGTTTTCAATAATTTTTTTCTACATGCAGTCGTCAAAATTTTGAGAATTTATTCCAAATGAAAGCCAATCAGCGACTTTTTTAAAGAAATTACGCCGACCTTTTCTACCTGAACTCCATGTTTGCAAAAGTTCAGCTCTGAAAATTTCGCGATCACTGATTGGTTAATGCTAAGCCGAGGTTACAAATACGTCACATGGAAAAGGCGAAATCCGTTGGGAAAATCCCCATATTGACGTGGTGTATTTTCGGAGTGCTTCAGTTTACACTCAATAGATTGCATTACTTCCCTTGATATAAATGGCAAAATCATACCATGTCGATGACGTCACAGGACTATAGTGAATGTGATTTCCGAAAAACATGGAGGTCGGATAGAAAAAGGTTGGCGTAATTTCTGTTAAAAGTCGCCGTTTGGCTTTCATTTGGAATAAATTCTCAAGAACTTGGTGACTGCTTATAGAAAAAAACTTTTGAAAACCAGGACTTATCACTTTGAATCGGCAGCTCTTTGATGAAAGTCAGAAAAGAACGATTAAACTGTGTTTTTACCATCTCCAGAGGAAAGTGCAAACGAACGAGTTTCAAGAAGACGCTAATATCCGTGCTGTTCTTGATTATTTCATGGGACTTACTCAACGAAAGAACAAAAGGTTGGTATCGTTAG
Source organism: Loripinus fragilis (assembly GCA_964019695.1). NCBI lineage: Eukaryota > Metazoa > Mollusca > Bivalvia > Lucinida > Lucinidae > Loripinus > Loripinus fragilis. Next base: position 109,122,448 of record OZ026514.1, on the reverse strand, counting down.
ACAGACTTGTTTCTCTTGAAGCCAGGACACTATAAGTTTGCTCATATAAGTTGAGTTTTCCGACTGTTTTGATTAGTCATATAGGGTACCCCCACAACAACCATTACAGTCCTTCTTTTTAAAAGTAAATATAGGCCTACTTTTTCTATTCTAAGGGTTTGTGACAAGCTCCTGTGCGGTCACTGTGTTGTGTCCTTGAGCAAGGCCCATTAATCCTTGCTTAGTACTGGTTCAATCCAGGAAGTCCTGTCCCGACATCACTGAAAAATTGTTGACTGGGACATAAAGAATCAAATCAAACAAACAATCAACATTCCATCTGATGGCAATTTTTCACCCTTATTCTGGTGAATAAGTCACATACTTCAACATAAAACTTAACCATTTACGATTCTACTCTGGTAGTGTGTAAGCAGGTCATAATGCACTTGTTTGGAGCTCATTGACCTGAAAAATGGCTGGACTCCAGGGGCAAGCGAATGCAATTAACGGCTAATTAAAGAGATTGCACAAACATTTAATGAAGGATTATTCCTACCATCCTGTAAGCTCTATAATGAATGCATTAAAAAAAGTGTGAATTTTCATTTTAACATATAGGATTTTACATGTAGTCATAGCCCCAGGTAAGAAGCCTATTTACCCAATAGAAACTACATTTTGCAATTAAATCCATGTATGTAGTACAGTGCATTCTAAATCTCAAAGAAAACAAGCAGGTAAGCAATGCAAAATATTACAGGCCCCCATTGCATTGAATAATTGTGTTGACAAATATGATTGTGTATCTTCAAAATTTCAGCCAACACTGCACAGCATCCAGGTTCAGCAGGACAGGGGTTAACTAATACGACTGAATGCATTGTTGAAGACCAAATTTTCTCTGTTTGAGATGGGGGCTAAAGAATGACCCTGACTTGGAGCAGGGAGTGCTGTGTATCAAATATCCATGCCTTTTTATGCCCCCGCCATGACAATGGCCGGGGCATTAAGTGTTACCCCTGTCCGCCCATCCGTACGTACTTACTTACATACCTCTGTCACAAACAATGTCCACTCTCTAAGTCGATTACTGTTGATCAGAATTTTATGAAACTTGGTCACATTGTTTAGTACCATGATGTCGTCTTCAATGTTCGATAATGGTCCATATCTCACCATGCTTTCAGTAGTTATGGCCCTTTGTTTATGAAAATTCACCATTTGAAAAGATGTCCACTCTCTAAGTGGAATATTTTTGATCAGAATGTTATGAAACTTGGTCACATTGTTTGGTACCATGATGTCTTCTTCAAGTTCGATAATGGTCCATATCGCACCATGCTTTCAGTACTCAGTAGTTATGGCCCTTTGTTTATGAAAAAATCACCATTTGAAACGATATCCGCTCTCTAAGTCAAATATCTTTGATCAGAATTTTATGAAACTTGGTCATAATGTTTAGTAACATGATGTCTTCTTCAAGTTCAATAATGGTCCATATCGTACCATGCTTTTAGTAGTTATGGCCCTTTGTTTATGAAAATTCACGGTTTTAAATGATGTCTGCTCTCTAAGTCGAATGTTTTTGATCAGAATTTTATGAAACTTGTGCACATTGTTTAGAACCATATCTTCTTCAAGCTCGATAATTGTCCATATCGCACCATGCTTTCAGGAGTTATGGCTTTTTGTTTATGAAAATTCACCGTTTTAAATGATGTCCGCACTCTAAGTCGAATATTTTTGATCAGAATTTTATGAAACTTTGTCACATTGTTTAGTACCATCATGTCTTCTTCAAGTTTGATATAAATGGTCTATATGGCGCCATGCTTTAAGGAGTTATTGCCCTTAGTTTATGAAAAATTGTCGGTTGAAACGAGGTCTGCTCTCTAAGATGAATAGTTTTGATTATAATTCTATGAAACTTGGTCACATTATTAAGTAACATGTCTTCAAGTTTCAGATTGGCCCATATCGCATCATGCCTTAAGGAGTTATTGCCCTTTGTTAATGACAATTCCCTATTTATGCGAATTTGGCAATAGCGGGGGCATCCGTGTCCTATGGACACATTTCTAGTTTAATCTCAAATTGCACAGATTAACCCTTTTAAAACAAATGGAAGTTAATTTACGATAGTCCATTGTATATATTGAGGGGTCTAAGGTTATAATTTCCAAAAAAATATTAAATTTCTTTCTCTGAAGATTGATTTTATCTTAGCAGACAGTGCAGACCCTGATGAAATGTCGTGTTATGTGGCATTTCATCTTTGTCTGCAGTGTTTGCCAAAGAACCCAATTAGGGGTTTCTGGTCTTCAAAGGGTTAATGTTTTTTGCTGAATAGGTTTTATGTAAAACAAGTACATTGAAAACATCCTTAAGCTTTTGTAAAAAGATTTTATCACTGGTTTATTTCAGAAAGAGAACATTAAAACCATTCCCAACTTTTTGACTCTTGGAAGGATTCTGTGTACACCTGTCATTGGTTATCTTGTTGTGGCAGATAGTTTTACCTGGGCATTGGGCTTATTTGTTTGTGCAGGAATCACAGATATGGTAGGTGTTGATCATTCAGATTATTTAATGTATATATTATGTAAGGCCAAATGAAAAAAATACCCGTGTTTAGGGTAGCCTGACCCTACCTAAATTTTCAGGTGAAATCAAGAATTTTTTTCAGGTTTTCTGGGAAAAAAAAATAATTTTATGCATTTTGAAAGGTGAAATGCCTTTCAAAATGCATAAAATAACATTTTTTTCCAGAAAAAAAATGTTAAAAAAAAATGTATTCCTACCCTACCCTGTAATTTGAAACACATTTATTTATTTATTTGGCCTAACACTGCATACTGAGAATTTTAAATGATTTTTTTGTCATCTGCTGATTTTTTTAGAATCAACTTTTTCGAAAAATAATTTCAGTAATACCATTTGAGTGTCAAACTTTTATCGTAGAGATGCTGATAACCATTGCAAATAATTTTGACCCAGATCCAGACCGACAGATTGTTGACCCTGATCTGGATACAACTGTTTGACACTCTGAAAGTGTTCCTGAAAGAATTTATGGGAAAAGTAAGTTTGAAAAGTCAGCAGACGACAGCAAAAGCATGAAAAATTACCTAGCATGCAAAGAACTAATAACTGTTGACTCTGACATTAATTTAAAGCCAACAGGACCAGTTTTCTCATTGCATGTTAGGTAATATTTCATGCTTTTGTTGTCGACTGCTGCCTTCTTTTCAAAATTACTTTTAAAAAATATTTCAAGAACACTATCAGTGTCAAACGGTTTAGACCCAGATCAGGATAGACATTCTATTGGTCCTGATCTGATGAATTTGCAAAGGTTATCAGCAGTACATATCTAGGCCTAAACTTTTTCTTAGCCCAATCCGCACACAGTGGCATGACAGAGGTAAACCATGGGTGAAAGTTTTCAGGATTATTCCTGAATTAGGCAGACTATAATGGCTTCTCTGATTTATTTAAGTGCATCTTAGGACAAAAAAATGACCATTTTACTTGAAGTTATTAATGATTTGTAGGCATACAACAAGTTTAAGATTTGAATTTCAAAAGTTCAGGATTTGGAAACTTTGAACTTTCACCCGTGGTAAACTAGGTCTAAAGTTTGGTTGAGCTTCTTCCTTGCTCAGGTGCCTTACCTTTGAGATCACTGTCCTGGGCTTGTGACTGAATATTCTTGTGTTGTATTACCCTTTTCTTCATGAATATTCATGCTAGACTCCACCCACTATGAATAATTATATAAATAAACTTTCATGTTGGTACATTTATTTACAAAGAAATTACTTGGCAGGTCCACTTGTGTAGGATCAGATATATCATAGTTCCTTTCAGCAAACAGAGTAGATCCTGATCAGGCAGCTCTTATAAGAGCTGCCTTATCTGGGTCTGCTCTGTTTACAAAAGCATCCAAAGACATCTCAATGAGGTAAAGGGTTAACATAGCACTCCAGAGTCATAGCTACATATTAAGTTTTGTACAAGTCGGGAATGGTATTTCCACAGCCCTGAGTTAAGCCATCTGTCTATATAATATACTAGTCAAAACAAGTTAAGGGTCAAATGACATTACAACATAATTTCTAAGATGGGGTGTTACCTTCACCTAAGATATTAAATATCTACTTCGCTTAGGAAATATGGCATTTAAACATTTGAAAACGAATGAAATGTATTCTTGGAACTAGTTACATGTGTTTCTGTGTACAGGTCATATAAACGTTTATTAGAGTATGCTATTATGGTGTCATTTGTGTTTTCGCATAATGTTACTGCCATTAAATTTATTAACCCTAAACTTGTTTTGAGAAGTATATATATCTATATTTTCAGCTTGATGGTGTTATAGCAAGGAACTGGCGGAATCAAATGTCAGCACTAGGGACAGCTCTTGATCCATTAGCTGATAAAATCTTAGTCACTGTTCTAACAATAACTCTCACCACTGCCAACCTTTTACCAGGTAAATATGGTATACAGTAAATGTTCAAAAACTTTGATCACTTTTCTCTTTCTAGTTGGCTATCAGGGCAGGAACACCCATAATGCTTGTGGGAATAGCAAATAGGGAAGACCTTGATCAGACTGAAGAAGCAGTCTGGTCTGGGTCTGCACTGTTTTTCATAGCAAGGCCTTTTTGGCAGGCAATTGGTCTTCGAATGTTTAGAACATAAAAATTTCCATAAACTTATTTAAAGCTTGATTTGATAAAAGAATAGTGTCAGTGTAATGTGATTTTCCATTGTGCAATTTACTCCTAAAGGAAAATACAGGGATTTTCTGCCCATTGGGGCCGAATTTGGCCCCATTACCAATCGAAACTAACCACCTGTTTTCCCAATACCATGCCATTTTACCCAAATAAAGAAAGAAAAGTAAAAAAAAAAAATATTTTTTTTAGAGACCACTACTACTTATAGAGTAGATTCTAATATTTTGTTTGATTTCAATCCCTTTTATTTTCGTATCAATTTTTAACAAAATTGAATGACGAGTGACTGGACATTCACACATGCACTGTCAGCTATCGTTCAGTTGTCCAGAACCTGTTAAGGTTAACTCTTTGTCTACTAGTGCCGTCTACAGATAACCTTTGCAAACAGTTTGGATCCTGATCAGGCCCGACAAAACATCAGGCCTGATCTGGATTCAAACTGTATGACACTGATAGTATTCCCGAAATTTTTTTTCGAAAAAAGTAGATTTTGAAAAAAATCAGCAGACAACAAAAAAACATGGAAAATTACCCAGTAGGCAAGGAGTTAATTTTTGTTTCAGTACCACTAGCTGTGTTGATTATTGGCAGAGATGTTCTTCTAGTCGCTGCTGCATTTTACATAAGATTTATCTCCCTTCCTCCACCGGTAAGTCTATTGGAATATTTTAATCTTTCATTCGGTTTCTGCTGTGAACCAATATTATATTACGGTCACTAAAAATGGGAAACCCACTTTGAGCAGGTATCAGTCACCTTCTGTCATCTTTCGGGCACTAACATGATTTCATTTTAGTCATTATGCATTTTTAGCTCACATGAGCATGAAGTACTTTGTCAAGCTTTCGTGTGCCATGCTTTTTCTTTTAACCCTCAAAGTGCCAATCACAACTGCACCAGACGACAAATTTTTAGACATCTTTCCCTATTTTCCAAAAAAAATAAGGTATGATATTTCATTAGAATCGTATGACAGCAGACAATTCTCATGAAATATCATGCCTAATTCGTGTTTTTGAAAAAGCGGCAAAATTTTAAATTGTCTCTGCTGCAAAATAAAGGTGGCGCTTTAAGGGTCAATTAACACATCTCCTGAACCACCAGTCGAAATTGAAAACATTTTGACACAATGTTCTCCATATAATGCCCTCTACCAAAATTGCACAACTATTGCTGAACCTCTCAACCAAATTTAAAATAATTTCATAGAAATGCTCCATTTAACATCCTCTAGCAATGTACCAGAAATAGTTCCATGCAATGCTGAACAATTTGGCCACCAGAGCTAAACATTTAAAATCTTTTAACATCTGAACCTCTTGACCAAATTTAAAATAATCTCTGGTAAGGTAAACACACTGTCATATTGGTGAATGCTATCTTAATTAGGGCAATTATTCTGTGTACCAATATCATATTGTTATTACTTATCATATGACATCACATTTGGGAGTGAAATAACGGAATATATTAAAATTGATAAACCACTAGTGGTTTTAGGGAGCGCAGTGGCTCAGTGGTAGAGTGCTTGACTCGAGACCGAGGGGCCGCGGGTTCGAGCCTCACCAGCTTCACTGCCTTGTGGTCCTTGAGCAAGACACATTTTTCCTAGCTTAATACTGGTTCAACCCTGGAAGACCCATCCCTGTTTAACCGAAAGATTGTTGATGGGACGTAAAGAATCAAATCAAACAAACAAACAAAGCCACTAGTGGTTTACATATTTTGATGACATTATGAAATGACGTCCATAACAACATGACAACTGAAAAATGTTGACGTTTTCACATCAAAAAGCGATAACAAAATAATTTGAATGTTAAATGATAAATAGAATCTAACAGTCATGCTCCTATATTATTTAATTTTTAAAACTTGTTATGAAAAAGCGATAAAATGCCTTGAATCTTAGCCCCTTTTCCACAACTTGTTTAATAAATTCAATAAAACATGAGCACTCATGTAAGATCCTCTATATGTAGGACAGCTGTTTTTGGTATGTAAATTCTTGTCATCATTGTATGTACTGTATTCTTTTCAGAGAACATTATCACGATACTTTGATGTAACAAACCCAACTGCTAAATTGATGCCATCAGGTCTTAGCAAGGTAAGTTAAGTCAATAATTGAATATCAAAGGACCAGAGTTATCAGTAATTGAGCTCAAAGGACTGCCAAAAATCAATAATATTACTTATTTCCTTTTAACTCATTGCCGACTGTGTTGTCTGCTCATAACCTTTGCAAACAGATTGGACCCAGATCAGGCCTGACAAGATGTCGGGCCTGATCTGGGTTCAGTCTGTTTTAACACTCAGGTGGTCGAAAAAGTTGCTTTTGAAAAAATCAGCAGAAGACAAAAAAAAACATGAAAATTTTCCCAGGGGGCAAAGAGTTAAAAAGATAATTGTGAATAATATTATTTAAAAAAAACATCACATGCTGTTTATATAAGTATTCACCCACTTACATGATGTCAGTAAAACTAGTTTTTACTCTAACAGCAGTATTTCGAGTTAATAGGAGTTGGCCTCTAAATAATATACTAAACAAAACAAGAAACACACAGACTACAACTTCAATTTTCAGAAAGACCATTAGTGATTTGTCAGTTTCCTTTACAACAATTCTTGGCATTTTAACATTTATGAGCTTGATAAAGTCCATGCTCAGTTGAGTCAAGTTGAGCTTTCTTGAAAAAAGTTTTATAAGCTCGGGGCTAGGTATACTTTTAGCTATCAGGCCTTTATATTTAATGTTTAACTCTATGTGAGCTGTGAGATGAGATTTTCAACAATGGGGTATGTGCAACCAGCAAAGGCTCAGATCAGCCTGCGCATATGCGCAGTCTGATCAGAGCCTTTGCAAGTTGCTTCAATATTCTATGACTGTTAAGGTACTGACCGAAAATCATTTGGAGTTTCTAAGCTTAAAAGGAGGCTGCTCAAGATCTTCTGAGTCTACACTTGTCAAAATGCCACATTGTTGGAAATCACATGTCCTACAAGGTTCACACAGGCTTGAAAAGTACTAGAATATACAGGACTGTCTTGAAAAGTATTTGAAAAACACTCAAAGGCCTTGAAAAGTCCTTGAATTTTACCATTTGCAAGAGGATTCAACACTGTTTTTGGAGGCCTAAATCAGTATAAAATTGTGGTGCCTTTATTTGGTGCAGCATATGCTGCACCAAATAAAGGCACCATAATTTTACACCGATTTTCTAAAACTAATAGCTTTAGTAATGGACTCTAGCATTTCAGAAGTAGAATTGTAACATATAAATCAGTATTTTTCATAAGTTTGTTGTCCTTGAAAATGGTAGGAAAGTCTTAGAATTCCTTGAAAAGTCCTTGAATTTTACTCTAACTTGCCTGTATGAACCCTGTCCTGGCTCAAAAAATTGTTCTGTAACTCTTTCAGATTAATACAATACTACAGCTGGTTCTGGTATCAGTTACACTTGCTGCTCCAGTATTTAACTTTGATGTTTAAAGGGAAACGCTCACCATATAATGAATGAGCTTTAAAAGCAGGGATTAGTCTATCAAATCAGTTTGATGCAAATTTTATCAAAATCTATCAAGAAATAAAGAAGTTATATGCATTTGAAGTTTTCAGTATTTCTTTTATGGAAGCTGCCATATTTGTGTGTTTATGACGTCATAACCTCTTAATTATGTATGCAAAAATGATGCAAATAAGATTTGAAAAATAATTTCAACTCTATTTTTATGTATATGTCTAATATGATAATAAAGGATCATTTATACTAGAAATTCTGTGATTATATGCTAAAATAAAGGTTTTATGCATCTTAATAAATTTTCATGCATCTCATTTTATATTCAAAATGGCTGCTGTGACAGGATGTTATGAAAACTTCATTTATTAATAACATTCTTAATTCCCAACCAATTTTGATCAAGTTTGCACTAAAATTATTTGTGTGCAAATGCCTGTCTTTTCAGACACATTTACATCTTGATCTGCATTTTCCTTTAACTGTATGTTCTCTTACTCTTTCAGATTAATACAATACTACAACTGGTTCTGGTATCAGTTACACTTGCTGCTCCAGTATTTAACTTTGTGGATCATCCCACTTTACAAGCTCTATGGTAGTGTATACTTCAGTCTTTGATTACCCAATTCATTGTGTACATTTAATTCTAAAATTTTGAATGCTTTTCTCTTTATGACCTGTTCTCAAAACAATGCTGGTTATCAGGGCTGGAAATCACAAAATGCTTGTAAGAATAGCAAACAGAGAACACATTTATCAGACTGCTACTTCAGAAGCAGTCTGATCTGGGTCTGCTCTATTTGTCTACGCCTTTTGGCAGGCAACTAGTGTTTAAAATTTTAGAAAATTTACCGTATAGCACACACTGTTTCATATTGGTAATATGCACCCTGTCTATGTAGGAAAAAATCTTGTTCCTGTGTGTAACCTGATTTTTTTTATCTCGTATTCATGATACAATAAAGTTTTGATAGTCCATTACATATTTTGATGGATCACAAAGTAAGAAAGAAGGCAAAGATCTGGAATCAATACAATCCTAACCCAAGACACCATATGGGAAAGTGACAAAAACACAAGAAAACATCACATGCAAGAGAGCCAAGTCAGAATACCCTAGTCTCTGAAGGTAATTTTATCTTAGCGAACAGTGCAGACCCTGATGAGACCCTGAATTCTGTAATGAGTTCTACCAGGTTTTTATCATTTTCTCAAGTTCATCTACAGTAAAACCTGTGTAAAACCGCCACTCAAAAATAGACAAAATAAAGATCTTAATGACAAATGGTAGCTTAATGAAGGTCAAAAGTATTGCAATACTTTTGACCTGCATTAAACGATAATTGGTCTTGAAAACCAATTTTTTGTCTTTTTGAGAGTGGCCGTTTTACGCAAGTTTTACTTTATATTTCTTTTTATACTTTGTGAACTTGGTACTTTAACTCTTTCTCTGCCAGCGGTAAATTTTGTTGTCTGCTGATAGCCTTTGCAAACAGTTTGGACCCAGATCAGGACCAACAGATCATAGGTCATGATATGGATCCAAACTGTTTGACACTTTGATGGTGCTCCTGAAAGAATATTTGAAAAAATCCTGCAGACGCAGTGAAAGCATTAAAAATTACCCAGCATGCAGAGATAAATGTTTTTCTTTTTTTCTTTTTATTTCAATGTACCCCTCTAAAGGTTTCCTTTCAAGAAAATGTTTATTACTTCATTCTGTAATACATCACTTCAGATTGTAATACTCAAGTTCATTTATCTATATTTACATTTTCAAAGCAAGCCTTCATAGCAAACAACACAAAATTTGATTGACAGCTGCTAAGCTCACTTGCCCGTGCAATTCGCTTCAAACATCAAATTCATTCACCAGATGTGAAACTGGTGTTGTGATTGACAGCAAGCCTCACCTGAGTCGCAGGTGCGAAACAAGCTTGTTTGCTCGTTTGGCTGTCTGTGTTCACACTGGCTGTACAGCTTTTCCGTTTTACACTCCAACAAAACCGTTAATACGATTTTATATTAAATACAAAATAGATTTGTCTCCTAAATTATAATTTCTAATTATTAGTTATTTATAATGAAATGTAAATATGTAAAGTAATAAATTCAATTTTTGGAATGTTCATGGAATCATGAATACTTCGGGTCTCTTGCAAATTTAGCGTGAAGCTCGAAAATGTGAAGCCCTTTTGGCTTCACTTACTCTGCAAGGGACCCAAAGTATTCATGATTCCATGAACATTCCAAAAATCAAATTCATTTCTTAAATATTTCTTATTTCACACTGTAATGACTGTATAACTATGTAGAAATGGATTTTTATACAACTGGGCCTATAGGTATGTACTTTTGAAACAATAAACTGCTCATGTGCAGGTTGGTCAGCCGGAGACCAGTTTTCAGTGTTTACAAATTTGGGTTTTATTAACCCTTGCCATGCTGAATATGTATGAATATATATGTACTACACTCCTCCCAAATTTTTACCTTGTTAACCTGCAGCATTCCAGTTATAACATGCATTTACAATCAGGATCTACAGGTTTCCAAAAAAGGATAAATCCAGGTTCAGGGAAACAATAGTTAAAATGTGTTTGTCTTTGTTTTTTCAGGTACATCACAGGTGCTACAACTTTCTGCTCGGGGGTGGGGTATATGTGGTCTAGAAACAGTTATGTCAAATTTTTAAAGAAAGACATGAAGAAAAAGTTCTGATTTCTACTGTGATACACTATATCTCCATAATAGTTTGAGCAACTCAATTATGCTATATAGTCTTGTCACATTAACCCTAAAAGCGCCAATCAGACAAAAGTCCTCCTCGTCTGGAGCAGTCTGACCTTGGTCTACACTGTTTGCATCTACACTTGCATTACTCAGATGATAGCAAATATTTGCAGCAGATGACACATTTTCAGATGCAATTTTTGCGCTTAAAGGGTAAAAATGGTCTATTACTCCATATAAGGGTTACAGTTAAAAATTTCAATTTATTTTATAGCTAAATATAATTTTTACTATTAAAAGCAAAGGTATTGTACGGACCCTGGTTAGATGCTTCATTTAGAGGCATGATCTCATATGGGTCTACCCTGTGTCCTAGATAAACATTAAATGAGCTGAGGCACAGCAAAAAATACAACTTGGTATGTGCGCCCAGCTAAGACTCAAATCAGCCTGCACATCAACAGAGTCTATTCAGTGTCTTCCCTTGGTGCCCTATTGGTTGTCAAGGTCTCCGTGATTCTTCATTCAGACAGCAAAGACTGATCAGGCCGAGTGGATGCGCAGGCTGATCTGAGTCTTTGCCAGTCGGACATGCCAAGTTGTATATTTTGTTGTGCTCCAGCTCATTTATAGGAAGCTAGGCATATATGGGTTATATATGGGTTAAACTCTACTGTTACATCTCATTCATGGAACATAAGAAATAAGTGTGAAATTAGATGAGACATATTGAGTGCAGGGGACAAAAATATTTCAATACTGCACTTGTCCTGCAGGATGAGTGACAATTTTCACTCGTCTTGCAAACACATGCACTTGTACTTCAAATATGTTATATGACTTCCTTTAGTAATTCTTCCGAAAGCACTCGTCCTACAGGGATTTGGAAGAATTACTCGCCCTTTCTAGATTTCACTCGTAATTACGAGCGGACGAGTGGAATTTTTGTCCACTAGAGTGCAAGCAATCATATGATGAATACATGGTTCTCGTCAAGACAAAACCTGTCTTCCTGGTTTACGCAAAGCGAGACTCAAACCAGTCACCTCAGCTACAGAGACTAGCTAGAAAATTTTAATTTCATCTGTAGCAAGTTTTGATATGATACTTTCCAAACAGCGAATAACAAAGGCACTGATCAGTCTGCGCAGGCTGGTCTGCACTTTTGTTGTTCGCAAATCCCTGAAGACAGGTTTTCTCGCGTCGAGGCCCACATGTAAGCTTCAGAACTGCCACAAGATGTTCTACAAGGGCCAGTTACTGGCTTGGAACTAGCTGTTCCTAGCACCAATAGCTCTTCTGACTTCGAATTGGAATGTTTTTATCTCACCTGAGCCATGGGCTTAGGGTGAGCTATTGTGATCCTCTGATGTCTGTCCATCCTTCAGTCAACAATTTGCTTTTAAACATCTCCTTAACCACTGCGTGGAATTTAACCAAACTTCATGGGGATGATCTTTGGATGGTCCTCTTTCAAAGATTTCAATTCCATGCAGAATTCTGGTTACCATGGCAATCAAAAGAAAAAACTTCAAAAATCTTCTTGTCAAAAACTACTGGCCCAATTTGAAATTAATTTGGCACCAATGACACAAAGATATACACGATTGGGACAATAACAAATCATCGCAATCTGTCCAAGAGGTTATAAAACTTTTCATGCTCAACCCAACTGAGCATGAAATTTCAATTACTTATAAAATTAAAATGCTGAAAAATATAGACTTTTCTTTCAAACTCTCAGATGTTGTATTTATCATGCTAATTGAGGTTAAAATGCCAACAATTGTTGGCATTTTAACATTTTTGAGCATGATAAATTCCATGCTCAGTTGTTGACCATAAAAATGTTTTATAACCTCGAGGCCAGCTGTTCAAGTAAGTGCTCTGACTGATTATAGCTCTTTCGTTCATGTAATTTACAGCTGGAGGTATTTCATAGGAGAATCATACGTTTGATGTACAGAATAATAAACCGCTCGCCTTGTAACTAGGAGTCAACAAGTTTGGTCCCCAGCACTTCCAGTCTCACAGTCAGATGTGACTCTAAGCCATGCCCCCGTCTCCATATGACCTTAGCTGTTGGTGGGACGTTAAACACACAAACTTGCTTACAGAATTGTCTGCAACTGCCGTGTTTCCAAAGGAAAGGCAAAACATGCAAATATGCAAACACATAACAGCTAGCTCATAAGATTGTAGGCCTTGAGGGCAAAAGCTTATTTTTTCAGTTTTCACTCATTAGCTTGAGAAGTTAAGAACTAGGCGAATTGATGCCATGCCACCCTCTAGAATAGCATTTAGTAAGTGCTAAGCTTAGCTTTTAAAGTTATCATGGTTAGGTCTCCTTTGATTATGTGTTATTTGTCTGTATTTTGTCAATCATGTTAATCTTATCATAAAGGACACAACTAGCTCATACATGTGTATATGTTAAGAGTAAATGACAAAAGTTAGACCAATCTGTTCTTCTTTAATCCTGCTGTATATGGGCATGACAAAAGTGAACAAAATGATGTAAGCCCAGCAAAGACTCAAATCAGCATAAACATAATCCCTGTAAAATTAGTCTTCACTGTCAGCATGAAGAAACCATAGCTACCTGACTACCCATTGAGAGTAATGTAAACACTGATCTGACATAGTTGATACCCAGGCTGATATAATTTTCCCTGGATGCAAAATTAAATAATTCTGATGATTTTTCATGCACAGGATCATTTGTACCAAACTGGGCGGAAAATAATAATCTATCATGAGTATGAGCACAGGTTTAGATAAACAAAAAATTTCAGCATAAAATTGTAAATATTTTTGTACGCATCAATTTTAACATATGTTTCGGGTGCTCAAAAGAGTACCCACAACATATGTTTTGGTTGAGAAATATGAAAATTAAATTTTCGTTACGCACTCTTAACTAAAGTCCTGTATGAGAGTGGGATAGGATAATCAGTACTGAGGATCACTGTTTGAATGGTGTCCTGAGGGGCAGATTTTTCTTCTCCTCACTCGCGCAAATAATAGATTCTTTTTCGTGCTCACAACTGACTGTTTATTTTAAATAAGCCTCAAGCAGTCCCTGAATACGCTAAGATGCAATATCACATGATGGCATCACTGGCTGAACGTTGATGTTACTTGATGACCATGTTGCAAACATCACACAGTTAGAATTACAAAATGACATAACTCTTGCAATACTTATCTTTGAGCCCAGTTTTTCCTACCAAACATGCTTTGTCTAATGGTTAAGGTGTAGTGCAAGTTTGATCCAAATTGGACAAAAGTTATATTTTATTCAACTAATACCTCAAAATGTTGATGGAGTGACAGAATGACAGACACGCTGAAAACAGTATACCCCTAAAGGCTAAAACTCCATCTTGGGTGGGGGGACGTATAAAAAAGCTGTACAGGATTGGAGATCATTGTTTATTATATCAACAGAGTGCAAAGCAAAATTACCATATCATAGTTTACCTTGAATATCACAGAGACAGCCGCACACAAATGGTGTAAACCCAGGCCAGACAGCACACTGACAGGGTCAATACTGTTTTCTTTTGTGCCAGTACATTTTACAGACCTCATCAAGTCGTCAAATAATCTTGTTAAAATTTACGATGAGTATGTAAAGATACAGAGCTGACCATACAAATGTATATACAGTGCATTTTCTTTATAGCACACCGCTTTATGACAGATCTGAATAGAACATGTTTATGTAGCTCCCAAAATGTTTTTAGCAAGTTTTACAAAGAAATTATAGAATGGTCATTTTCTTACAATTCCTTTGTAACACTTTTCACTTTCCTATGGACCCCAAACATAGTGCTATAAAGAGACTGCACTAGGGTAAATATGGAAGGCTCTATAAAAACATTAACTCTTAACCCACGGGTGAAAGTTTTCAGGATTATTCCTGAATTCTAAATTTTGAGGCTGACTTTCTATATATATAGAAAGTCAGCCTCAAAATGCTGAATTCAGCAGATAAAAATAACTTTTCTGATTTAGTTTCAGTTTATTAAGGTATTTGACCATTTAGCTTAGATTTTTTAATATTTTGGAGGCATACAGCGTTTTAAATTTTGATTTTCTAAAGTTCAGGATTTTGGAAATTTTGAACTTTCACCCATGTTAACCTGCTAGTGACATCTTTTGTCATCTGCTGATAAGTTTGAAAACAATTTGGGCCCAGATCAGGCCCGGTAAAATATGTGCCAGACCTCAATTCTAACTGTTTGGCATGATAATGGTATTCCTGAAAATGCTTTTGCAAAAAAATTAATTTTGACAATAATCAGCAGACAACAAAAAGCATGTAAATTACCCAGCATGCAAAGAATTAAACCAACCACCATGAAAGTCGGAAACCACACCATAAATCCATCCTGTCAACTTATATTTCCCATCAAATCAAGTAAGCATCTGCCTAACTATTTAGCTTCTAAGCGCTGCTAAATATTTGCTGTGTGTTGCCTGCTCATCCTCTTAAAATGTCTCTGGACTCAAATTAGACTGCTCCTAAATGTACCCAGATCAGACTACTCCTCTAGGAGCAGTCTGATCTGAGTCAACACTATTTACCTGCATGCCAAAATCAGTCAGTGACGTAAGCATTTACATGAAGCAGACAACATTTTCAGATGCATTTTTTCGAAGCAGGCGAAGGGTTAATGATTCATGATATACCTTGTGGTATTCTTACCAATTCATAACTGTGAGATTCTCAATATTTTGAGATACCTTGTGGATTTCTCATTAATCCATGAAATATCTTGTGGCTTTAGTAAACTTTACCAGTAGTTAACAGTGATACATGTATGTCCCCTTTTGTAGAGTGAGTCGAGATAAAACTATAGTTACTATAGTTGAACAAAAGCTCAACTAAACAACCCCAAACACAGACTACATCCTAATGATGTCACTGCTCATCCCTAGTTTGACTGGAGTTATCAGGCTTAAATTTGTGGTCAGTCCATAGTTTATTGGTACCCTAACACCAATATAAAATCAGATTTGCTGGAAAACTGTATGTTTGTATTGACGGCTTTGATTGCTAGACTGTTTGAATGGGGAGAATGACTAGCCGCCAGTAGAGCAACTACATGTACATGTATAGTAACTATAGTTTTATCTCGCTGATAGAGAGCAGCATAAATAGTAAAGAGTTGGGGTAAGCTATACAGCTATGCACAAGTCTTTAACACTTTAATAACACTGATAACAACAAGGTCTTTACTAAACCTTAGTTTAAAAAACTTTGTACATTATAACACAGATTTGGATATAACACAGTCCTGTTATTGCTCCCAAATTTTTTACCATGTAATTTTACAGAGGAATTATAAGAAAATGACCATTTGCTACAATTCCTTTGTAAAATTGTCCCTTTATAACACAATTCACTTCTAACATGTTCCATTCTTATGGATCCCAAACATAGCATTATCAGACTGGTAAATGCACCGGTGGTTGCTACAACAAGCTGGTGGTGGCAATTTTCCGCACTGGTGCTGGCGTAAAAGGTAAAAAAATCTACCTGTTGACTTTATGATTTATTTATAAGCTTGCTTTTATTTTATTTGTGATGAAACCTGGGGCACAGACCATCGGTAACATTGCAGTTTATGGCTCTGCCAAGCAATTGGTGATTTAATTCATGGTTTGGAGTGCAAATCTAACACAGTTCTGGAGTTTTGGCGTGACAGGTGCTTTTTTCTAGTGTAACTGCCTAAGTTGAGGGAAAGCTGCATGTCTAAGCGTTGAAGTTGTCATATTCCCATGAAATAACATCCCAAAAAATGATTACCACTTTGTATTTTTTTTTTTCGATTGACTAGCAAATGTTTTATTGAGGAATTTTATTACAACGCACTGGAAGCATTTTTTAAAGCATTGATACAACGCACTGATGGTTGCACAGAAGTGCTGTGGTTGCTGGTGCAGATTCACTACAGCATTCGCGGTTCACATAAACGTTACAAAAATCTGCATTTCAGCCAGCATATGATATTTCCATACTGTGATGAAGGCTCGGGCAAGCCTATGCAAACATGCAGACTCCCAAGAGCCTTTGCTGTCAGCACAAGAGATCTTAATACTTATCACATTGTCCAGTGACTTTGCCTGCGCAAATGTGCAGACTCACCAGAGTATTCGCTGCTGGTGTGAATAGCACACAAATCGCCAATTTAGGCAGCACAAGACATTTTGTACAGTGATGACGGCTAAGGTAAGCCTGTGCAAATGTGCAGACTCACCAGAGCCTTCGCTGCTTGCACAAAATGGCATTCAATCGCCATTTGAGCCACCACATGTGAATTTTGATCTGTGACGAAGGCTCAGACTAGACCAAGCAAACGCGCAGACTCGCCAAAGCATGAATAATGACACCCAAAAATAGTGAGTATGATCGGGAAATATCACAATCACATCACAATCACAAACTGCAGACAATAGCCACATAACAATCACGAGACACCAGGAAGACAAACTAAGAAAAGCAACCAGGTCTCTCTCTTCCCCATCAAGATGATCGCAAAACAAACATAGACATAAAGTAACAAAATATAGAACAATTACAAAATTTTAAAATGGTAGTACAAACAACAACGAATCAACAACAACAGAACCACCGCCTAAGAACAGACAGCAGCCTAAGCCACTTGGGTGCTAAAATGCATTTTACTGGTACCAAATCTTCACTCTAGATTCTGCTGTTGTTGACGCACATAAAATGTTGAGCTCACGTGGAGGCTTCTAAACTAATGTAATGTATCATAACTGACAAACAATCCCATCAAATTAAAAGCTTTGGGGCCAATCTGAAAAATAGGCAAAAACACTATCAAAGTGCGACCAGGCTAGCTCTTGGGCGTCTCTGGTGAGTCTACACATTTGAAGAGTCACGCTTGAGCCTTCATCAGTGTAAAAAAAAAACCTACAAAATCTTTGCCTATTGACTGTATGATTTCTTTATAAGCTTACATATTTATTTTACTTTTGATGACACTGGGCGTACAAAACGTCAGTAACATTGCAGTTTATGGCTCTGCCACGCAATTGACGATTCAATTCATGGTTTGACCGGCAAATCTGACGCACTTGTGGAGTTTGACAGTGACAGGTGCTTTTTTCTATTGTGACTGCCTAACTTGAGGGAATTCTGCATGTCAAGCACAGCTGCAGCTATGTTAACATAGTTCCATCAAATAACATCCATAAACGACTACTACTCTCTTTTTTCTATGCAGAGAAGGCTCTGACGAGTCTGTACATTTGCACAGGCTCACCGGAGTCTTTGTCACAGTACTGAAATATCATGTGCTGGCTCAAATGGCGATTTGTGTTCCATTTATAAGAGCAGCGAATGCTGTGGTGGTGCTGCACCAGCAAACGTGGCACATCTAGGCAACCATCAGTGCCTTGTATCAATGCGTCAAAATATGCACCCAGTGCGTTGTAATAAAATTCCTCAATAAAACGTTAGCTAGTTTAGCAAGAAAAAAATACAAAGTGGTAATCGTTTTTTGGAAGTTATTATATAAAATTATTATAACAGCTGTACTTAGACATGCATATTCCCTCAATTTATGCAGTTACACTACAAAAAGCACCTGCCATGGCAAAACTCCAGAACTTTGCTGGATTTGCCGTCCAAACCAAGAATTAAATCATCAATTGCTTGGCAGACCCATAAACTGCAATGTTACGGATGGTCTGTGTGCCAGGTGTCATCACAATTAAAATAAATGCAAGCTAATAAATAAATCATAAAGTCAACAGGTATAGATTTTTTAACCTTTTATGCCAGCACCAGTGCGGAAAATTGCCACCAACAGCTCGATGTAGCAACCACCGGTGCGTTAACATTTACCAGTGTGATTATAAAGGGACTGTACTGTACCTTCTTAAAGAACCAATATGATTAACAAATTTCAAACTTTTATAATGATGAATTAGAGACCATGATTTGAACAAATTGGCCAGGTTTTGGTACTTATCATATAGGCAACTATAGGACACTGCAGTTTGCATACATAATGTATCAAAGGTGAAAAAAAAAGCTGAAAAATCAAGGCTTTAGTTAAGGGTGCGTAATTAAAAAAATAATTTTCTTATTTCTCAACCAAAACATATGTTGTGGGTACTCAAAAGAACCGTCTCATTGAGACGGTTCTTTGGAGCACCCAAAACATAAGTTAAAACTGATGGGTAAGAAAATATTTACTTTTATAAACTTAAAATTGTGTTTATCTAAACCTATAAGAATACACCTCTTGTCCCACTAGCTAGCTGCAAGATGGATAATATTGGTCAGGACATGGGATTTACATATTTATCCAATACACACAAATGTCACATAATTGCCCATGCTGATGTATCTAGCAAGCTAGAGGTCTAAATTTCAGTCTGAGCCTTCATCTACCTCCATAATCTATGTAAGATAAGAGTGTCTATTTGAAAATCATTTTTCTTATTTCTCAACCAAAACATATGTTGTGGGTACTCAAAAGAACAGTCTCAATGAGACAGTTCTTTTGAGCAACTCAAAAGTACAGTCTCAATGAGACGGTTCTTTTGAGCACCCAAAACACATGTTTAAATTCATTGGTAAGGAAATAAATGGAATTTTAGGTGCACAAACGATCCTTATCTGGACATATTATGTATGCCAGCGACAAAGGCTCAGGCGAGACAGCACAGATTCCCCTGAGCTGCTCACTGATGTGATTAGTATCAAAGTTTCTTGACAGCAGGGAAAATTTATATAAAGTTAATGTGTAAAAAAGAAGCAAAACTTCAACCAAGCAAAATATTGAAATGAACTTGTGAACGAGCGTTTTATCTGTAACCACATTATATTGACCAGCCCATGTGAGAATGGTGCTTGTCCCTTATGCAAACAATCATATTTTAACTTGGCATGCTGGGTAATTTTCATGCTTTTGATGTCGTCAGCTGTCTTTTCTCAAAATAATTTTTTTCAAAAAAATTCTTTCGGTGAACACTATCAGTATGTCAAATGGTTTGAATCTATATCAGGTTCTATATCAATCCTGATCTGGGTTCAAACTGATTGAAAAGGTAAGCAGTAGATGACAAAAGTCACTGCTGACATGCAGAGTTTAGTGTACAGCTATCCAGTTAGGAAAGATGTTTTTGGTCAAAATTGTGATCTTTCATAAGTTGTGGGCATACACAGATCCAGAAAGTTTTTTCAGATGGGTTCCAACTTTTTTTTTTTAAATGAGTGGATCCAAATATAACTAAAATCAGGCCATCATCGGCCCGCCAGTGAAACGCCATTTAAATGGCATCTTTGAAGCTTTAGTTCACCTTTCTGAAAACCACTCATACTTTAACTGTTTGTTTACTGCTGTTAACCTTTGCAAACAGGTCAGACCCAAATTAGGGCTGACATAATGTCAGGCCTGATCTGGATCCAAACTATTTGACACTCTGATGGTATTCCTGAAATAATTTTTAGAAAAGATGTTTTGATAAAAATCAGCAGACAAAACACATGAAAAATTACATAGCATGCAAAGTGGTAAATCACTAACTGTAAGGTAAACCTCGATTAGTTGTGGGAGATGGAGCACCTGAGATTTTGTTTGGGGGACTATATCACATGTTATGTCATCGTTGCATTGGTCAGTTATACACAATCAGGTGACTTTTAACAGGACTTTAGTTGGTGCGTAACGAAAACTTAATTTTCTTATTTCTCCACCAAAACGTATATTTGTGGGTACTCAAAAGAACCGTCTCATTAAGAACCGCCTCAATGAGACGGTTCTTTTGAGCACCCAAAACATATGTTAAAATAGATGGGTAGGCAAATATTTACAATTTTACGCAGAAAATTTTTGTTTATCTAAACCTGTGTTTTAAGTGACATTCTGGGCGTGGTTCGGAAGCGTTAAATGCTTGCTTATGCGAAAAGTGCTAAAATCTCATGAGCTTGCTTGTATGTTTTGGTTGAGAAATAAGAACATTTAGCAATCTGCCATAGGTCCAGTTAAGCAAAAATTGTCAGTGTAAAATTGCAATTATTTTCTTACCCAGCAATCTAAACAGATGTTTTGGGTGCTCAAAAGAACCGTCTCAACGAGACGGTTCTTTTGAGTACCCACAACATATGTTTTGGTTGAGAAATAAAAAAATATATTTCAGGTACGCACATTTTTTTGGGGGGGGGGGGGGGGGTCGATCTGCACTTTCATCTTTGTTCCTCTCTTCATACTGTGTCCATGTCCTGTTTTTTCATATCTTCAGCCAGGTCTTTTAATGTCAAATAATTCTTCAAAGAACTGGGGATATCTAACTGTTCAACATTCTGAAATACACTCAACCCAAAATACCTGCGAAAATAATTCCGGCATACAGCCACTAGTCTCTGCGGAGTTTGAATATACTGTAACAAGATACTAACAAGTTTTTCATTATTTTCTCTGTTGGGAATGTCTCCATCTAATAACCATTTTTCTTTAAAAATATTATACCCAGCTGTTATCAAAAGAAGAGCAATTTCAGGGCTTTCGTTTTCTACCGCTACATACAGCGGAGTCCGCGGAGTGTCGTAGATAAATACTACTTCATCTGACTGAGAGTGCTGATCTATTCCTTCACTGCTTATTTCCATTTCAACATTAGCTACCAACAACTGTTTCACTACGTCTTTATGTTTCATATAAACAGCATTCCACAACACGGAAGTGTTCACACGATTTGTTATATCGGGATCTGCACCATACTCTAACAACAGTTTCAATCCCTCCGTCATGCCGTTATATGCAGCATAATGTAGCGGCGTGTCCTTGTCTTTATCTGCGTTGTTTACATTACATCCTAGTGGCAACAGAAGTCTCATTACTTCAAGATTGTTGCCATGAGCTGCCAGAGCTAGTGGCGTATTCTTGTCTTTGGTTTGTTTATCGTGGTGGACACCGGTAGCCAGGAGAGTTTTCACAGCTTCAACATGGCCATTCCATGCTGCTATATGCAAAGGGGAATAATCCAAGTGGTTTGAGAGTCCTGGTTTGGCTCCAAACCTGAGCAAGATTTTGATCATTTCATTGGAGCCATCATAACATGCTAGAAGCAGTAAGGAGTTTTCTTCATCAGGGGTGCAGTAGTTCGGGTCAGCTCCAGCATCTAGCAAGATCCTAGCAAGTGTTGTGTCATCTGGAAAATACAGATAAATATTAAAATGTTATTAACTGTCTTCCAGTCAGGGCTCACTCTGCCATTAGCCATTGCAGCCATTTCAGGTCCGACATTTTGTCGGGCCTGATCTGGGTCCAAACTGTTTGCAAGGGTTATCAGCAGACAACAAAATGTCTGGCTTGATCTGGGTTCAAACTGTTTAAAAAGGTTATCAGCAGACAACAAAAGTGGGCAAAGACTTAAATAAAAAAAAAATTAATTTTCTTATTTCTCAACCAAAACATATGTTGTGGGTACTCAAAAGAACCGTCTCAATGAAACGGTTCTTTTGAGCACCAAAACATATGTTAAAACTGATGAGTAAGAAAATATTTACATTTTTACGATGAAAATTTGTATTTATCTAAACCTGTGCGATCAGCAATTTAGTTCTGGCACACAGAGCTAAAAGGTTTCATAAGGTCAATTTTATTAGGTACATAGTTTAGAGCATGATCAAGCAACTTATTTACATGAATAAATAAACACTTTTGTACCATAAACAAGTAGATGTGTACTTGGAAAAACTATGTAGACGCGGATGGGATGCAGCAGGATGTGGAACTATAGCAGACCTATTTGCTATTATTAACGATAATGACCTTCTGAGACATAAAATTATTCATTTAAAGCAAACTCATACATTTTAAGTGGGCTTGGGTTAAAATTTCTAAATTTTCATCCTGAGACCCCTGAATGTGTAAGAAGTACTTGCCTAACATCATATAACCCTTAAAGCGCCAAGAAGAAAATGCATCTGCAAATGTCGTCTGCTGAAGTCGTCTGCTGCAAATAATTGCCTAACATTACTGACAAATTAAGTATAGAAGCAAACAGCATGGCCATAGAGGTTTATTAAACATTTCAGCAGACAAGAAAAGCAGATGACTTTTGTTGCGATAGGCGCATTAAGGGTTAATCCAACTGAAGGTGCCATCAGCAGTGACAATATTATCTCTTTGCCCTGCGGTGTTTTCTGCTGTTAATCTCTGCAAGCAGTTTGGACCGAGATCCGGGTGGATGAGACATTACGCCTGATCTGGATCCAAACTGTTTGACACTTTAATGGTATTCCTGAAAGAACTTTTTGGGAAAAAAATCAAAAGATGACAAAAAAGCATGAAAATTTTTCCAGCATGCAAAGAGTTAAAGCCTGTTGTGCAGGACAACTTTAACTCTTAAAGCACCAAGAAAAAAAATGCATCTGAAAATGTTGTCTGCTGAAGTTGTCTGCTGCAAATAATTGCCTAGCATTACTGACTAATTTAAGTATAGAAGCAAACAGGGTAGACCTAGATCAGACTGCTCCTATAGGAGCAGTCCGATCTAGATCCACACTGATTGTCATAGAGGCTTCTTAATCATTTCAGCAGACGAGAAAAGCAGATGACTTTTGTTGTGATTGGTGCATTAAGGGTTAACTTACCTCTATAGACAGATGGTAGTATTGCACATTCTCTTCTAGCATTTAACTTATTCACATCTGCTCCATATTTAATCAACAGCCTCACAAGTTCAGTGTCTCCTATATGTGCCGAGTACATGAGAACAGAGTTGCCCCTGGCCCCAGGAATGTTGGGATCAGCTCCCGCCTCCAGTAACATCTCCACATATTCTGGATGTAATCTCACACAACTCACTAGCAATGGTTGATTCCATCTATCTATACAGTTAACATCGATCCCCTCAACCCCTAACAATGTCTGCACTATCTCCTCGTTCTCAAGTTGAATGGCTAAACCCAAGGGAGCTATATAATTGACAGGGAAACCAGACCCTCTGTCCCCTTTATTTACCTCTGCTCCCTTCTGAATAAGATATTTTACTGTCTGGGTTTGATTTTCACGTATAGCCACGAGTATTGGTGTAAGTTTTAGTCCTAATGAGGTACAGTTAAAGTCACACCTGCACAGCTGTAAGAAGGCAAGAAGTGGTAAATTTATGTCTTTTCTAACTGCTCTGTGGATTAGTCTTATACCAAATATCTGGAAAAATAAAAACAACAATACTTGAATGGGTTTGACAGTGGTAAATTTATGTATTTTTTAACTGCTCTGTGGATCAGTCTTATACCAAATATCTGGAAAAATAAAGACAACTTCATTTAAATAGGTTTGACAGTCATATAAATAGAGCAGGCCCCCAGATAAGAGTGTGTAACAGAAAATTATTTTTCTTATTTCTCAACCAAAGCATATGTTGTGGGTTCTCATAAGAACCGTCTCAATAAGACGGTTCTTTTGAGCACCAAAACACATGTTTAAACTGATGGATAAGAAAGTAATCGCAATTTTAGGCAAATTATTTTTGCTTAACTGGCCCTGTGCAACAATACTTGAATGGGTTTGACAGTCATATAAATAGAGGCCAAAAGAGTAAGAGATCTCTAGACGCTGTTACTCTGATAGGAAGACTCAGCTGGGGGCCTGAAAAACTCAATAATTCAAACTCCTGTAGTCTAAAGTATCTAATAATTCAATTTATAATGCACTTGCCATTATAACACGACATCTGATTGGATAACGTCAAAAATTGGCGACAGTATATCCTGTGATATACTGTCACAAATAGCTTGATGTCATTTATTATGTCACATTTCATTGGCAAGTGCGGATCCAGAGGGGGGGGGGGACAGGGGGTCCAGACCCCCCTGTAAAATCACAAGTTATATGGGTTTCTATAGGGAATAGGCAATTGGACCCCCCTGGAAAAGTTGGAAGCCCCTGGAAAATGTTGGACCCCCTCTGGAACCTTGAAAAACGATAGTTTTCTTTGAAATTAACCATTTGACTTCTGTAAAATAAGCTGAGGACTAAAAAAAAAAAAAAAAAAAAAAAAAAAACGCTGTCAGAGCTTTTTTTGTAAGATTGACCTGGACCCCCCCTGACGAAAATTCCTGGATCCGCGCATGATTGGCTTTATGAGGCTTGCAACTCTCCAATTTGTGACAACCTGCAGGATAGCATTAGATTTGGGATAGCCATATTCAAATGTTTCATTTGGGGAGGTATATCATTGGATGTACATAAACGTTCTGCAATCACAACGTTATGGCTCCGCTCGCATGTCTCAGTAAAACTAAATTTTGGACCATATATCCAATAATATATCACCCAAATGAAAATTTTGAATACAGTCATCCCCAAAACTAAATACAATGGATTCAGAAGATAGGACATATTTATGAACCACTTTAGGAATTTCCTATCCAAATATGTTTTGGGTGCTTAAAAGTAACATCTCTGTTAGTCATATATACTCCTCAAAATAATTAAAGGACCAAGATTTTAGAATGCGAGTATAATTAGCTCAAACATTTAAATTCTATAAAACTTGGCCCAAAGCTTTCTATTCTTTATGTCCTTAAGTCAAGAATCATTATTACTGATTTCCAAGCCTAATTCTGCCATAACTGTGTCTCAAATGAACATACCCTCAAAAACATACTTTCAAAAGGCAGTGGGTGGGGTAAAGAAATTCTTCTGTGGTCATTCGAGTAGAATGAAAGTGACATCAAACTAAACTTTGTTTTAAACAGTTCAGCTTGCATGCAAAAAAATTCCTCAAGCAGTTTCAATATACTCGGAAGCAAGCCTCTTCATCTCTGACAATGGAGTTTTGACAGTGTTTTGTTTTCTGAAAACAATGGGTGTACTTGGCCATCAAGAATCAGATTTTTAATCGTCATTCTTTGCCTTTGAGTGTTAGAAAGATGTCCCGACGAATTGTTTAAAGATTGTCACAGACAAACGCTAAAACCAGTTGTCTTAACCCATAGTCTGCCCATTACGCCGCAGCCAAAAGGGACAATTTTCTCTCTCAGGAAGAGGTGGGTGGTATCGATTGGATTAAAACACCATATAATCATGTGAAAACAGAGATTTCAGCATCTAAAAACATTTTCTATTCATTACATGCAGTGCTGTGGTCCATGGATCACACACAAAAATTGACATTACAATGCTTTTAGGTCAAGTTTTAAAATGACAAAAAATCCTTGTTAGTAACATTTTCCAACATTTTCTTTTGCCGTTTCACTTGGCAATTTGGGCGCCAAAGTTGTCCGAAAAATTTAGGCTAGATCGTAGAATTGGTTTTCAAAATACGTTCTACACAAAATGCATCAATGTTATAATTGATAGCATTGGTCCTTCAATTATTTTGAGGAGTATATTATACCTCACGTAAATTTGAACGTATACACCGATGTGTATATGTTCTATTAAGACATAAAGTAACAATGGCAGATTTGAGTCATGGTTTGGCCACTTTAAATTCCCATAAACGTCATTGTTTATGGCCAGAAACATAAAAATGTTCATTCATTGCAATGGATTCACAAGAAGCATGTAATTTAACATGTATCCTGATCAGCTGGCTTCTTCAGACGCAAGTTGGTCTTGATCCACTCTATTTTCAAGAGACTACAAAGGTGTTCAACAGGACAAAAGTGAAATACAGCCTTATTCACAGTATGTAAACTGAAATAAACAGCCTTGAGCCGTTCCACCTAGCTCTCCCCTTATAAACATGAGCACTCGTGCGTAGCCAGTAGTCGGGGAAAATGCATGTATTTAGGTACACGTACACGTTTCGATTTATATTGTTAGCGATACAGACAATACACATTCGAACAAGGTAAGAATAGCCATTTTATCTGTTTTATTCCGTTTTATTCCATGATTTTAACAGTTTCCTCCTTTGCATTTTGCTTTGTTAAAAAACTACTTGCTCACAATCAGAGCTGTTCTGTGCCGAAAACGAGCTTAAATGCCAGTTTGCATGGTTTTAGTGGAATTGGCAATTACATGTGTACATGATTACATGGTTGGAACTGTAACAGTTACTAAGATCTATGGAAAAAATGAATTTTAATAGGTGGGCCCTCGCAACTACAGCTGTACCAACAACTCTCACATCACGATTTCCGACAACTGGTTACGCACGAGTGCTGTAATTCTTATGTATAAGGCAAGAGCTAGGAGGAACGGGTACAGGATGTTTATTTCAGTTTACATACTGTGTTATAGGCAGGCCTCCATATAAGAGTGCTTAGTTAATTATTTTTCTTATTTCCCAAACACATGTTTAAACAAATGGAAAAGAAAATAATCACAAAGATTCATTATCTCGAGAGAAGAGAATATATAGCGGCAGGGATTACCCTGACTCAGAATTTGTTGTAGCCAACACTTTAGCCAAATTGAAAAAGTTGGAGCCAAATGATATTAACTTTAGCCAAGGTTTTAGCCAGAAAGTGGTATCAACATGTTGTTTTGTATTTAACTCGTCGCCTGCTAGGGTTGACTTTTGTTGTCTGCTGATAACCTTTGCCCGTCATTTATCCTAGCTTAGTACTGCTTCAACCCAGGAAGACCCGTCCCTGTTTAACAGAAAGAATGTTGATGGAACGTAAAGAATCAAATCAAGCAAACAAAAGATCAGGCTCAACATAATGTCGAGCCTGATCTGGATCCAAACTGTTTGACACGCGGATGGTATTGAAAAATTTCAGCATCCAAAGAGTAAAATATACTACAATAATAAAGTATGAAAGAATAATATAAGCAATATTTGAAAATCCTAAAGCTGATCAAAATACACTTTTTTTGCAAATATGTAATTTTTGAAACACCTAGACTGTACTTTTAGCCAATGACTTATATTTGAAGCCACTCTACATTATTAGTAGCAAATGGCTACAATGGCTAATGGCAGGTTGAGCCCTGAGCGGTTCATCAAGACAAAAGTGAACTACAGCTTTATAAGATTACCTGGAGTTTTGAAGGATCATTATTTTCCTTGATGTGTTCACAGTCACAATGCCCTGTCTTTATCAGCTGTGTGTGTTGTTCTATTCTTTCATCCAGACCACTGCTCTCACTTGTAGCCAGTTCAAAATCTGTTCCTATCTTACACTCAGTACAGGCAACTGAAGAGAAATGAAAAAGTAGAGGATGATTTTGAAAGAAAAAAAAATTTCGAGGAGGTAAATAGATGGTTACATGCGCGGATACAGAAAGTTTTGCCAGAGGGGGTCCAATTTTTTTTTTGATAAGGGTAAAGCAGATCCAAATAGCATTAAAAGCGGGCCATTATCGACCCGCCAGCAAAACACCATTTAAATGGCATTTTGCTGGTGGGCCGATCATGGCCCGACATTGAATGCTGGCTTGGCAGCTTTGTGATTTTTCAGGGGATCCGGACCAGATTTGCTAAGAAACCCTATATTTTTGTGACTTTTCAGGGCGGTCCGGATGACCTGTCCCCCCTCCCCCCTCTGGATCTGCACATGGATTATATGACTAGTATTTTTTGTGTCAGATGCACCAGGAGCTCAAAAACATTAAATATAGACCCAAACGATAAACAATGCATGTTCACAATGACCTGACCCTAATTTATTTCCCTTAACTATCCAAGCTTTCTCAAAAAATTAAAATGTAGGCCAGTTTATATACTGCATTTGAGCGTGACACGTGATTTCCAACAATGTGGTATGTGTGTTTAAACATGTGTTTTGGGGTGCTCAAAAGATTCGTCTCATTGTGACAGTTCTTTTAAGTACCCATAACGTTAACAGTCATGTTTTGGTTGAAAAATAAGAAAAATAATTTTCAAATAGTCACACTCTTATTTGGAGGCATGAAGGGATGACTAAATCTTTACCATTGATCAGTCTAATTGTTTGATTTGGTTATTCAAAATAACCATTTCAACAGAATGTTCCTTTGAGTACCCATAACAAATGTGTTGACTGATTTCAGAAAACCAGTTTGGAATTACCGGTGCCCATTTTTATTTGGACAGGACTTTAGTTAAGAGTGCGTAACAAAAAGATAATTTTCTTATTTCTCAACCAAAACATATGTTGTGGGTACTCAAAAGAACCGTCTCAATGAGATGGTTCTTTTGAGCACCCAAAACATATTCTACAAACTATAGGTCAGAAGATATTGACAATTTTACGCTGAACAATTTTGTTTATCTAAACCTGTGTTGGATGCTGCTTACCTATCTTAATATCATTATCAAGGTACTGTTTGTGCTTCTGTAACAATTCTACACTACAGGTCTGTTCCATTAATCTCTGATACAGCAATGCCTGTATTGTTCTTTCTTCTGCAATACAAGAGAATCAAACTAGGGATCAAACATGGTTTCTTATGCTGTAACCATAGATTTAGGTCAACAAAAAATTTTAGCATAAATTTGTAAATATTTTCTTACCCATCAGTTTTAAAATATGTTTGGGTGCTCAAAAGAACTGTCTCATTAATAATTTTACACTCATTATTGCATAAAAAGCCCTGTCACACGCTATTAACAGCCATGTTTTTACAGGCAAAAACTCATGTATGAATCAGGCAATTCACATGCTATTGATGCACGGCTTTTGTACTTTACATATACGCATTCTAGGCCGTCAAAAAAATTGACGTCATCAACAGTAACGTGCATAGAAATGAACGTAATTTAGTGACATTAGGATGACGCAAGTCTTTGCTCTGGAACAGGCGTTTTCAAAACCTACAAATCGTCCATGCTTTTAAGTGCCATAATAGTAATATAAAAACGAACTTTTAGGAGCGTTTTTTCCCCCATGTTTTCAAGTGACAAAATTACTTTATGCAATAATAACGATCAAACATGGTTTTCAGATACACTAACATCTGCTAGACCCCTCCGGGTTGGTAAAAAACGTAAAACCCTTGACTTCCAGACTCAAGTTTTAACACACCCTCTGGGTCAAGCAGATGTTAATACATAGAAAAACATGTTTGATCCCTATATTGAGACGGTTCTTTTGAGTATCTACAATATATGTTTTGGTTGAGAAATAAGAGTTATTTTTTATAACACACTTTTAAATAAAGGCCTGTGTAACATTTGCCAGGTCCTGAGGGAGATGTCAAAAACCAGGGGAGGATCCTGGATTTCTGGAAAGGGGGTTTATATATATATAAAGGTGTCGGGGTTCGCATTGCTGATTTTATCTATTTTTTCTTAAATATCCCATGAAAATGAAATAATTTGGTCTCACTTAGAACAAATTATTTCGTTTTCATATTATTTCGTGCACATACTTTTGCTCGTAATGGAAGACAACAACCCTTCTTGAATCAGGGGAAGGGTGGAGAATGGCTGTAGAAATTATTTCATGATCAAACTCCATGAAAGTATGGGACCGGGCCAGGATCCAACATGTAACCCTGGATATGCAGTCAGACATGATACCAACTCCGCTACACGGCCTGGCGGAATTGGTCCAATGATTTCAGAGAAGTTTGAAAATGTTGGGCACAGACAATGGATGTGCAGGAGGCCAGGAGCTTTTTGGTATACCATTAGCTCACCCATTAGCTCACCCATCATTTTATAGAAATTTCAAACGGTGACTCCTTAAAATACAATCTGAACAATACCTGCAGTTCCAAACTTATTGTATCAACATACATGGGAAAAACTCATCAGAATGAAAAGGGTATGTTGAATAAATGAAGAAGAAATACCAATTATTAATTGCATAGACTAGATTAAATTAATAATGAAAAAAGTTTTAACCTTCATTTGGTAACTGGGACAGAAGGTCTTCATCTGTATCCATACTTGACCTGCAAAATATAGAACATGGCCAACAATTAATGTAAAGTCATATATGTAATAAGCATGAGTTCACCCTAAATGGCTCTATGATCAGTTGTGTACATATTCAAAAGAGCTTTTACAATAACTAATTGTCTTGTATTCCATTAAAAACAGCACATAAACTCACCCAGTGCAAACTATCATAGTTTTAAAGTTTAATATGAATTTATATATAAATAAAATTTATTTATATACTGGCAGTAATTTATCCAGTATCTCAAACACAGAAATTTGCAATAGAAAATTGTTTACAACTACGACCGTTTTAAGCTTCCATTATTTTTTCTTGGGCATGTTCCCTAGTTCCCGCCAAACTGTCACATGCTATTTTTAGAGCAGTAAAGCTTCTGTTAGCATCAGTAGCAACTGACAGCGAAAGAAGTTAAAAAAATAAGTGCTTTATAATGGATTAAAAGTGAAAAACAGCAAATTAGATGGAAATTTATGTAATATAAATTATGGTTCATACAAACTATAGACAACAAAATTCCATGATTTTTCCATAATATTTTATGACTTTCCATGATGCCAAACTGTGAAATAATAGTATAAAAAACACTATTTTGACTCATTTTTATAAGTTTCACTTTGTTTCAACAATGATTCACAATAAATAAACACCATAACCAGTGTAAGAGTAGCCTAAAAGAGGTCCAATAGTAAAGGTTCATACTTCAGTGAGATTTGCACTGAGGCAATCACAGCTAATGAAAGAGCAGAAAAAACACTATGGACATAGTTTCAGTCTTTCAGTTTTTTTTAATGATTTGTCCGTTTTGGAGCGCATACACATGCTTTTCCAGATTTCCATGATGATATTTAACAAGTGTTTACTGGGTAATTCGTCTTACTTTTTTGGAAACCAATATTTTTTTCTTTGGCCAAACTCAAACTACGGCGTCACATGATATCAACATGGGAAAGTCCTACAGAAGAAGACAACTCTTGAGTCTGGACTTTAACTTAAAATTATGTTTGTTGCTCAAATATTCAGCTTAAAGTCAGAGGATAAAAGGTAATAGCAAAAGTCAGAGGATTACAGTGTTTCCGCGAGAGTGCGTTTCTTGCGTTTTTGGCGCAATGAATTTACTGCCGACGCACTGACATTGGGTCTGTGCGTTTTTCGTGGCGCAACCAAAAAGCTGCGAGAACGAAACTCTGTCCGAGATTGAAAGTTCCTCGATGACAAAGCTTCTATAAATACTTCTCTGACGCAAAATGAACTTGCGCATAAACGTCTTTGCTGGGTATTTCCGTTACGAATACGACGACTGCGCATGTCAAGAGTAGTTGGTGATTCGCACGTGATGAGTTTCGTTTCCGTTAATATCTTCCGGTAGGGGGCATGCATATCGCATACTGATCTTTTTATACTGATGCATGCGCAGACAATGTCGTTCCGTATCATTTTAGCGCGTTTTCTTCCCACTTTTTTTTTTTTCCTTTTTTTATAACATATAAATTTTAAAGTAGTGTTCAGAATAGAATTATTTCTTGTTCCAATATTCAGGCATCGAGACAGAAAACTTTAAAAAAAAGAATAAAAATTTCATTGTCAGCTCTATTTTTAGATCGATCTTCTGCGCATGAGTAAACCGCTCCAGTATCAAACAACAATGGCGGATCGAAAAAGACAGCGTCTGCTCACGAGTTTCATGACCGGTGCCTCGCAGGCTTCAGCTCAAAAGGAAAGTGACTCTTCTACGAGCAAAACTTTGTTGCATAAGTCCCCTGAAACTGTAAATAAACCGGAAGCCGTCGATCAAACTGCTGCTAAGCCTAGCGAAAGTAAAGCGTGTAGAGAATTTAGAGACGACTGGCTAAAAAATTACCCCTGGCTTGAGTATGACGGCCACAAAATGACATGCAAAACATGTGTCGCCGAAGGAAAAGACAATCCCTTAACATCAGGATGCACGAATTTTAGGCACTCTACCCTTGTCAGACACATGCAGACTAACCAGCATAAAGCCTCATTGGAAGCTGTGTCACTCCGCTCAACAATGAACAAACAAACCATGAGTGTCATTTCCAAAAAGAACACAGCAGTTACATCTACATTGAGATCGGTGTACTGGCTTGCTAAAGAACAACTTCCCACATTGAAGCACAGATCCCTTTTAAATCTACAGAGACTTCAGGGTTGTTCCTTCCCCGCTGAACTTGAAGTAGGATCAGCATCTTATACTTCAGCACAATCTGCTTCAGAAATGCAAGATGCTATTGCAAATGTCCTGAAAGACGATGTGAACAATAAACTTGTTGCTAGCCCATATATTTCAATATTATTGGATGAAAGTTGTGATATATCAGTTACAAAGAAACTGCTGATATATGCTAAGACCATATCCTCTGACTTTGACATTGAGACCCACTTTCTTGATAACCTTCAGATTTCTGATGGAACTGCCAAGACAATTTATCAATCTGTTAAAAATGCCCTTCAGGAGCGTAACATTTCACTTAGTAAGGTGCTTGCAGTTGGGTCTGATGGGGCATCCGTAATGACTGGGAGAAAAAATGGGTTTGTTGCTTTGCTAAAGAAGCAGGACTCCCCATATGTTATTGGAATACACTGTGTTGCTCATAGGCTTGCTCTTTGCTCTAGTCAAGCAGCAGATAAGGTGCCTTATTTAAAACAGTATCAGCAAATACTGAGTGATATTTTCTATCATTTCAAGAGATCAGCCCTGCGTAGAACAAAGATAAATGCAATCCAGGCTATACTTGAGGATCCAATATTGCAGTATAAAAAACTTCACAGTGTCAGGTGGTTCTCCATGTACTCTGCACTGGAGACTGTGTACCGTACATGGGGATCACTTGCTACTTACTTTGAAACTGAAATGGAGCAAGCCAATGACAGCACAGCAAAAGGTTTCTTTAAGAAAATGACATCATTTGTTTTCATTGCTGTAACTCACTTATTGATGGACATTATCCCTAAGGTCACACAGCTTAGTCTGTTTTTCCAAAAAGATGAAATCGACCTGGCCATGATCAGACCCAGTGTTGACAGTGTAGTTCAGCAGCTGACATGGCTTAAGACAAATGATGGGCGGTTCATGTTGGAGTTTATGTCAGTTGCTGCAGCAGGAGACATGAAAGAGTTTAAGGGTATCAAGACCCTTGACACCCCTGTTCTGAGACAACAGTTCAAAAAAGTCAAAGAGGCTTTTTTGTCTAACCTAATTCAAGAAATTGAGAAAAGGTTTCCTGCTGTAGCAACTGATCTAGTCTCTAACATGGCAGTTTTTAGTTTAAGGGGTCTGTCATTATTGTCAGATGATGACATGAAGAGTTATGGGCAGTGTCAGATGAATGCCCTTGTTAAGCATTATGCTTTAGAAGACCATCCCCATTTCATAGACCCTGAGCAAACCCTGCTAGAATGGGAAAAGTGTAAGGCTCTCATTTTGCAGCAGAGGTATCCATGTCATACTGTACAGTCAACATGGAAACTTCTGACTGCAAATCACCCTGACACTTTTCCCAATCTATCAAAACTTGTGTCAGTAGCTTTGCTTGCACCACTACAGACAGCAACAGTAGAGAGGGGATTCAGTATCCAGAATGAGATTAAAGTGTCAGCCAGGAATAGGCTATCTGCACCAAGGCTCAATACTTTGATGCAGATTGCCCATGGTCCTGAAATAGAAGCATTTGACTTTGATTCTGCACTCAAAAAATGGAAGGAATCAAAGCGCAGGAAGTTGTTCTCAGCCCCAAACTGAATCCTCTTGCTACTGGGCAGTTTCTGTAGTGGTCAGCTTGAAGTGCTCACTTTGAATAAACAATAAAACTAAATAAAACTATTTGATTTATTTCAATGCATTTTCGGGGAATCAATAAAAGCTCTGACCCACTAAATTTGTCAATGACCCCCAAATTTTCCAACAGGGGGTCATTCATGACCCCCTAAATTTCCAGGCTTGCAGAAACACTGGAGGATAAAAGGTAATAGCAAAACATGGCTTTTTTACAAATGCTGAACAAATATCTAGTGAATCATTGTTGTTTGAAACCCATATTGATTGTAATCCTATCTGGAGTCGGAAAACTTATTTGTAATCAAAATCGGCAACCCAGGTGTGGGCGTAGTAAACAAAAAAGCATTATGGCACAGAGTTCGGGCTCTCACAACATTATGGTCTACGACAATAAGCAACCTTACACACAGGTGAAAGACGCAGTGATTTGTCCATACCTCCCCCTCCCCCCCTAAAAAAATAATTATACAACCCAGAAATATTTATGAACACTGTATTTTTTCAATCAAAATATGAATAAAATTTCGTTTTATAAATTAATTTCTTCATGGTATCCTATGCCTATCTTATTCATAAGGTTGGGCTGACGGAAGCAATGGATGACCTAAACAATTGGTTCAGCGTCTTTCACCTGTAGTGACAGTGCCATTCCTACAGCCTCGCTGTTGGGTTAACTCTTTAGCGACATGGTTAGAGTGGTTGACACAGGAGTTCGGGGTTCGAATCCTGGCGGACCCAAAACATTTTCCCCTTGGAATTACTTCACTGGTGGCAGCGGTAATTCTGTAGGGCCTGAGGCGGCCTCTGGGAGCGGAAGCAGGGCTATATTTAGTTGTGGTTGATGCCCGGCTCTCAGGAAATAAAAGGGGGAAGAGTGTAGTGACATTGCCATTCCTAACAGCCTGGCTGTTGGGTTAACTCTTTAGCAACATGGTTAGAGTGGTTGACTGTCACGCTGGAGTTCGAATCCTGGCAGACGCAAAACATTTTCGCCTTGGAATTGCTTCACACCTGTGTCCTTACAGATGAGCCCAACAACGATCTCCAAGTGTTTAACCTAACCACCCTTTTTCGTGGGTAAGTTAAGACATACTTTCGTTTGTAAATGACAACAGCCCTTAATTCTTGAATCAGCGAGTCCAGCACCAGTCCAGGAAATATTGTTCTCCAGGCTTCAGATAAAAGTGTCATAGTCGCGAATACTGATGACAATAAGGAAGTGCATCAGTATCTCGAGCAAAAGCTTCACATTTATTATTATGCGCGCTTGGTCATTGCTGTGGGCACTTACTGGTTTGATGACTCAATCGAGGAAATGATACAACACACGAAATACTCGATTGTTTTTATTTCACTTGTCTCTTCTTGTTTGTTGTTTACTCGGTTAGTCTAAACTACGAAATATTCACGAAAATGGAAACTCCCCAAGCTCTCCTGTCGACATGCTACTCCAGTAAACCTAGTTACCTATACCTACCCTTAGACTATTTCACTGACCACCTACAACGATTATTTGTCGATCCGCATTGGAGTGGAGTCTGTCCTACCCTACCTTACCCTACCCTACATTACTCTGTTTTGCTGGATTTACGAACAATATGTCATCTTTGTTCTTTTACATATTGAACTACATTCCATCATTCAGAGAAATATGCATGTTGTGTTGTAGATTACTCATTGGCCAAATACTTCAGGCTCATTTTTTTTATCAAAATGTATTTGATGCGCTAATCTTTTCATTTGACAACATTTTTATACGATTTGGCACTGAGTTGTAAGGATTAATTGTGCTCCCCTGGTTGTGGATTTATTCTTGTTTTGTTATGAAAGGGACTTTATGAAGTCTCTTTCTGATGGTAAGCATGCTGTTATCATTGACGCCTTTAATTCTACACTCAGATATTTGGATGAGATTTTAAACATAGATAATATATATTTTGACAATATGGTAAGTCAAATATACCATTTAGAGCTTCAGCTTTATATAGCCAATACCTCTGATAATTGCGCATGCGTCGTCCGAGACGGAACTGTTTGAAATCGCTCTCGCAAATAAACCTTGCTTCAAACCTTATTACTGAAAGATCGCCATCGCCTGCCTGCAGAATCGAAGATTAGAGGACGCCTTACCTCTAGCTTCATCATTTCACACAACCTAATCGATTTTCTTGTTGCACACGGTGGTCAGAGTTATGCTATACCTACACCTACCAAGAAAGCCGAGGACAACCAAATAAACCGGATGTTGACATTGCCTTCTTCCGCCCAGATCAAATAACATGAATTTTGATGTTTTACTCGGAGTGTTTATGTGTATGATCATACTACTGCCTATCCATAGACATGCTGACTCGTTAGAGTTACCTACCCAGCCATCATCACATGCGCTTGAGCTAAATCTTTCTCAGCATTCAATCCGGTATGCATTGATATTCCCCAAGTATGTCAACACTTGGTCAAATTCTAGCATTATCCGTAAAAGTCAATACCTGGTCTACCTCAGTCAACTGCTTATCCGGAAATCCTCAGACTGCCACCCGAACCCAGGTCCTCGTCCTCCAAAATATCCTTGTTTGTCTTGCCAGAAAGCAGTAAAGAACAATCAGAACAGCGTGCAGTGTGAGACATGTGAACAATGGTGTCATGCAGATTGTTTGGGTATGAGTACCAACAGGTTTGATATACTAGCCGAATACAGTTTTGCGTGGATTTGCCCAAAATGTGATTCACAAAACATTACTCAATGTAGCGCGTCGGACACCTCAGATTTATCATCCGGTTCATTTTATCAGCCTACAGCGACCTACATCGGAAGTCTTTCAGATGCCGATTCTAGCCTACACTCACTGCCAGATGGAGCCACATGTTCTTCACCAAGACAGTACCAACAGGTGAAAGCTAATAACTTGACTGTCATCGTTGTAAACACACAGAGCATTATGGCCAAAAAAGAGTGTCTTTGGCAAATTATTGATGACCAACGACCAGATGTGATTCTCGCATCAGAGACCTGGCTTAAGAGTGACATCCATGATACTGAAATCATCCCAGCTGATTTTGGCTATGAGCTCTTCCGGAACGGCAGGAGTGATGGTTATGGTGGTGTCTTGATTGCTGTGAAGCGTACGTTGATATATGAGCTGACCACCGTTGGAAAGGAATGTGAATTCATAGCTGTGAAGATAACCTGCAAGTACAACTCGCTCATAGTGGCTTCCCTTTACAGACCCACAGATAATGACAGTGATTACGCCATGAAATTAGCCAATGCCATAGAAAGTATTGTGAAAGATCATCCCAAAGATGTAGTATGGATAGGTGGCGATATCAACCTACCAGACATCAATTGGTCATCCAACAGCATCTCGGGAAACAGCTACAGGAAAGATATCAACGAAACCATACTTGAAGTCCTTGCAAATTCTGGTTTGGAGCAAGTCGTAGATTTTCCAACGAGGGATAACAATCTCCTTGACATCTTTGCCACAAACAGACCTTCACTGGTTGAGTCCTGTAAGCCGATACCTGGAGTGAGTGACCATGAAATTGTCCATGTCAGTTCAGACATTAGTGCCAAATATCAGCGACCGGTTAAAAGGAAAATATGGCTCTGGTCAAAGGCAGATCTACCCAGCTTGAAGACTGACATGCAAAACTTCTCCCAGCATCTCACAGAGAAGAACTCCATCAAGACTGATGTCAATATCCTGTGGACTGAGTTCAGTAAGAAATGCCTTGAACTGAGGAAAAACCATGTTCCCTCCAAAGAAACATCTTCACGCTACAGCCAGCCATGGATCAACCGAGACCTCAAAAGATTGTCAAGGCGTAAAAAGAGGGCATATATGAGGGCTAAAAGGACAAAGAAGAAGGAAGACTGGGCAGACTACAAGAAATCCAAGAAGGAGAGCCAGAGAGAATGCAGAAGAGCCTATTCCTCCCATGTTAACAACCTGGTATCAGACGAACAGACTGGAAATCCCAAAAAGCTGTACTCCTTCATCAAGTCTAAGAA
Organism: Loripinus fragilis; assembly: GCA_964019695.1. Classification (NCBI taxonomy): domain Eukaryota; kingdom Metazoa; phylum Mollusca; class Bivalvia; order Lucinida; family Lucinidae; genus Loripinus; species Loripinus fragilis. The sequence goes on along the minus strand of OZ026514.1, from coordinate 109,083,802 downwards.
GTGTGACGCAAGTGGTGTTGCTCCCCTCACGTCCAATGGAGTGAACTACAGCGACAGTGTGAAGAAAGCTGACATCCTCAACCACCAGTTCACATCTGTCTTCACAGAAGAGGACCTCAGTTCAGTCCCTGAGTTGAACTCTACAGACCGCCCCAGCGTCCAGTCCATAGTGGTTAACAGGAAAGGGGTGTTGAAACTACTTCGAGGCACAAACCCGCACAAGGCCACTGGACCTGACGAGATACCCGGACGTCTACTTAAAACACTAAGTGATGAAGTAGTGGACAGCATCTGCTTGATTTTCCAGGCATCCCTGGGCCAAGGCAGGATCCCAACAGCTTGGAAGCAGGCCTACATCTCACCAATCTTCAAGAAAGGAGACCGTCACAAGCCATCAAATTATAGACCCGTGTCACTGACGTCAGTATGCTGTAAGATCCTTGAGCACATAGTGCACAGCCATGTGATGGGCCACCTTGACCGAAACCAGCTCCTCAGTGATGCACAACATGGATTCCGGAAAAAACGCTCCTGTGAATCGCAACTCATCCTGACCATACAAGATCTTGCTAACGGACTAAACAGCGGAGAACAGATAGACGCCATCCTGCTTGACTTTAGTAAAGCATTCGACAAGGTTCCTCATCAAAGACTATTAGAGAAGCTGCAGCACTATGGCATACGAGGTCACCTTAACGACTGGGTTGCTGACTTCTTAAGAGACAGACAACAGGAAGTAGTTCTAGAGGGAGCCCACTCCAGTCCCACCAAGGTCACATCTGGCGTCCCCCAGGGCACAGTGTTGGGGCCACTACTCTTCCTCGTCTATATCAATGACATGCCAGAGGGCATCAACTCAACGGTAAGACTCTTTGCTGACGACTCACTAGTTTACAGGATTATCCGAAGCATAGAAGACCAGACCATACTTCAGGAGGATCTTCGCAAACTGCAAGAATGGGAGCGGAAGTGGCAGATGCAGTTCAACGCGGACAAATGCGAGGTACTACGGATAACCAAAAAGAAAAATCCTACCATTTGCAATTACAGCCTCCATGATCAACATCTGCAGACTGTCAAACAGGCCAAGTATCTCGGCGCCACAATCAGCTCAGATCTTTCCTGGAATCAACATGTTGATAACACAGTGAAGAAAGCAACCAACAGCCTCAATTTCCTCAGGCAGAACATCCGGGATTGTCCACCACGGGTAAAGGAACATTGCTACAAGACCCTGGTTCGTCCGACTATGGAGTATGCTTCGTGTGTCTGGGACCCTTATACAAATACCAACATCAAGAAGCTCGAGATGGTCCAACGACGTGCGGCCCGCTTTGTAAAGGGAGACTATGACAGGACAAGCAGCGTTACAGCAATGCTCGACGAGCTTGGTTGGGACACCCTTCAAGAACGAAGACAACAAGCCAAGGCTACAATGTTCTACCGAATTGTGTATGGCCTGGTTTGCGTTCCATCTTCGCCATTCTTGATCCCCACCCTGGTCAGTACTACAAGAGGTCACGACATGAAATTCCTTGTACCACAGTCGTCCGTGAACGCACATAAGTATTCCTTTTTCCCAAGCACCACTCGGATATGGAATCAACTACCACAGCAGGCTGTCTCAGCACCTAGCTTAGAGATGTACAAGCTGCTGCTCCAGAAATCCACCATGTAAAGCAAGAAAGTCGTTTTTGACCTGTACATATTCTGTTTTAATTTGCACCACAGTCACGTTTCGGGCAACACATGTACAGTATAGTTCGACAATACCCGGGTTTCCGAGGGATGAACTAAAAATGGAAGAAGAAGAGAAGAAGAAGAAGATACCGAAGAAGAAGATACCGAAGCCGCGTTTTGGGATTTGTATTTGTCCGTTTCTAATGATATTTTTCTACAAACGTGACGATTTTGATTTTAAAATTGTCAATTTCCCTTTTTTAGATAGTGATGCCCATTATCATCATCATCATCATCATCATCATCATCATCATCATCATCATCATCATCATCATCATCATCATCATCATCCAGGTGAAGGATTGAAATCCAGATTGGAATGTCGAAAACCCTGTGTAAAATCTGTGTAGCCCAGTAAAAGAGTTGTGTGTGCAGAATTAACCTATTTACAGGTGTGTCGTCATCTAGTGGCATGATTGAGGGACCCAAGATTATCCCGGAACGCCTCTATGGTGGTGCAGTCGGTGTCAGTGTCGGTAGGGGGTTCCAGTCGCTAATAGTGCAAGGAAAGAATGAATCACTGTAGCTGGTGCTTGCACAAACTGACTGTTTGAAGCGGTGTGAGTCCCTGGTTCTTGTGTCATTTAGCTGTAGTACTTCAGTTGCGCCAGAGACCTCGACAATCTGATGGTGTATCTTGAAGATCATCATTAGCCGTTCCTCGCTATACATCCTTTGGATTTATATTTCTCAACTCATCTGATTTACTAGAGCATCTAGCCATGGTGCAGACTTCAACACTCGTAATAAACTTTTAACTGAGAAACTTCATAAATTTTGCAAAACTTTTTTCTAAATTTTATAGCCGATACTATGATTTGATTCCTAAATTCATGTTTGCGTCAGTGACTTTCAGAGCCGGAATTTTATGACAACTAAGTCTATAAGTTAAAGGAAATTGTTGGCACAAATATTTTTTCAGCACAGTTTAGTGAATTAATTTCCCATTATAAAAAGATTGGTTCTAACATTTATATATGCGACAGACTTCATGCTTTGTGGTCAACCCAATCACGGTTGACAACTTTATGTGGTTTTTCTTAATTTGCATATAAACCACTTAGTAGAGGAGCAATGTCTCAGCATTATTTCTATACCAAAGTTTGACCTGTATTTTAATTAGCGGCTGAGATATAGGATATTTTGTAGGTATATCCCAATTATTTCTCTGCATTTTTTCTCTTATTTCTAATGTTCTCATCAATATTCATGAATATACAAATTAAATAATTTGCATATCGAACAATCTGGAAAATGTTAAATACCTCAGGATTAATTTGGTACCAAAGTAAGTATTATAGGATACCAAGTTTAGTATTATAGGATGAGTTGGTACCAAGTTTAGTATTATGGGATGAGTTGCTGCTGAGATATGCATATTTTTGTTGGCTTTACCCCATTATTTAGAGAATATAGGTTGCCATGTAACCGAGTATGCTCTCTTTTAACCACTCAGTTTACACACTTATAACCAGTAAAACAATCCACACCTGATATATTCAGCATTTACTTGAAAATAATGTGAAATATATAAACATATTTTGTCAAAATCATTGTTTCCATTTTTCAGGTACCCCACCCACTAATAATAAAATCTTAAATATTAATTTTCTCGAATTTGGCACCGATATGTTTGAGGACTTTTTATATGGCTATTTACATTACACAACCCTATAGTTCGGTGCTAAAATGATTTCTCAAGGAATTAGTTGTACCTTAAAAGTTAAAGTTCCTTGCCTATATTGAATAAAATATGATATAAAGGCAAAATGTATGAGTGTTGAAATAACCCAGGATAGCTCATGAAAACCCTAAGGCTTATTTCCAATGGGATCCTGTTGGTTAGATCCAAAAATGCAGTGAGGAGAGGGACAAAAAACCTAAGGTACAAATTGAAATACTAACTGCCTATTAATAATAAACATAGGTATCAGATTCTAAGGTATTGTCTTGCAGCAGATTTGAAACCATTGAAAGTGCACTTTTGTTTGACATCCAAGGGCAGAGAGTTCCAATCTTTAATTCCACTGTAATAAAAAGTTGTAGCTGCAACACCACTGACAGAAGGTATTTCACAGTTTTCAGTACTACCTCTTGTGAAGTGATGATGAACATCAGAAACTTTGATGAAATGTTCAGACAGATATGATGGGCCAGTTTCATTGAAAAAATTATGCACATGACACAGACGAAGTTGTTTTACCCTGGAATCCACATTCAACATAAATTTAAGTCTACCATAGGCTTTTTGAACAACAGAGTTGACAATAGCCCCCCCCCCAGTTAATTTATCATCCAAAGTAAGTCCAAGATATTTCACTGATCATTGCTCCTTAATGGTTTTGTTTGTTTGATTTGTTTGATTTGATTCTTTACGTCCCATCAACAATCTTTCAGTTATATAGGGACGGGTCTTCCTGGGTTAAACCAGTACTAAGCTAGGATAAATGTGTCTTGCTCAAGGACCACAACGCAGTGACGCCGGTGAGGCTGGAACCCGCGGCCCTTCGGTCTCGAGTCAAGCACTCTACCACTGAGCCACTGCGCTCCCTGTTCCTTAATGGTATGACAATTACATTCAACTGATAAATTATTGAGTTTCCTCAGTTTCCGCTTAGAGTCAAATATTGTGCATTCTGTTTTCTCCATATGCAAGAAAAGATTATTATCAACTAACCACTAACTGCACATCTCCTGTTCTGAGCCAAATTTTTTAGATATTACCTGAGAATCCTTGCTTGAGTACAGAATTGCACTATCATCTGCATATAATAACAATTTACACCCTGAGCTAATACTTAGTTCCATATCATTTATATAACAAAGGGAAAGAAGAGGACCTAAAATATTTCCTTGCGGGACACCACAAGTTACAAGTGATGGATCAGACTCTGTATCATTCACATAAACAATCTGATTTTGATTAGATAGATAAGACCTAAACCAATATACAGACTTAATACTATGGCTTTTAATTTCTTGCACAAAATGCCATGGTCAACCGTATTAAAAGCTTTTTGAAGACCCAACATGAGTATTCCAGTATATAAACCGTTAGAAGTTTGTGTTTTAATATAATCAGTCAAGTATGTCAATCAGGAATCAGTTGAGAAGTTGCTTCTAAAACCAGACTGAAAGTCAAACAGAAGTTTTCTTCACAAGGTATTCTTCCAATTGTGTATAAACAGCACTTTCCAAGATCTTTGATACAACAGACAACACACTGACAGGTCTATAGTTACCGACCTCGCATTTCTTATTTTTTCTTGAACAGAGGGTCAATCCTCGCATTTTTTTAAGTCTTTTGGAACCACATTTTTCTCAATTGAAAGGTTAATAATACGCCCAATAGGTTTTTTGAAGACAGAAGCTGCATCTTTTACAAATCTAGCAGGAATATTAGTTCCAGTATTTTTAGAAGGGTTTAATTTGCACAATTCCTTGTAAATAAAATCTTCATTTACTGGGATCAACATAAATTCATCATCTTGAACATTTTTACCTTTATAGAAATTTTGAAAAGTAGGAGACCCTAAGTGTAATAAATTAAAACTAGAAGGCAATTTGTCAACCAAGTTTGAAGCAACAGTAGTAAAGAATTTATCAAAGCAATTTGCTACCAACTTTAGGGGTCAAAACAAATTTCACAATCAATTTCCAAAACCACATTACTGCTTTCTTTCTTTTTACTGCTAATCCCAAGTTTTTTCAACTGATGTCAAAGTTTTCAACATTTTCTTTAATTTTATTTGTTAAATAGTCACTTTTTAATATCCTAGTTTCTCTCTGCACAAGGTTCCTAAGTTGACAATATTTTTCTATACAAATCAGGGTCTTTTGTTTTTCTAAATTTATTCAAAGTTTCATCCGATCGATATCTAATATTTTGTAAAATTTCCGAGTTCATCTATGGTTAAGTCCTTTGTTTTAACTTAACTTCTTTTACAAGGGCCACAATGTCTAAAAACTGAGTGAAAAATAGTTTTGAAGCTATCCTAGGCCATTTCAACACCAAAGCACGGATCATTTATAAATACGAACCAATCATCTGTGAATTAAGGGTGAGCTATGTTGGTACCGTTAAACATGTGAAGCCATCCAGTATTTTTTTACTGACCGTTCCAAGGCGGTGCTTCTTTTGTAGACTTTTTTGCTATTTATGTTTCATGTTTGTCTTTGTTATGCTGTCTTGTCTGTTCCTTGCAGCCTTGTGATCACCTGTTAGGAAAGGACTGAACTCTTGGCTCTCTTGTGTGTTGTGTTTTCTTGTGTTTTGTCGCTTTTCCATATTGTGTCCCGGGTCACGTGTGGTGCTTGATTGTATCGGTTCCTGATCTTTGCCTTCCTCTTAAATTTGCTCACCTTACTGAATGTATGTTTCGGTTTTAGTTGTTGTTCAAACATCGCAGAGTTTAATGTCCTTATCTGTCTTTTTGTGTGTGTATAATATGTCGACTATTAATTTTAACTAATTGATTGTAAATTATTCATTAAAATTAATTTTACACTGATGGATTTTTCATCAAATTGAATACACTATTGTTTGTGTGATCCATGTATATATCATTAGGAGACATAGGATACAATCACCATATAACATTGTATTTCTGTCGCCATAGGTTTAGATAAACAAAATCTTCAATGTAAAATTGTAAATATTTTCTTACCAATAACTTTTAGCATATGTTTTGAGTATTTTGGTTTAGAAATAAGAAAATTATTTTTCTGGCACGCACTCTTAGCTAAAGGCCTGATTACTCCATTATGATTACATACGACTCAGTTTAAAAAAAAGGTCAAATTCAAATAGTCTGTGAATAGGGACATACAAATCACATCAATGCATCATTTCTTGCTAATCAGTACGCTGTACCTTTAAATCTGCAATACTAAATCAAACAATCAAAAGTGCTTATTCTACTACAAAATGCTTTTAATAGATCCCAAAATTCCACTTTTTGCGATGAATATATAAAGAACAGACCATGCGCGGATCCAGAAAAGGGTTTCCAGCGATAAGGTGGGCAATTTCCCTAAATAAGACGTGTTTTTTTTTATTTCTTTGAAATAATGACCATTTTTTTGCAAACTAGATGTCTGATGTCATTTTAGCTTGTACAACCCCACACCTAGACCCATGACCACCTTTACATATGTTGTGTCTATATGTAGCGACATTTCATTGTCCAAAGGGCATCTTGGGTCTAGGGGACGGGAAGCACGTCACGTTTAAGCATATTTCGTATGCAGGCACAAGAAGCACCTAAAATTACATTTATTTCATAACCAATAAATTAAAACATGTGTTTTGGGTGCTCAAAAGAACCGTCTCATTGAGACGGTTCATTTGCGTACCCATAAATATGTTTTGGTTGAGAAAAAAGGAAAATAATTTTCCAGTACGCACCTTATCTGGATGACTGATGACAGTAATATACACGACCCACGTTGAATGTTTGCTAACTAGAATGAAAATCTAGGTATTAAAATTGAAAACAATGTTCGGGTAGCTGAACTGAATGTTTCAACAGACGTAAAACCACGCCACAAGATCTGGTAGACTTATCTTTTGATGAGATGGTAGGGGCCTGATGCTTTGACTGTTTGTCGGGCCCACCAGGGTTTACCTGTTGGATTTCTTTTGCTCCGGTATTCAGTTTTATTTACTGTTGAGTTAAATATCTTTGCTTTATCTCCTTGTTATACCTTGATTTATATGTTCTAGGAGATGATGTATTGATAAGTTAGGGGTCTTTCATGCAAACCAGATATCTGTTTGTCTTGTTCCACATCTGAATTAAGGGTGAGGTTGGCGCCGTTAATTCGGTTTAAGCCCTCCAGTAAAATATTATAACTGACCGTTCCAAGGTGGTACTTCTTTTCTGGATCATTTATGTTTTTCTGTCTTGTGTTTGTTATGCCTTTGTGCACGTCTGTTTATTTGTACCTTGTGGTCACCTACTGGGAAAGGGCTGGCCTCTTGGCTCCAGTTTGTGGTGTCTCATTGTAAGTTTGTCATTTTCCAACTGGTATTCTGGGTCAGGTGTGTTACTTGATTGTATCGATTCCTGATCTTTGCACTCTTACTTACTTTTTTTAGAAAAAGAAACTAGACGCTAAAATACTAGTAAGTTTTCTGTCATACATACGCCAAAATTCACATATTTCACCATAAATAAAGACTAAGTAGGACCAGATCTGTTGATCCTAACCTGGGACCACTACACAAAAAAGTACATGTAGCATAAATCCTTGCAACAAAGGAGCTAATTAACTTACGTTGTTCAACGTATGCAAAGGTGTTGGGATTTACGAAAAAAAAACAATCTTGGCGAAGCCTAGTCATCGTTTTGCATACCTGTGTCTCGATAATGTTAAAATGTACCAGTATGCACAATTTGATTAACATATACATGAGTTATGAGCATTTTCACTAAAAGACCTCGACCAGCCAAAATGATGCTCGGCAAACCCTCGTCATCGTTTTCGTTGTATACCAGTGGTTATAGTGCAGACACAAGGCTCGTGCAAAACCAGAAAACCCTTACGAATAAGGTCTCTTTCAGTCTAAGAATACATCATCAGAATTTTTAGTTCATTAACAGTACTCAGATAACAATTATATACAGTAGCTTGCTGTGAATCTCCAATAACTGGCTCTTACTGCATGCCTGTGGTTAGGGAAGATTGACATGCATATGTATGCAAAATGTGATCAAAATATACCGTGTGGTTCAAGAGTTATGAACATTTTTAATAACTGCTAACGGACAGACGGACGGATGGACGGACGGCCGCTTTTACAAATGGATTCTTGTTGGGTACTTTCTATATTATAAAAGTAGCCAAGAAAGCGTAAGTACCCAACAAATCCAAGAAAATTTTAATAGAATAAATCTCATTTTTAGTTTATTAGCTCCCTTTATATGCAAATGAATTTTATTCCGTAATTGATTTTTAGATGCTTAGATGCCCTTTACTTGCGCCAAAACTTCGCCATAGATTCTGCTGTTGTTAAAACACAATTTTCATTGCTCGCATGGAGGCTTCTTAACTAAAAACATACGAGTATAACAATCAAATAAATTTAACACACTATGATGATACAAATCAAAAGGCCCATGACTCATATAGACTGCCAGAGCTAAAAAAAACCCTCTCATGTTGAGCCACTGTGGGTCAAGCCAAAGACAAGCATCAGGCACCAACCCATCAATGAGGGTTGCCATTGAGTCTGAGGCCTGACCCACCCTTGTGCAATTAAAAAGGAAACCTTAGCTATAAACCGAGTTGGGTATACAACAGAAGCATTTTAAAACAATATTGAATTTAACTATCAACTCTGCGTGTCTGTAGTAGAAATTAGAAAATTCTTTACGAAATCTATGACATTGATAACATTGTTTTAGTAACTTTGAGGTCAAAACGTTTCTGTATTGAAGTCACTAATATTAGAACATTAGCATATACTCTCACAAAACGAATAAGCTGCAAAATATAGGGAGGAACATCTCCATCAAGAAATGGGAAATTCACTATTTCAAAATTAAAGTCATCCCATTCATCATAAAATTTAGATGAAACTATCGAATTGGAATGCCAATTCGAAAAAGCAGGCTTCAGTATAAAAGCAATTTGCCTTGTTTAATATAAATTTTGTGGGATATATCTTACTTACCATTCGTTAGAAATAAGGATTATCAGTATCAAGTAAGTCAGCTATATATATAGAGGTAGAGTTGAATGCTTCAATACCATCTGCTTGATTATTGACAGAAAGAGACAACATGAAAGTAAGTAAGGGTGCAAAGATCAGGAATCGATACAATCAAGTACCACACCTGACCCAGGATACCAATGGGAAAGTAACAAACTCACAGCAGACACCACAAACGAGAGCCAAGAGGTCAGCCCTTACCCAGCAGGTGACCACAAAGCACATATAAACAGACGCGCACAAAGACACAGCAAACACAAGACAGAACAAAAACATAAAAGATCCACAAAAGAATTACCGCCTTGGAACGGTCAGTAAAATATTTTACTGGAGGGCTTAAGCCGGTTTAACGGCGCCAACCTCACCCTTAATTCAGATGTGGATCAAGACACATAGCTATTTGGTTTGCATGAAAGACCCCTAACTTATCAATGCATCATCTCCTAAAACATATAAATCAAGATATAACAAGGAGATAAAGCAAAAGATAAGGACTCAACAGTAAATAAAACTGAATACCGGAGCAAAAGAAATCCAACAGATAAACCCCGGTGGGCCCGACAAACAGCCAAAGCATCAGGCCCCTACCATCTCATCAATAGATAAGTCTTTAAGTCGGAACCATCATAGAGCCTGAAGTCCGACCCACCGGCGTGCAATTAAAGAGGAAAGCAAAGTTGCCAACTGTGATTGGGTTGACTACCAAGCATGCAGTCTGCTGCAATACATTAATGTTATAGCCAATCTTTTTATAATGGGAAATTATTTTAATGAACTGCGCTGAAAAATTATTAGAACCAACAATCTTCTTCAATTTATACACCAAGTCACCATAGAAATCAGGTTCGGAAAGTCCTTGGCGCAAGAGAGATTTAAGTCCAACTTGGAATTTAGAAATCAAATCATAGTATCGTCTATAAAATTTTGAAAAAGTTTTGCGAAGTTTATGATACCGATAGCCTTGTTTAAGAAGTTTCTGAGTTAACAATTTATTGCGAGTGTTGGAGTCAGCAACATAGCTAGATGCTCTAGCAAAACGAATGAGTTGAGAGATATAGACTCCATAAGATGTAGAACGAGGAACATCACCATCTAAAATGGGAAATTGACAATTTCAAAATCAAAGTCGTCACGTTTATCATAAATTTTGGTAGAAACAATATCATTAGAAATTGACAAATGCAAGTCTCTTTCATAGCAGAACAAAACCAAATCTGCAACAAGAGGATGGAATACCTACAATTTGTCCATGCAAATTTTGAGCCAAATTTTATATAAATATATTGTCAAAAAGATAATGGAGAGCGTCACAAACTTTCTGATATGGCCAAAATTATATCTTTTAGGTGTTCAGAAGTGGAAAAAGTGCGTTTATCAATACATGCCAAATAAAGTTAGCCCTCTCTGTCAAAAGATTGGACTAACCAGATCAGTATCGTTTGTCAAAGGACCTCGGACAGTTTCCTATTCAATCTGCCCAAATTTTGACAGCCTGTGGCTAGCATAATGCATAACTGACAACTATAGTTTTGTGCTTAAATGAAACCCTTACATTTAGTGCATCAAACAAAATAAAAATATTTTGAAAATATTGCATAATTATGCCAGGACTTTAGGGTTTAGGGGGTGGGGTATTTTTTGTAACCAAATTTTATTTCACAGAAAGTCAAAGTTTCGTCGAGTATTCACCTAAATACATGTAAATATAATGTTTGCGGCATAAAACTTGAGACGAAAGTGATGCGTTTGCATAAAATTCGGGTTGAGAAGATTTCATTGTTTCGTCTGAAGAAGTGTGCTGTCAATTACTTTTGACTATTACCTGTAATGTTTCGAGTTCAACCAGTTCGACTTGTGCACTGAGGTGTATCATATCTGTATACTGTATAAATCATAGGCTAGATAAACACAGTTTTTAGCGTAAAATCGTAATAATTTCCTACACATCAGATTTAACCTATAATTTTGGTGCTTAAAAGAACCGTCTCATTGCGACGGTTCTTTTGAGTACCCACAACATAATGTTTCGGTTGAAAAATGAGACAATTAATTTCTTCGTAAGCACTCAAATCTAAAGCCCTGATATATGCCATTGCAAATTGATATTTACCTACAGGTTTTTACAAAATAAGTTTCTAATAAGTTTTTATAATAAAGTGTTTTTGAGCATTTTGACAGCGTCCCCCCCCCCCGTGACCAAACATGCCGTTTGCAAATGATGTGTGAAATATAAAACTACAACTGTATGCAAAAGGATTAGTTTGGTCACGGGGGGGGGGAAAGCACCTCAGTAAAACTTTTTCTATTTTCTATATTTTGAATAGCAAAAACGGAGTTTTCAACCCATATTTTTCAATTGGTACTTGTCCAATGAGAAAACGGCTTTTGTGGATAAGTCGAGGGTTGAACCTACTATCATTTTCATAGAAAAAATATCATTTTCTTTGAAACTTTTCTCTTGTCAGTTTTATGGGCAATCCTTCATTTAGACTGTCCGAGGTCCTTATATAACGAATGTGACTGGAATAATCTATCAGTAAGAAGACACCATCAAAAATTGCATTTTTGAATAAAGTTAATAATGAACTGGTTCCATCATCTATTACTGATTCACTTCCCCCATTAATCAGTGAAAGTTCGGGTACCAAATTAGAAATAACAACAGCTTCTCTACACATTAAATCGAACTAATGTTTCATCAAGACCATATATACCATCAGCCATAAGAATATGGAACCCTCTTGATGAAGGTCTTAAAACCAACCAACCATGCCATTCTTTAAGCATTATCTACAAACAACTACTTTTCCTAAACTATTTCTCATTTGGAAACTGATACTATCGGTATAATATACACTTATAGCAATCTAAATAATGTTTTATTTATCAGTCATCATCATATCAACCCCCTCTACAATTGGTACAGCGAAGTCAGTGAAATAGTGGATGATTAACACTGCTGCTTTTATTGCAAGAACTACAGAAACGTGCGTCGTCTATTTTTCGAAATAGCTGGAGACTTCCAGACACTTAACACAAACTTACTATTATGTTGAAATGAAACGTTGAACAATACAATTAATACAACATTATTTAGAGCAGTACATGATTGTATAAAGAGCACTAAACGTTTTGACAATACACGAGCTTATGATCCCTTATTTGATTAGAACATTTGAATAAATTTATATCACTGCTGTCCTATATGCTATGTCCAATACCCCTTTGCCTGTGGAGCTAGCCTGCTCCTTGGGACTGGTGGGCTCAATGACTGGGAGAACATGGACATGGAGTATTCGATCACTATAACAAATATTATCAGTGTTGGATAAAGTTTCCCAGAGTTTACTGCAATTACAGCCAAGTTGAAAGTGATGCTGTAAATAATCTTGATATATTATAATTTATCTTACAGTGCGAAGTCATCATACTTTAAATACCTTCGTAACATGATGCATATCAGACACTTAAACACAAACGGCATTGATGTCCGTATATTAGGATGGACAGCCTTTAAAAATCTGAATTCATGCTAATCAGCACTCAAAATGTATTCGTATCTATCTATTTATTTATTTATTGGCAATATCCTGTTATCGTCCCCGCGGGGACAATTCTTTTCAGACAATTTCAAAAATAACGATTTTACTATCGTTCAGTGGGTTTGCCTTGATCAGTGTCACGAGACGCTTGATTCTAAATATAGCATATGGAGAATGCATTGCTAGGAATGTCAGAATTTTTGCACCTCTACGGAATAAACTGCATTTTATCTGACATGTTTTTATCATTTTATAAAATTAAAGTTGCGTTGTTTCATTTGATGTTTACTTTTCAAATTAACGGAATAAACTGCATTCCCAAACCTAATTTGTAAATGGGTCCGAGTTACTATAAAACAGTCCAATGAAATACACCACTCGGCACCACTCTTCCTATTGAATTCCGATTTAAACGGAAAAAACAGCATTTTGATACGGAAACTGGTCTTTATACATTTAATGCCTGTTTTCGTGTAATATGATTTATTCCGTGAAAACTTTAGGGAACATGGCATGCACATAAAACTGTGGAATCTGCTTCGTCGCTATATATAGTCCCATTATTGTCCCCGGGGACAATAAAGGGACTATATATAGAGAGGTACGAAAGTTTATAAATTACAATTTCTAATGTTCAACTTTAATAATCTACGATGTGGACTGTAAAATATATAAATACATTGGCTGGATTCGGTACGATGCGATTTATTCCGTGAATACTTGATAATGCTATGCATTTTAGATTTCAAATTAATAAACACATAGTTTAAGACACTCCCCCCAAATATCGTCGCTATATATAGTCCCGTTATTGTCCCCGGGGACGATAATTATGCTGTATTGCCCATCTAAGATGCCTGTGATTATTGTCCCCGGGGACGATAATTACAATGCATTGCCCTTCTACACCCACTGTAATTATTCTCCTCGGGGACTATTCAATTTTAAAGGTCAAATCTGTAAATGCACCAATTTAAGACACTTCCCCCAAAACATTTCCAAGCCCCATTTTGCTGCATGCAATGCCCCCGAAGAAAACCCTCTTCCCGGGGAAACTTCCCCTTGCATAGCATAACATTGTAGAATCAGTTTCTCCTCTCTCTCTCTATATATATATATAGTCCCGTTATCGTCCCCGGGGACAATAACGGGACTATATATAGCGACGAAATATAGAAATAAAAGAAAAGCATGTATTTCTAGTGTTTATCTTTATAGATGAACGGAATATCACAGTATGTAAACTGAAATAAACATCCTGTACCTTTCCTCCTAGCTCAGGCCGTATAAACATGAATTTCAGCGCTCGTGCGTAACCAGTAGTCGGTAATCGTGCGATTTGAGGTTTTATGCCGATTTTTTTGGACAAGCTATCATGATTTAGCGACTGTAGCATATGTGTGGTAAGTTAATTGTGTATTCTCTTGTTTTTATCCCCATTTAACCTTGTATAACGAAATCCTCCATGCTGTGTTTTGAGTTTGCATTCAACCCAGCTTATTAAATCAGGCGTTATCGTCAAAGAAAACGCAGGTTGCTGTCAATCCTTTTCATCAAGAGTCCGTAGATGAATAGTTTTGCCCTCCACCCAAAGGATTATTATGAGATCTTTACAAATTATGCTTAAAAATGTTTAAAATGGTGTCAACTGACGAAAAAATACTATACCAACAACTGCGCTCACACTGCACCACTAACTTGGATGCATGATGAAGTTACTGTACCGCTAACTGGATGAAGCTAAATCTGATTTCATGCTCATACAGTTATAAATTCTATCTTTAAAATCTCAAGACGCATTCCAGTGTTTTCATTGATTTAGAAAATACAATAACAGGCCCATGTACATCATTTAGCTCTCACAAACGAATTAAAAGCTTTCATCTAATTATAATTTCAAGAGAGTTTATTATTTTCATGCATCTAAGTAGCGATGATTGATACAAGCCTTCCATTCCCACAGTCTCGCCAATGATATTCATCTTTTACACTCACAAGTAAAGTTTGTTTTGGTGCTTGAGGTATCAATTAACAAATCAGTCATGTCTGAACGATTTCCTGTCTTCCCCTGTTGAACCAGTACTTATTAGTGGATAAAGCCTTTGGTGAAGGACACATAATCACAATTAGACAAAGGCTGCCAACCCCCTGAAGATAGCTACAGATTTACACTCAAATAATGCATTTACATATATGTGATAGTGTCAAAATCTCATGAGCTGGCCTGTTCTTTGATGATACCCATTGGTGATTTTTTTCATGGAACAAATTAAGAATTGTATGATGATACTGTTTGCTGATACAGAATATTAAATACCGTTCAGACAGCTGTAGAGTGTCTTTCTAATCCCAACCGCAATTTGGAGAGTGGATTATGAAAATGGACATCCTATTTATTCACCCACCCATTTGTCCATAACACGTCCTTTTCCTTTCCAGCTCTCTTGAACTATTTGAAAGATCTTTATCAAACTTGGTGAAATGTTGATCCTACTAAAATGGTATGCAAAACCATTAGCATAACTATGCAGGCTCAAGGTCTATGGGGCGCCGTTTTAGTATTTATTCCTTATTCATGGATATCCATAATTTATTTATGGGTATCCATAATTCATTTATGGATATCCCAAAAACATTTATGGATATCCATAATTCATTTATGGATATCCATAAATAATTATGGATATCCATAAATCATCTATGGATATCCATAATTCATCTAAGGTAATCCAAAAATCATTTATGGATATCCAAAAATCATTTATGGATATCCTTAATTCAATTTAGGATATGCAAAATTGATTTACGGATATCCAAAAATGAATAATGTATATCCTAAAATTAGTTTGTATTTATGGATATCCATAATTCATTTTGGATATCCATACATCGATTTATGGATATCCAATATTCAACTGATTAATGGATATAAAAAATGATTTATGGATATCCAAAAATGATTTATGGATATCCTAAAATGATTTAAGGATATCCAAAATTCATTTATGGATATCCTTAAATGAATTATGGATATCCATAAATGAATATCCATAATTCTATTATGGATATCCATAATTCTATTATGGATATCCAAAAATCATTAATGGATATCCATAATTCATTTATGGATATCCATAAATAATAATGGATATCCATAAATCATTTGTGGATATCCATAAATCATTTTTGGATATCCATAAATCATTTTTGGATATCCATTAATCAGTTGAATATTGGATATAAATCATTTATGGATATCCTTAATTCATTTAAGGATATCCAAAAATTCATTTTAGGATATCCAAAAATGATTTATGGATATCCTAAAATCAGTTTGTATTTATGGATATCCATAATTCATTTTCGGATATCCATAAATCGATTTATGGCTATCTAATATTCAACTGATTTATGGATATCCAAAAATGATTTATATTTATCAAAAAATGATTTATGGATATCCAAAAATGATTTACGGATATCCAAAAATGATTTATGGATATCCAAAATTTATTTATGGATATCCTTAAATGAATTTTGGATATCCATAAATAAGGAATAAATACTAAAAGGGCACCCCATAAAGGTCAAGGTCACAATCATAAGTCAATGGAGGTTGCTATTTATAAAATTTTAATTAACTCACTATAATTTTTAAAATCCAATAAAATTCCTAGTTTCGTCACAAAATGTACATTTTTTGTGTCGCCTGCAAATCATGGTGGTCACATATGGATCATGTCTAGGTCGTCATCGTCGTCTTCTGAGTTGTCCACGTTGTAACACTTTTGGTTTCTGATCGATAACTTTTGAAGGGATCCATCAATTCCATTCAAACTTTACAGAAATGTCAACCATCATTAAATAAAGATCAATTTTGAAAGGTTGATAATCCGCAAAATTTTGACTTAGTTATGACCCCTTTTATACTTAGATTGCGGCTAAATTGTGGGTTTTGATCAAAAAACTTTTGAAGGGATGCAACTATTTCAATCAATTTTTACTGAAGGCTAAAGCATCATTGAATACAGGTCAACTTCGAATTTGGAGATCAATCACAATTTGTTTACTGAGTTATGGCCCTGTTTTGACTTAGGTTTAGGCTAATGCTAAAGCTATATTGGTTTTTTTTTGTGGAATAAAATTCACATTTCTCCAAAACTATTATATCTGACAACTTCTCACTATAGGCCATGGTTACCCAGTGCCTGTAGATAAACATGACAGTGATTAAAAATTTGCCCCACCCCTAGACCCCTTAGGTGGGGTCAAATGTAAAATATTTAAATTTGACAATAACTCAGTCAGTTGTCAACATTTTTTACTGAATTGTCGCATGCAGACAGAGGTAAAATAATTATGAAACATATCAAATGTGATTTTAGATCAAAGGCATCGATTGGATCCCCTGGGTGGACTTAGGTGGTGGGGTCTAAAGCTAAAAATTCAACTTCTTCAGAATATGGTCATGTTGCATATCAAAATAAAAGGAATCACACATGCAGCAACTTAATAGGGAATATTTTGCCAGCAGACCCACCCCCCCCCCCCCCCCGCCAACACTGGGGGTCTAAGTGTCAAAATACAACTTTTTCAAAACATAAAAATATTGCATATTAAATTTAAGTATATCACCAATGCAGCAAAATGGTGGCAAATATTTTGCCGGCAGACCCCCGACCCAACCCTTGGGGTCAATAGGTCAAAATTCAACTTGTTCAGAACATGGTCCTATTGCATATCAAATTAAGAAGAATCACAAATGCAGCAACATGGTAGGAAATATTTTGCCAGCAGACTCCCCCTGCCAACACTGGGGTCTAAATGTCAAAATTTATGTCATGAGGTATAATATATATGAAACATATCAATTGTGATTTTAGATCAAAGTCCTCAGTCTGATCCCCTGAGTGGACTTAGGGGTTGGGGTCAAAAGCTCAAAATTCAACTTCTTCAGAACATGGTGATGCTGCATATGAAATTAAATGGACTCACAAATGCAGCAACATGGTGGCAAATGTTTTGCCCGCAGAACCCCCACCTGATCCTGTGGGTGGGCTAAAGATTCCACAGTATTAAAACATGGTCATGTTGAATATCAAATTTAATGGATTCACTAATGCAGAAACAGTGACAGTGGGAACGCCGCCTTAGCAAATTGCGCGACCCGCAGTTGTTCACTATAATAACCGTGTAAGTCTGTCTGTCTGTCTGTCCGTCCGTCCGCCCGTCCATTACCAGCTAGTGAAAAACCTCACAACGCTTGCACCACACGCTATATTTTGATCACATTTTACATGTCAACATTGTCTAACCACCGTGTAACAGCCATTTTAATGGACGAGGCTTTGCTGAGCATCAGACTGACCGGTCGTGGCCTGTTAGTTAAAATGCTCATAACTCTTGAACCATTTGGAATCAAAAACTTAGAATACTGCCGGAAAACACAAAGTATATGTTAGATTGAAAACAGATGTAAATCGCAATACATTTTAATCAATAACAATTATTTTATAGGGAGCGCAGTGGCTCAGTGGTAGAGTGCTTGACTTGAGACCAGAGGGCCGCGGGTTCGAGCCTCACCGGCGTCACTGCGTTGTGTCCTTGAGCAAGAACATTAATCCTAGCTTAGTACTGGTTCAACCCAGGAAGACCCGTCCCTTTATAACTGAAAGATTGTTGATGGGACGTAAAGAATCAAAACAAACAAACAATAACAATTATTTAATCAAAGACTTTCGCACAACTCGCAGATGGGCACTATAACCACTGTGTGAGTCCGTTTGCTCGTCCAATTTGTGTTCCACATATTCCGTCTGGTACCTGACAGTGATTATTTTACTTTCACCATGGGCCGTGCACATTACAGGCAGTTGATTACACATGCAATTTGACTGAATTCGGTTCCGCGGTTCAGGAGCATAACACATATGGACAAATGGACAGACATACACACGTTTTATCCAGGTGACACGAATCGTGAAGGGACCACAAATAATGTGTACATACACACCATGCTGTTTAAGCAAGTAACTGAAAACTGTGCAGGATTTATGTAGGGAACTACTAGACATTGTTACATACTAAACATATAAGCTGAAGGTCTCCTGGTTTCAGAAGAAATTTTAAAGTTTTTTTTCATTACAAGTCTATGGAAAAGCTTGATCCCCAAGGCGGGGCCAGTTTGCAACCCTCGGACTTGAGTGGCTTCATTTATGAAGAGGGCCACCAGACATTGCTACATTAGTAATATAAAAGCTTTGGGCCGTATAGTTTCATAGAATATAAGTGTACGGAGCTAAATAATGCCATGGCAACCACAGTTCATTATTCAATCAGCCAATGTAAAGCATCTTCGGGCAAATGAAAAAGACGCAGTCTTTTACATTTTATTTGCCTGACGATGCTTTACATGAAATTTTGATAACACTGGCCCCATATACGTTATACTACTTTGACAGTGTGGACGGACGACGACGTTGCACCATTGGCATACTAATGCCTGATCTGAGCTCATTTATAAACAGACAGTTAAAAAGCGATGTTAGATAGGGAGATAAAATTAATCTTAAACTGTGGAATGAATGCTATATTCGTCATACAGTTTATGATAACTGACTTCATGTATATTAAAGCCGAACATGAAAAAATATATATCAATGCCCTTGCGCATGAGCATTGCTAGTAAAAAAGGCATTTTAGTGGGCCCCAAAGTGCTTTCGGTAGCGAGTCAGACTGTCTTGCTACATATCCTGGGGTCGCGAGGGTCCCATATTTTCCTGCAGATTGATCATGAAGTAATTTCCAAAATCATTCTCACCCCTTCCGCTGCTCAGTTACAAACTTTTAAAAATATGACATTTTTCAAAATGTCAAAATACGATATTCGGCCCGATTTTGAATGTCAAAATAGGATTTTGAATGTCAAAGTACGATATTCGGCCTCAGTTCGAATGCCAAATATGATTTTGAATGCCAAATACGATATTCGGCTCATTTTCGAATTTCAAAATAGGATTTTGAATGACGTAATGCGACTTCTGCCCAATTTTGAATGCCAAAATAGGATTTTGAATGTCAAAATACGATATTCTGCAACAGTTCGAATGACAAAGTAGGATTTTGAATGTCAAAATATGATATATTCGGCCCGATTTCACATGAAAAATAGGATTTTTAATGTCAAAATACGATATTCAGCCCGATTTCGAATTGCAGAATAGGATTTTGAATGTCAAAATACGGTATTCGGCCCCATTTTGAATGTCAAAATTTGATTATTATGTCAGAATATGATATTCGGCCCCATTTTGAATGTCAAAATATGATTTTGCATGTGAAAAAACGATATTCGGCCCCAGTTTGAAGGTCAAAATACGATATTAGGCCCCAGTTCGAATGTCAAAATAGGATTTCGAATGTCAAAATACGATATTCGCCCAGATTTCGAATGTCAAAATAGGGTTTTGAATGTCGAAATACAACTTTCGGCCCAGTTCCAAGGTCAAAATAGGATATGGAATGTCAAAATACGATATTCCGCCCGATTTCGAATGTAGAAATAGGATTTTGAATGTCAATTTACGATATTCGGCCAAAGTTCCAATGTCAAAAAAGGATTTTGAATGTTAAAATACGATATTCAGCCTCAATTCGAATGTGAAAATAGGATTTTGAAAGGAATGTCAAAATGCGATATACGGCCCCTTTTCCAATGTCAAAATAGCATTTTGAATGTTGAAATACGATATTCAACCTCAATGCGAATGTCAAAATAGGATTTTGAATGCCAACTGCGATATTCGGCCCCAGTTCAAATGTCAAAATAGGATTTTGAATGTCAAAATTCGATATTCAGCCGTATTTCGAATGTCAAAATAGGATTTTTAATGTCAAAATTCGATATTCGGCCCCAGTTCGAATGACGAAATGGGATTTTGAATGTCAAAATATGTATTCAGCCAGGTTTTGAATGCCAAAATAGGATTTCGAATGTCAATTGCGATATTCAGTCTCAGCTCGAATGTCAAAATAGGATTTTGAATGTCGAAATACGATATTCAGCCTAAGTTTGATTGTTAAAATAGGATTTTGAATGTTAAAATACGATATTCTGCCTCATTTCGTATGTCAAAATAGGATTTTGAATGTTGAAATACGATATTCAACCTCAATTCGAATGTCAAAATAGGATTTTGAATGCCAACTGCGATATTCGGCCCCAGTTCAAATGTCAAAATAGGATTTTGAATGTCAAAATTCGATATTCAGCCGTATTTCGAATGTCAAAATAGGATTTTTAATGTCAAAATTCGATATTCGGCCCCAGTTCGAATGACGAAATGGGATTTTGAATGTCAAAATATGTATTCAGCCAGGTTTTGAATGCCAAAATAGGATTTCGAATGTCAATTGCGATATTCAGTCTCAGCTCGAATGTCAAAATAGGATTTTGAATGTCAAAATACGATATATTCAGCCTAAGTTTGATTGTTAAAATAGGATTTTGAATGTTAAAATACGATATTCCGCCTCATTTCGTATGTCAAAATAGGATTTTGAATGTCAAAATACGATATTACGCCCCAGTTCAAATGTCAAAATAGGATTTTGAATGTCAAAATGCGATATTCCGCCTGATTTTGAATTTCAGAATAGGATTTTGAACGTCAAAATATGATATTCGGCCTCAATTCGAATGTCAAAATAGGATCTTGAATGTCAAAATTCGATATTTGGCCCCAGTTCAAATGTCAAAATAGGATTTTTAATGTCAAAATACGATATTCGGCCCCGGTTCGAATGTCAAAATAGGATTTTGAATGTCAAAATACGATTTTCGGCCCGATTTTGATCAAAATTCGATATTCGGCCCCAGTTTGAATGTCAAAATAGGATTTTGAATGTAAATATAGTATATTCGACCTAAGTTTGAATGTCAAAATACGATACTGGGCCCGATTTTGAATGTCAAAAAAATTAAAAACGAAAAGAGAAAAACGAAAAGTGGATACGAAAGGTGAAAGACCAAAAGTGAAAAACAAATAACGAAATCGAATAACGAAAAGCGAAAAACGAACAACGAAAAAAGATAAATGAAAAACAAAAAGCGAAAAAAGAAAAACAAACCAACTTTACTTTGCTCTCCAATATTGAGTTTGGCAGATTTAGCTTGATACAAATTATGCACTCCCCAAAAGTGATACGTGCTTGAAAGCATTGTTAGTATTCCATGCGCAAAATGAAAATATTTGCTAGTATATGTATTAAAAATGCATAGCAATGTTTTAAGACATTTATTTGTACGACTTTACAACGAAGTTGTTTGAAGTTTAATAAAGTTTCAAATCCGCCGCTGTTACAGGCTCATGATAATAACCGCCTTCGTGTATGCTTATACCACGACCTCTAAGTAATGACCCTCGATTCATTCAAGGCATTTACTGTTACAGTCACGCCTCAAAGCGTTTTGTGGAAGTGTAATTAGCAGCCAAAATGGAAACTATAAAACAAAAAAATTGATTAGTCCAGGTCTATATCCAAAACGCTTCCACCAGGAAAAGATATTTGTTCAATTTCGACCACAGACGGATCAAAGATTGGACGAGTTTAAGCAGTAGCACGTCAAGGTCATTCAGACTGTAACAGTTATTTCTAATCCAAATATCTACTGTCCATGCTATCGATGCTGAATTGAAAACAGGTAAGGTTTAACCGTTATTTCCTCTAGATTTACATGTCTCATACTACATCTGGATACTTCTAACATTTGAATAGTCTAAGATCGAAATTTAGCAGTAGTTCAGTGACTCATGAAATGGCATAATACATTTTACTCTGTGTTATAAAATCCGTGCTGCATATATATTTAACAGTCATGGTTCAACCAGCACAATCTAATTTTTAACGAGGCCATTCACGTGCTGTCGATCCACTGTTTCCTAGCCGACACCTATGAACAAAGCCATGGGTTGGTCTCCAGTGTATGTGATTGTGGCATTTTTGTCATACAAACTTACCTTTTGGTCATGAAACATGAATATTAATAAAAACGTCCAAACACAAATGGTGACAATTTATAGTGCCAAATTATAGTTTGGTAAATCTCGTTGAATATATTATTAAATCAACGCAATTATAACGATAATAACGATGTTTCAGTGGATTTTGCGTCCCTCGGGTCCCCCGTGAGACGTCCCAAACGTCAGGGTTTGTCCTCAGTATGTAACGTCTCTCAGGCCATGACTAACGTTAATTCATGCAAAGAAATGTTTCATCCCTATATTAGTGTATATTATCACGTATACCTATGTAACAATGTTTGGAATAACACCCAGGTCATTACGTTGTAAATCAGAGTCTGGATGGCCAGAGCTACAGGCGAAGGCTATGTCAAACTGGCTGTCCAGAATTTCTCCCTCTGGCAGTCCATAAACCATGATAGTGCAGTCAACTCAATTAATATTGCTTAAAAAAAGAGGCATGCTTTCTGTCAAAAATATTTTGGAACATATACAAACCATTTACGAAGGACTAAACATTTTGTTCGTGACTTTTAGTCGTTTTAAAATAGTCTGTCAATCGAGTTAGTGGTATAGTTACGCACAAGTTAGTGGTATAGCGATTGGCTCAGATGTTTGAGTTGGTGGTATAGCTGCAATTGTGAGGGGCCATCTATTTAGGTTGATTTTTTTCACAGATCTAAGAAACTTTAACAATTAGAACCATACAATCATGTAAACATGTGACTCCCTATTACATCAAAACAATGCAAACTGACATTTAAGTTCATTTTCAGGACAAAACGGCACTATTTCAAAGCAGGTTTGATATATATAAAGCGAAATGCGTAGGAGTAAACCGCTAAAATTATGGAATCAAACGTAAGAATTTCGTAAAACAAGCATTACTTACCTTGTTCGATTGTGTCCTATCTGTAACCGTAACAATGGAAATCGATACGTATACAGCGCTATAAATACACGAATTTTCCGACTACTGGTTACGCACGAGCGCTGAAATTCATGTTTATACGGCCTGAGCTAGGAGGAAAAGGTACAGGATGTTTATTTCAGTTTACATACTGTGAATATGCCTAAACTCCATTTATTAAAATGCATTGGTTGTTTTCGATAATGCGATTTATTCCGTGAATACTTCTGCAGATTGTAGAGGCTGTTTCATCGCTATATATATAGTCCCTTTATCGTCCCCGGGGACGATAATTACACGGTAATGTCCATCTACAATGCCTGTAATTATTGTCCCTGGGGACAATTCTTTTTTAACGGTAAAAACAATAAACATAATATTTTAAGAAACTTCCCCCAAAACATCTCCTAGCCCCATTTTCTGCATGTAATGCCCCCGAAGAAAACCCTCTTCCCGGGGAAACTTCCCCTTTCATAGCATAAGATTGTAGAATCAGTTTCTCCTCTATATATATAGTCCCGTTATCGTCCCCGGGGACAATAACGGGACTATATATAGCGACGAAACTGAGAAACAAATCTGCGGTAACGGCGTGTGCTTTTCCATTTTAACTGATTATTCTATTGGTCGATATTTTCGTAAGATGCAAGCGCTTAAGTGACATGGATCAAGCCAAGAAATGGTGATTTCATGCAGTTTAGTAAGAAAGAAATTGGTAAAAAAAGAATCGTCCCCGCGGGGAGGATAACGGGATATTGCCTATTTATTTATTTACATGATTACTTATAGCTGAAGATATGTGTTACAGCCATGTTTATATGCTTTGCTTGATCTGTACATGTAGGGAGAGGGTCATAACAAATGTTGCGAGAACCCTTGACCCAGCCCGATTGCTGTATTTTTTCGCAATAAAATATGTATAAACTATATATAAAAAAAACAATAAAAAACGTTTGCTCAATTAATTCAGTTAGCTTTTCTTGGAGGCAATGTAGTGTAGAGAAATCATATGTAGATAAACTAGATGATAGAAAGGGTTTAGATTTTAATTAAGTAAGAGTATCGTCTGCATGGAATTTCAATAGACCAAAATCCATTTTTACCATTCATCTCATCAACTGTTTCTCAATTTTTCATAACATGTTTTTAATCGCAATAAGGCAAGAAATTAAAATTATAAGTACGTGATAGGGTCTTTAATGAAGTTAGGTAACCAGTATTATATAGGAAGCTTGCCATGATCCTCATCAACACATCAAACTTAGCAGCCATATGGCACCGAATACTACGAACAACAGACCGTTTTCGTAGTCTATTCCGCAGAATATTCCGTCAGGCTGGGTGTGTGTGTGTGTGGGGGGGGGGGGGGGGGCTGATTGTTTTTGTTATCAACATATTTGGGCCTCGACGCCACAAAAACTGTCTTCGGGGTTTCTGACAAAATGCGATTCAGACCAGTCTCCTCAGCTATAGAGACTAGCTAGAAAACGAAAATTTCGCTTGTAACAAGTTTAGATATGATACTTTCCAAAACGCGAATAACAAAGGCGCTGATCAGACTGCGCGGATGCACAGGCTGGTCTGCACCGGTGCTGTTCGCAAACCCCAGAGGACAGGTTTCCTCACGTCGAGGCCCATTTCATAGAGGGCCATTCGGACCTCCCTCGAGAAGCAATAGGACCTGTGGGGTCCAATTGCTTCTCGAGGGAGTCCGTATCAGTAGTTCTAAGAAAACAACTAGCACCTTGTGATTTTCCAGGGGTCCAGATCCCCTGTCCCCCATCTCGATCCGCCCATGCAGTACATGAATAATCGAATCATTATGGGATTGTGGTAAACTATTCTTCCACCAAACCTCAGTGGTCAGTTACTTTAAAATTCTTATATAAGAAGAGAATAGGAGCAAATAATAATCAAGAATCACATGTAATTTATAATTTTAATATCATACACAGTAAAACAGTATATCTTGCATTTAACTTGTTATGATCACAATTCAGCCAGCAGCACTTGTTCATATGACATACAATAACATAACTTTTACTCGAACAAACACAATTAATAGCCAATGTTTTGGATTTTTATCAACATTTGCTTCAACATTGACCCCTAAGAGTATGAGAAGAATGTGTTTTCTATGGAGTGCAGTTTTAATATTCACATTGTTTTATATAAACCAGATTTTTTTTTGATATTTTAGGCGTTGTATATAGGCTAATACATACGACAACTTGTACATGTATATTGCATAGGGTATCTGGTATAAATTAGATATCCTATTTGTCCTTTAGGGTAAAGGCAGGTTACTTCGGACATCAGGTAAATTCGGAAACACATCTGTAAACAGTGGAAATCCAGAATGAGCCGTCTCATCAGGATGTTCACTGTTTGCAAATTTAATAAAGGAGCTCTAGCGATAAGGCGTATATTTTCCCTAGTTGACATGATTACAAAACCTAAATTTTCAAATTTCCCTAATGTTATTAAAATTGAACTGTTTCGGTAGTAAAATATGCATAGAAAGCATCAAAATAGGTTTCCAAGCGATTCATCATTTACAAAGCCGTGAAAACTTGCGCCTCCTACTCCCACCCTTCATTTTACGTCTTTAGACTGGGTGCCGTTTCGACGAGAGTTTTAGTAAATCCTTTGCAGGTTGTCAAAAAGTAAAAGTTCTAAAAATTAAGGATATTAGTGCCCTTCATTTCCAGAAATTTGCGGTATTCCTTCTGCGCATGCGTACGAAATATACTTAAAATTGCGACGTTTGTCATTGAAAAGATGAAACTGGCGTCTTTCAGTTTGTTTTTAGATGCTTCCCCCCCCCCAGACCCAAGATGCCCTTTGGACAATTAAATGTCGCTATACAAATATATAACATATGTAAAGGGCGTCTTGGGTCTAGGGGGGGGGGGGGGGGGCGGGAAAGGGTTATGTATAAGCGAAAGAAGACAGCGAATATCTGACAAAAAAAGGGCACTTTGCAAGATGGTCGTTTTTATTGTACATCAACTGTATAAATAGTTTTACTGTACATAGCGTGATAGGACGATTGGTACCCTTGTTTAACGGTCTAGTTCCCATATATGTTACTGAATAACAAGCACAGTTGATGATCGAAATAAATTCTCATTCAATAAGAAGTAGAGTTATTACACGCATAAAGGAAACCCCGTTTTAATACACCGACGGCTCTTCTATATATATTTGTTGAATGTGCCTAGTTTCTCCAATTTTTATTTCAACAAAACAAAATTAACGTGTCGTCTAGGGAGATTGCTCGCCTTATCGCTAGAAATTCTTTTATTACAATAATCAATATATACATGTAAAACAAACAAGGTCGATGTCCTAATTTAGCTGACCGTCCGAATTTACCCCACTTTACCCTAATTCTGCATATGAGCTATCCTATATGCACTTTTAGAACATTCATCCCTATGTAAATTAACTCATAGTCCGTGCCATAGCGAGAGTTAGTAATAAAAAAGTTAAGGTGGGTGTTCACACTATTTGGTGCCATTTTGGCCAATTCAAATTTGTACAAAAAGACCATTTTCAAAGAAATACCAACCAAAGCTATATATATCAATATGAAGAGTAATATGAATTTGTTTTGCAATACACACAAGCTATAATTTAACAGAAACATCATTTCCATTTTATAATATTCCACTCGAAAAAGATGGTTTTGCTAAGCTGGGAAATAAAATTATTTTCAAAAAGGGAAACAGATATACATGTAATATTACTTGCAAAAGCTTGTTTATGAGCATGCCGAGTACATCTGCTCATTTTTAATTGACTCCAATGCATTGATAAAGCATATACACCAACAGCCAATTTTCAAATATTGTTAGAAAAATGGAGGAAAATTTTATCAAAAAAGTAGTCCCGCTTTACAATTTTATATGTATGGTGGACAAAGCATGCCATATCTCTTCTACAAATTACATGCAGTTTAAAAGTTAGCTAAATTCAAATAGATGAAAATACGTGCATGTTCAAAATGTATGGTAAGTAATAAATGCCATAAAAGGGACTTAACAACAGCCTATTTTGTATTTAAACTTAAAAGTTGCTGCTTATTATAATTCTGACACACCTCGTCCATATAGCCAATGGTTAATCCCAGTGAATTATTGGTTGATAAATCAGTGCACGGACTGGCGTGACGTCAATCGGTAGCCAGTTTGATTTTAATGATGTCACCTATCACATAGGACATTGTAACGTTGACACTAGACGTTGTAACGTCGTTTTTACAACTTTTGTACGTTCAAAACGTGTTTCAGCTCATGATGAATTCTTATAGTCTCTGAAGGATTCGTTCATATTTTATAGCAAATTCAAACTTTGTAGTTGAATAGGTCACATGATATAGAGGGAAGTGGGCAACATTTCGTGTGGCGTCAAGGTCAAAGATCATATAATGTATTTTCTTGTAAATGTATCTCCTCCTAAACGGTTAGCAGTAGCAATTTCAAACTTTGTAGCTGCATAGGTCACATACTGTAGAGGGTACTGGGTAACATTTCATGTGACCTTGACCCCAAGGTCTAAGGTCAAATATTGAATTTTCTTGTAAATGTATCTCCTCCTAAACGGTTAGGCGTAGCAACTTCAAACTTTGTAGCTGGATAGGTCACATGATGTAGAAGGTACTGGGCAACATTTCGTGTGACCTTGACCCCCAAGGTCGAGGTCAAAGGTCAAATATTGAATTTGCTTGTAAATACTTCTCCTCCTAAACCTTTTGACGTAGTAACTTCAAACTCCGTAAGTGCATAGGTCACATTATGTAGAGCGCACTGGGCAACATTTCGTGTGACTTTGACCCAAAGGTTAAGGCCAAACAATGTATAACTTGTAAATGCATCTTCTCCTTAACCGAGGGATGTAGCAATATCAAATTTTGCTGGCGCATAGATCACATATTGACAAGGGTACTAGGCAACATTTTGTGTGACCTTGACCCCAAGGTCAAGATCAAATAATGTATTTTCTTGTAAATGCATCTTCTCCTTAACCATAGGATGTAGCAAAATCAAATTTTGCTGGTGCATAGGTCACATAAAGTCAAGGGTACTGGGCAACATTTTGTGTGATCTTGACCGCCTTGACATTGGGGTCAAGGTCAAATAATGTATTTTCTTGGTAATGCATCACCTTAACCATTGGCTGTAACAACTTCAAACTTTGCAGGTGACCTTTCCATGTGACCTTGGCATTGGGTCAAGGTTAAATCAAATATTTCTTGTAAATGCATTTCCTCCTAAACCCTTGGACATAGCAGCATCAAACTTTGCAGGTGCATAGGTCATGTGATGTAGAGGATACTGGGCAACGTTTTCTGTTTGTCCATGACAGGTCAAGGTCAAAAGTGAAAGAATGTACTTTCTTGTAAATGCATCTCCTCCTAAACGGTTGGACGTAGCAACTTCAAACTGTGCAGATGCTTTGGTTAGCTCAAAAGCGGGTATATGTGATGTTGTACCATAGAATGAAGTCTAGTTCCAATCCTTTTTGTGTTAGAATCAAAATAGATTCGCTTTGGCAGTGAGTTTTTGCTTAATATATCACAGGCTGTTTCTTTGGCACCAAATTGCGTATGCCACTGCCTCACATGTCCCACCTTTGTGTCGGCAATTTCTGTGCCTACTTTGTGGTACGAACCATTAAGAGGCAAAACAGGCCTCGCCACTTCCAGCCTTGGTCGAAATTCGGCAAGCTCGGCGTATGCGGATCGTGCTCCAATTGGGAGAGCCGTTCACGCAAGAATTTCCAATAAAACGTAATCGCGGTTTCACTGCATTGAGACACTTGCACCTTTTTTCAGCTCAAAT
This sequence comes from Loripinus fragilis, assembly GCA_964019695.1. Classification (NCBI taxonomy): domain Eukaryota; kingdom Metazoa; phylum Mollusca; class Bivalvia; order Lucinida; family Lucinidae; genus Loripinus; species Loripinus fragilis. The sequence goes on along the minus strand of OZ026514.1, from coordinate 109,054,025 downwards.
TTAAGAAACCTAAAACAGCTGCTAAAATTGATAGATAAAAATATTTTATTGAGTTAAGCTTCAAAAATATGTTTATTTGATTGATTGATTGAGTTAAGGCTTAGAGTCCCAGTCGCCAATATTTCAGTCATGTTGGGACTCCTTCCAGAGTAAGGAGAGAGAAATGAATAAGATCACCCTAACCACCCCCCCCACACACCAAATTTGCCTCAAGAAAGGGAAATTCCATCCCAAATAGTGCACACCCTAATGCTTTATCTGGACTTATGTGTAAGGCCATCATTATAGGAAGTGATGTTAAAATGCCAAAATTACATGACGTTATTGTAAAACGCCAAAATGACTTTGACGTTATTGTACAAAGTAGCTAGGGTCTGGTGCTAAAATGCCATGCATATTGGGCTTGTCGACAGTAAAAATAATTCTTTGGATTCTGGGATTAATTTTCTCATACTTTTCTGCATGATTTGTATTTCATATTTTTTCTTTCTTTTAATCAGAATAGCATCAGTTTCAAACATGAGGTCCATCGGGCCTAATCTGTGTTCAAACCTGTTTGCAAAAGGATAAAAATCTAATAGGAATACAGAGTGTCAAACACAGTTTGGATCGAGATCATGCTGGACACTATGTCGGGCTTGACCTGGGGTTAAATTTTTTGCTTAAGAAAAAAACTGTTTTGACAAATTCACCAAGATATACGGTAAATGTTCAAAAATTTGAACACTCTGAAATTTTTAACACCTACAATTATTGCCAAAAATATTTTTTAAAACATTCTGAAATATAGAACACTGCCCTTTTTAAAGAAAGTGAATTTCTAAAATTATGAAACGCGGAAAATCGATGCCAGTCTATATGTTTGTCCCATCCTTGTTCGGTATAATTCTACCGTACAGCACGTGAACGGTTGTCTCATAGGCAGGCGACATTTAGAAGGTTCCATTCTACGTAGATGGCTAATCTTCCAACGATGTTCTTTTTCGCATGCCGAGCGCGCGAGAAAACGCCCGTCTAAGCTTATGTTCATCATGTAGGACCTAGGTCATACACTGCCTGGTCATAACTGAGGGTCTGGATGGGGTATAATGATTAGTGAATAATGGCCCTTTTTATAATGAATAGTGAATAATGAGCCAAAAAATAATGAATAGGAAATAATGAGGGCCTAAAAATTATTGTCAAAGAGTTTGGATCCAGATCAAACACGACACTGCTTGCATGCGCGGATCCAGAAAATTTTGTCAGAGGCAGTCAAACTTTTACACGTTTTTTTTTTAATTTAATGAGGGGAAAGGATCCAAATACCTCTATAAGCGGGCCATCATCGGCCGCCAGCGAAACGCCATTTAAATGACGTTTCGCTAGAGTGCCGATTTTGGCCATACATAAAAGTGTGGCATGGTAGCTTTGTGATTTTTCAGGGGTCCGGACCAATTGCTAAAAAAACTATATTTTGTGATATTTTAGAAGGGGTCCTCTGGCCCCTCTCCCCCCCCCCCCATTTGGATCCGCGCATGGTGTGGATGCAGAGCGAGGACGGACATTGTTTTGTTTTGCTAGATCTGGTTCAAACTGTTTGCATAAAAAATAACTTTGGAAAAATTCTCCCTGGATCATCATCAGTGGATCAACACCAGACCTGACGCTGTTCACATGCAGATCAAGCCCGACCTTTTTATGTCGGGCCTGATCTAGGTCCAAACTGTTTGCAAAAGTAATAATCAACTTTTTAAGGGAGAGGACCGAGAGCCTGTGAAGGGGAGACAGTTAATGATACGTCATCAAGACATGTACCCATTTCTATACAAGATAGTAAGATACAAAAATTATAAAATACAAATCATCAGGCTAAAAATCCGTATTAGGATATCAACCAGTGGATCCAGATCAGGCCCGATCAAGTTTTGGCATTGTATGAATGCTACTTAATTCAGAGCAGATGGGTAGGTCAATAAATACAATCACAGATTATTAAATAGTTATATGAAATAAGCAAAACCAAAAGTATCCTCCGTACATATTTCCTATATTCTGTTTACAAATCAGGTCATAGCACCGCTTATTAAACGAAACTTTTGCTGCCTTTATGCTGGAAATCGAAAAATACATTAGTCCCGACATTAAAGTAAGCTGGTTTATAAAATAGTTATGCATACCTTGACATTCCTCTCCTGTCCATTAGAATCAAACGATCGCTGCAAATCCGTTAGTTTTTGCGTGGAGAAAAGTACCGCTATGTTGTTGTTGTATGAAGCTATAAATTTCGTGCATGACCTCGCTAATGGACAGAAACGACTATACATAAAATAAATTAGTTCTTGAAAGGGATTTAAAAAGTGTGAAAATAATCACAATTAATTTAACATACATAATTGTTTGGCCAATTTGAGTGTTGTTATGAATAGATATAAACTCAAATACCTGGAAATTCGTCCAATATGATAATACAGTTTCATGTATAAATACGCTATGATCGCATAACATTATTCCATCGAAATTGGACATGCCGGTGTGTCAATATAATTGCGCCCCCATGTTTAAAAAATAAAGTTGGCGGTAATTGAGACAGTTCTGAGTGAAATCGAATGGTCATATACTGATAAATTGTTTTGAAATTAGTGAAATAAATCATTTTGACGAAACAAGTCTGTAAAACTGTCGAGAAAAGCGGATGGCAGGAGGTCACTGTTCGTGAATTTTATCCGGCACTGTACGAAAACAGAATGTCACTGACTTCGAATGTCATGGCATTACCGTGATTGGGAAGGATATGAAATATAGCAGATTAGCACATACACCAGACCAGGTGGTGGTCTTTCGGATGGCATCGTTAAGGAACTCTGAAAATCATTTTATTTTAAAAACATTTTGAAGATCAAAGTCATGTATACTCATGTACTTTTTCTGACAAATTTACAAAATGCAACAAGATAAAAAAAATAGAATCTGTTTTTAATCATTTTGATGGTTTGGAGTAGCTTCCTGTAGATTGATGCATGGCTTGGGAATGGGAGTCCCTTTCGTAACGGAGTTTTGCTAACAGTCGATTTTTATCGAAAAAGTCTGAAGTGGTACGTTAAAAGTGGTGTTCTTGCGATTACTATATAGTGACTCATCAAGGCTGATTATGTCTCGTCTGTGAGTGCAATAAAATCGATAAACCACCTAGTGGTTTACATATTTCAAAACGTTACATAATGACGTCCATTGTAACGTTGCGTAAGAGATGTCAAAATATTGACGTTTGACGCAAAAAATGCCAATGTTAATGAAGTTTGATGTCATGTGATAAACAGAATCTAATATCGACAAGCCTCGCATTTTATCTCTTTCCTTCAAGCCGTTTAATGAATTCAATAAAACATGAACACTCATGTAAGACCCTCTCTTGACATTGAAATAATATTAAGCAAAATGTTCACTCATTAAATAGAGCCCTCAGATTCGGTTGTACATTGTAATCAGGTATGGTTGAAAATGCCTGGGAATTAATAAGGTGCAACGTCAGTAAGAAGGTCGAAAAAATCAGAAATAATAGCTGTGAAATTAACGTCATTATGTACGACAAGGTCTATTCAACTAAAGCTCGGACCCAAAATTACTGGGTCCCAGGCTAAAGGAAATCAGTAGTTGTAACTGTGTCTTGGCAAAATGTTTTCGAATAAACTTAGAAAACGCATTTCTTTATGTATGGAAGCAACCATCATCAGAAAAAGCATGAGACCAGGCTAGAAAAGCATGTACTGACCGCGACTCAAACTCACAGCCCATCTCGCAATAACACATTTTAAAAAAACTGGATGCCAATCAGACTGGTTGGGCATAACTTTTTCAGTGCTAAAAGACAACACTTAGATGCACCAAGAAACGCAGATCAATGTCATTAACGATTTTCCTGCAAAGTGCAAATTTTATAAACTGCTAATAATCTATCCAAACAGTTCGGGCCCAGATCAGACTTGACATAAAGCTCGGACCCAAAATAACTGGGTCCGAGCATAAAGTCAGGCATAATCTATATCCAAAATGTTTGGCACTACTAATGGTTTTCCTGAAATATTAATCAAAGCATTATTTGACGTCAAAAAGCATGCAAAAAAATATACCGAATGCATAGATTGAAATTATAAAATCTCCACATCTGATAGATTTACAGTATGACGAAAGAGCCATTCTATAAATGTATAGCAAATGATCAGACAAGACTTTCAACAACATATAGACAAATTAAAAAATAATGTATAAGTCATAAAATTTACCATGCCCAGCTTGTAATAGTTTTGGTACTTCTCTCATTAGTGACGTCTGAAGGTTCAAACATGCCGTTTAATCAACATAGCTTCGCCCAAACTTTCTCTATTTGCGCAAAAAAACATGGGATCAAGTAACATTTTAGACAGCTGGTCCACTGGATAGCTACGCATACACGGTGCCTAAACTTTAACTCTTTGCAACATTCACAAACAGTTTGGATCAAGATTATGCGCGACGTTTTGTCGGGCCTGATCTGGATCCAAACTGTGTGACACTCTGATGATATTTCTGAAAGAATATTTCGAAAAAAAAAAGATTTTGCGAAAAAAAAATCAGCAGAAAACAAAGAAAATTGGAAAATTACCCAGTAGGAAAAGAATTAATGGTGAAAACGACAATTGATGGTAAGTTCTGAAAAATGTGTAATTAACACATAAATATTTGTGCATACAAAATATACAAAGTACAATAATAATAGAACTACAGACATCTAGATAAGAGTATATAATTAAAAAATTATTTTCTTATTTATCAACCGAAACATATGTTGGGGTTGAGCACCCAAAACAAATGTTAAAATTGATGGCTACGAAAATATTTTCAAATTTACGCTCAAAACGTTTGTCAATCAGGACCTATGGAGTTAGGTACATTACATATAGCATAAACTAGTAAAACATGTCTTAAGCGGCCACTCAAAAAATACCACAAAAAGGTTTTCAAGACCAATATTGACTAAACGCATGTCAAAAGTATTACAGAATGCCCCTGCATCAAGCTACCACTACACATGGCTTTAAGACCTTATAAATATTGTCTTTTTTGAGCGGCCGCTTAAGACAGGTACAGAATATAAAGTCACAGCTGACTAACTTAATAGTGATGCATGCATAGTAGTCCCTGTCATGTGCGGATTCAGAGGGGGGACAGGGGGTCCGGACCCCCTAAAATATTACAAAAATAGGGTTCCTTAGCAATACTGGTAAGGATCCCCTTAAAATAAAAAAGCTACCAATCCAGAATTCAATTTGGGCCATCATCGACCCGCCAGTGAAACGCCATTTAAATGGCGTTTTGCTGGCGAGCCGATGATGGCCTGAAATAAGTGGTATTTGGATCTACTCATCAACTCAAAAAAAAAAAGAAAAAAAAAAAGAAAAGAAAAAAAGAAGAAAAAGCTGTCAAAGTTGGACCCCTTCTGAAAAAACTTTCTGGATCCGCTCATGTCTGTACTAGAATGATGAAAATGATAAAAGGTTATGTTCTGCAAAATATCATATTGTCTACACTAAGGTTGCATATACTTATGATTTTATGTATGCTGATGTATTTTTCCATATCTATTGATACAATAAAAAAGGGACTGCCCATTATGTAGTTTAGGGGGTTACTTGTAGAATTTTCTAAATAATGATGTATTTCGATCCCTGAAGGTTATTTAAATCTTGGCACTCAGTGCAGACCCTGATGAAATGACGCATTATGCAACATTTCATCCGGGTCTTTACTGTTTGCAAAAGTACCCGCTCAGGGATTTCCAGTATACAACGGGTTAACCACAGATCACCCAGTTTCTAACTAGCTTGCAGATGCATACAAAGTGAGCCTTCAATGTTTTCAAAAGTACTCGCTCAGAGGTTTCTAGTATACAAAAAGTGAACTGCAGGTCATGCAAGCTCTCACAAGCTTGCAGGGGCGCACAGGGTGATCTGGGCCTTTATTTTATACTCTTCCTTGTGTATTTTACTCAAGAGTGGTGAAACTTTCCACTGGCTCAAACAGAATACCATGATAAGTTATATTTAGAAAATGGCTTGTACGAATAATTGACATAAACACACGAGGGGGCAGAGCACCCAAGTGGGTTTACGTCAATGATGCGTACAAGCCATTTTCTAAATATTTTGTATCATGGTCAAAAAAAACAAGCATTTAAAATTCCCACTCATTTAACTGGACCACCTTATCATTTAATTAACAAAGACTGGCAGATCTATTACAGTCCACTTCCTGCTGAAGTTTAGCCCTTTAAACACAGTAAAATTAATCACCTGAAAATGGCATCTGTTTATGTCGTCTGCTGCATATAATTATGACTGATGCAGTGTGGACCCGATCAGACTGCTCCTGATCTGGATCCACACTGTTTGCCCTCCATACATTCATAAGTCAATAATGTCAGCACAATATTTGCAGCAAATAATAGTTTAGCACTAAAGGTTTTAGTTATTGTCTGACCCAGAAACACAGAAATATGTGTTTAGTTTATTTAAACCTTAAAGCGCTTATCATCTTATCATCTTATCATCTGCGGAAATGTTTAAAATCCTCAAGGTCTAACAGAGAAGACACAGAACATACTGCTGCTGATCTGGATCAACACTCTTTTCATCTACAATTGCATTAGTCAGTAGTGTAAGCAAATATAAAACATCATAAGAGCATATGGCATTTAAGACGCATTTCAATAGCGTTTATTGATATTATATTGTTCACTTGATGACACCGTGCACTAACAAAACCCTTGTCCAGTTAGAGCATAGCCTAGATTTTGACTCAATACAACTGAATTGATTTTAAGCTCCACCTATTGCACTATGAAAACTAGGCTACTTGAAAACCATTGTTTATTTAATTATTCTATCAAAAGGTCAAAGAAAAACATCTAAACCATGATACAAGACTAAATTACTACATATGCTAGCTGGCTGAGATCTCACTTTCTTGCATTTACTAAATTAAGATTAATTTTCATGTTACAACACATACTATTCTTTCATTTTAACATGAACCATTTATTGAACAGAAACTCGTAAATGAAAACACTAAGACACAGCCTTTTCTTTTTTATTTTCTTATCTGTTTATTTCTATTATAACATAGTTACGATATAATATCCATTGTACAATATATACTTATACCATATCTACAATATGTACTATCTTTCATTGTACATCTTAATGTGAGAGTATACCTGACAGTCTTAGTGTTCCCATTTCAGAGATTCTGGTCAAAAATGCAGCAGACATCTTATCAGAACCTGCACTGATTATTGATGCTTGCATGCGTGGATCCAGTCGGGGGAGGGGAGGGGGCAGGGGGTCCGGACCCCCTGAAAATCACAAAAATAAAGGGTTTCTTGGCAATATTGGTCCGGATCCCCTAAAAATCACAAATCTACCATGCCAGCATTCAATGTTGGGCCATCATCGGCACGCCAGCAAAAGACCATTGGTTGGGGTCGATGATGGCGTTTCGCTGGCGGGCCGATGATGGCCCGCTTATAGTGGCATCCCCTCACCAACTAAAAAAAGTTGTCAGAGTTGGACCCTCTCTGACAAAACTTATCTGGATCCGCGCATGGCTTGTGTAATACACACTTGTTAAATCTAACTTATCCCACTAAAATATAACAGACGCCAAGCTTTGTCATTTCAGATGCTATCATTTTTAATAGATCAAGATAGGGTTTATTTTTTATGAACTAATGGATTCATCCTTCACCTTGGGATGGTCCATTGTATATATCGGGGGTCACATGTTATAATTTCTAACTAAAGTTTTCCAGGAAAAGAACTCTATAAGCATTTATGCTTTCGTTCTAATCGTTTGCATGTTTACAATTTACGTATGTTGTATATCATTTGTATTTATTAAATAAAATATGTTTAAACTAACTAAAGTTGCATTTGTTTTCTCTGAAGATCGTTTTTGTCTTAAATAGAAAACAATGTAGACCCTGATGAAATGCCGCATAATGCAGCATTTCATCTGCGTCTTCTCTGTTTGCCACAGTAAGAGTCACTAGCATACAAAGGGTTAAAGATAAAGTATACTAAATATAATATTTGATGAGCCAGCTCATGAGTTTTTGACACTGTAGCAAAGGCCCAGACCAGCCTGCGCATCAGCGCATTCTTGCCAGAACCTCGTCTGTTCACATATACAAAGACAAAATGTAAAGAAAAGCTCAGGCCAAATAGTCGGCCTCTAACCCCACGAGATATGTTTGAAGATATACTTTAACCCATATAAGTCTGGCGTCCTTTTTGTGGGACATCGTTAAACAGTGAAAAACCAGATCAGACGCGGCGTCTGATCAGGTTCTCCACCGTTTGCTTTCAGAATTTTCTTTTAAATTTGAATAAAAATGAAAAATACCACCCGACAACCCTTAAAACTGAGATGGACTGTTCCAAATGATAAGAGTGGTAAAGGGGAGGTCTCATATGCGCCCACGCATGGATTTTCATCTAGTTTTACATGGTGAATACCTATGACCTATCAACTATAAAAATGCATTTATTTATTTCAATAGTGCATTTTAGGTCTCAGGAGAGCACCTTGTTTTACTCCATTTTTTCAATGACACCTGTCTAATATTTTGTCAATTTGTAAACATCAGTTTTATCGGATCTCACCCAGTTTAAGCTGGAAAAGTGAAAGGACTCAATATGGATTGTTTTGATACTGTTTTGGCCTATAAAAAATGCACACAATTTTTTAACAAAATCTTAAAGTAAAATTTTTCCAAAAAATATAATTGAAATTCACGTGTATGCCAAATTGCGTCTACAATTTCTATATGTTACTGTCCTTGTCAACCTATGATACTGCCTATAGAATTTGCCTCACATGTCTTCTGTATACTGAGAAAGTTTCGAGATTTTTTGAAACCGGTAACAGTGCAGGAAAACACATTACATACATGTAGGTCATTTTTTGACATTTATCATAATTTGATATTTGAGGCTAGTTTTGTTGAACCATGTAATTTCGCAATTTTATTATTAAAAATATTATAAACATCGATAATATAAAGCTATGCGTGTACAAATGCATATTTAATTTGACATTGAAACAAATCTGAGACTTGTGTAGCTTTAACAATCAGTTAGAGTAACACACAAAAAGTCTGCAACATTCAAACTTCTCAAAATCAAGTTGAAACACATCAATTAATGGATTCAGTGCTATGATCTCTTCACCGAATGTGTCTAAAATGTATTTTGATTTGTATTTGCATACCAATGTTTTAATTGACGGTTCGTTCTCAAATAGTGCTAGACAAGGCAAGGCATTTGATCGCTTATTTCATTTATTTTGTCCCTTTGTAAACTTATATTTGATGTCATATATGTAGCTGACATTCATTTTACCTACAATGGCATGTGTAATTATTCTTGTATTATCCTTGTTTAGTATGATATTAAGTTGTTATGCATGATTTTCCCCTAAAATGTCAATGTGTTTGGAATAGCCTAGGGTGTAGCCTTTTTATTTTAATACCAGGTACTTGTTGGGATTTTTTATGTACCATTGGTTGACTGTTGCACAGGCATTTAATATCTGGCAAATATTATGACTGTTTTGAATTCATCATTTTGTCAATTCATTTGATACCAAGATGCACATGCAAACTTATTAACTGAAAGCACTGACTTTATTTTAAACTCTGTTTGCAATTTTACTACTTTTTGGAAAGAGTTGCACATAGGTTCTACTTTCCTAGTGTTCTCCTAGTATTATATATATTTGTAGTTTTAGTCTCGGGTTGAATATTGGCATCAAGTTTTGATTGATTGCCAATTCCGTTGCAAGGGCAAGACTTTGGTCAGATTACCTCAGTTCCTGATCATTGTAACTTCTTCTTATACCGTCAGACCCTTTTTTTTGCATTTTCACTTGTTTATATATTCAATAAGTTCTGTTTTCGTAGTTTTATGCTTAACACTATCTGGAGTTTCCATGATGTATTTTCAAAACTGGTTCCTCAATCAAGTAAATGGCAATTTAATTTAGGGAATCAGTTATCCTTTGAGCGATCTGATTGTACTAGATGAAACTTTAAAAAGATAGTGTCAACATTAATTTTCTATCCCATTTGATTCTTTGACTTTCTACAGGATTTGGAATATGATAGTAGGCACCTATGATTGTAGAGTTTGGTACATGTATTCTTTAAATGTTTCAGCATTTTGTGGTAGAAAATAATAAAGCAATAGATCCCACAACTACATAAAATGGATGAATACTGTATTTTGGCATTACATTAAAGTGAATAACAAAATAAAGCCATAATGTGAAGATTAATGAAATTAACTACTTCAAGAGGAGTTCGACAGGGTGAAATTCTCCTTATGTGGTCAGTATTGGATTAAGGATGACAGCTTTGAAACATTAAAGATTCTGTCTTGCTCACGCTGGAAAGATTGCAACATATTTTAAAGTATGAAAAACTGCAGACTTTGGTATATGATTATATAATGTTGTAATATTATATAATGTTGTAATATTTATTAAATATTTATTATATCATGTTGGTGATCAAGAAATGATGAAACAAACTATTCCCTGACACAAATGAATGAATTATGGAGAATGACTTTCTATTAGAGTGAATCTGGTATCGAAACCGTATTATGAAGATTATCAAAGTTTACTGTTCTATGAGGAGTTGAACAAGGTGAAGTACTCCCTATGTGATCAGTATTTATGTAATTATAAAGTTTTTAACAATATTGGATATTCCATCTTCTTATAGAAGAAAGCAAACACAAAAAAACTTGCTTTTAAACTAACCAAACACTTAAATTCATTAACTACAATCAGTTTTTTTACATTTCTGAGAACTTGGATTTGTAACATTCAAAGTTCTAGGACAGCATGTTACAGGTCTTCGATTTTCTTGAAAATTTTAGCATTACATCTATATATGTGTAGCCTAATTTGAGAGTAAATTCATAGGTTGACAAGAACTGGAACATGCCTAAATTTTAAAACATAATTGTTAAAAAAAATATTATGAAGCTGAAATTTGGGCACAATTCCAAACAAAATCATATTTTTCTGAATTTAACTTTACAGAAACTGATTTTTGTTTTATGCATATCTAATCAGTGATAAAATTAGATAGTTTTAAAAGTAATTAGAACATACTATAGGAAACAATAGGAGCTATGGGCAGCTTAAACTGAAGGTACCCCCATAAGCAGATGCCCGATTACATAATATGTCATTTTTTGACCATTTAAATAGGTAAGTGGGAAACTATATCACAAATAGAATAGTTATATATGAGGCAATCATTATGCATAATATTATAAAAATCCATGCGTGGGCAGAACCCTATGTAAATTTTCTATAGGGTGAGACCTCCCCTTTCATTTGGCTTAAATGGGTTAAGCGATATGCAATAGGTACCAAAATGCCATGAGCTGATCCATATGCTTCATTAGTTGTTGAAGTAAATTATTTTCTTTTCACAGCTGTGTCACCAGAAACACGGCCATTAATCACATAACCGTTAGCAACATGTTCTCCATTTTGCTTAGCTATATATCCATTCTTGTTTCGAAAGTCTTTGCTTTGTATGTGCTTCTTCTTTGATGATGGTTTCTTGGTGTAGGTTTGTATATAAAAGTTCATAAACAAAACTGCCACTATTGTTGTGAATCCTTGGATGAATGCCGCAAATATCACTGGATACGTATTGCACTCAATGAACAGAAGCTGCCCGTTATGAATAGTCACAATGAAAAATTGAGCCTGAAAAAGGTAGAAGAACAGAACTTTAGCCTTTAGTATGACTCAGGGGCGTAGTTACGTATACGCAAACACGCGTTTGTGTATATTTGGGCCAAAATGTTGGAATATTCTATCACAATTCTGATGGATTATTGATGTTATGTGTATACAAAACGTGTGCGAAGAACCAATATAAATCCAATTTTGACAGGGTTTGTGACCTCTTCATATAGGCACACTTTGATGATGTGTACCAATTAACACAAAGTGAACTTGGCATAATCATATACAATTTTTATAATCTACCATTACCAAGAGTGTGTTTATCTTGGCAAACAGCGCAGACCCTGATGGGACGCCTCGTTTTGCGGCATCTCATATGTGTATACGCTGTTTATATTATGATACGTTCCTTTTTTGTATGCATTCAGCCCATTCCACAAGTGCGTATTTTGAATTTTAGACTAGATACTACCCTGTATGTAACCCCCTTTCTGAGATCTAAAAGTAATTTTCAAGAAATTATACATATGTTTAAAATTCAATGTACGCAGCTGTGGGGACGATTAGATGCATTTATTTTAAAAAAATAGCATTTACAAATAGCGTAGACCAAGATGAGACGCCCATCATGCGGCGTCTCATCATGGTCTGCGCTATTAGCCATGATAAGCACATATTTTGTAATGGTGGACAATCTTAATATTAACTCTTATATGAATCAGGACGTCTTTCACTTCGTTAATGGGTGCTAAACCCTTAAAAGGGATCTTAGAGCCGATAATGCCATCATTTATAACCCCTACCAAAATTGGAAATAGACATCTTAGAATTGCTTTTGTATGCGTAGCATCAAGAAACCTTCAGAACTGGGATAGAATAGTCCCATAATTTTGGTTCAAAAGTGTATGCAAATGAGCCAGTGCATGGGATTTCCAACAATGTGATATGTGCGACCAGCAAAGCCTCAGATCAGCCTGCGCATACGCGCAGTCTGATCAGAGCCTTTGCTAGTCTCTTGAGTATTCTATGATTGTTAAGCAACTGACTGAATTCCATTTGGTGCTTCTAAGCTTAAAAGGAGGCTGCAGAGGCTCGACCGAGTCTACGCATGTCAAAATGCCACATTGTTGGAAATCTCATGCACTGGCTCAAATGCGTTTTTGCGCATATGGTAGCTACGCCCATGAACTGTCAAATGTATTTTAGATAACAGTTACAGTTTTAAGCATGTTGTCAACTTATTCTTGAACGTCTAGATAAAGTGCACATAAATTTTCACTGCTCACTTATATATACTGACGGACTTTAATTTCGCAACAATTACTTCCCCTTATATCTTCCAAAAGACTGTTGAATGTAAACTTCCGTTGCTTCGATAATGTCATCATGAGTTGGCTTCTCCAACCAACACTTTAGTTTTAAATGTACAACTAAATTCGACGACGTTATTTGCTCCGTATGAATTAAGCCATTTAAACATTTCTTAATTAGAGGAGATTTTAAGCCATTGAATGAAAGGGTACACTCAGATAAACGTCATATACGCAGAAAAGCTGTATTGCAGATCTGCCAATCAATATGGGAGTGATTATTCGATGACTAAAAAAAGTCCATGATACAAATTTGGTGCTTCTAGTGTTTCTTGATTTAAAGAAGTAGGGAATATTTCATTCATAACATTTGGTCACATGAAATCGTTGACCCCTATCTCAAAAAGTTTACATTTGAATGCATTAAATTCATCTTAGGTGGACACGTTTTCCATGTTTTACTAACAAATGAATGCTCTTTAACATACAACCAAAATTATTGTTCTGACTTCTTTTTTGAGACATAAATTAAAGCTGTTATCCAAGTGTTGCGTTTTTAAAGTCCGTCAGTATAGATAGATGTCAGTGATAGGGCAATTTTGAATGTTGTATTTCATTGTAGAAAACCCGCAATTTTGATGGAAACTGTAATCGTTATTTTCCAGAGTGTTTACTGTGGCATACACTTTTATTTCTTAACCTCCCTTTTCTTAACAAATTAAAATTATATTCTGTTAGAAACGATATATTCCTATTGTATATATCTTTAAGAAATGGATTCGTAACAATGAGCAGCTTACTTCATAGTGACATCCAATTAATAATGAACTGTTATGAAACATTTGATGCTTGAAATATTTGTACAATATAGAACAAACTAGAGTTCTGAAAATCGGATATGTCTCATGGCAAAACCTAAGTCAAAGAGGGTCATAACTCAGTAAATCTCCAAATTCGTAATTGACCTGTATTTAACAATACTTTACTTTTCTATAAACTTTGAATAAAATTGATGCATCCTTTCAAAAGTTATGAATCAAAAAACAAAAATAAGGCAAAACCTGCCAAAAGAGTCATAACTCAGCCAAACCTTTGTCGATTATATCCAAATTTGAGATTGACCAGTATTTAGTAATGCTTAGCCATTCTGTAAACTTTGAACGAATGTGATGCATCCCTTCAAGAGTTATTGATCAGAAACCCAAAACTGGGGCAACACCTAAGTCAAAAAAGGGCCATAGCTCAGTCCAAATTTTGTTGATGATTTCCAAATTCAACTTGATTGCTGTGCACCTGTTTATTATTTTTATGAGAAAAATGATTTAGTTTAGTTTAAACGTATTTTATTTCACTTCACAATAACAAGTGCAATGTAGGCAAACATGTATAACATATGAACATTTCTAGGATTAGAACAGAAGCTAGCTGCTTATAGAGTTCTTCTCCTTATAAGCTTAAACAATATCATACACACAATACTTGGTGGTTTTGATCTTTTTTACATGAACACTAATACAAATATTCTTAATATAACAATAAGAAAATAAGTTATCCTAAAATCGATTTAGTCATTTAAATATTTGTATCATTTTTATACTTAAAAGATATTTTTACATTGATAATTTTGCATATGGACAAATTTGCACAATTTCATAGGAAATAGATACCATATACGGTTGATTGGTTTGTGATAATGTGAATTTCCGAAACCCCACACAAAGAATTGTTTTTATAGATTTTTAAAATAATGTGTCCATGTACATGCATAGGCACTTAATGTAAGTGATTGCAATTTTATCCAAATTGTTTGTATTGAGGTCTATGGCAAATTATTTGATAGCGTCACCCCTAATCTGTTCTCTACCAAAACGAAAGTAAAACTTACTGGCAATTTATCTACATCAGTATTAATTAGGCTAGTGACAATCGCACATCACATATTGAAAAGTTTGAATTATACATTTTACAGTACAATAAGATTTATGACATTAGGTGCGATTGTCACAAACGTGAACTTTCACCATCAATGGCAACAACGCTGCCATTCCAGTCACTGAAAAGCACCAAACAGACATTCAACAGTATATACTACAGTAGACATAAACAGATCCTGTACGTTCAACACTTGCATGCAATAGCCCTTGTCTCTCATCACAGATTCTCTCATGCAACGAATGGTTGACAGAAACGGCACACCAGTTGCCTATCACGTTTTTGTGTCAGTTCCACTTCATTGGCAAGATGAAGTCAAAAAGTAAATGAGTATGATCAGGAAATACCACAATCACACACTGGTGTAATAGAATATATCTCTATATGAGAGCCAGTCACTTGGTGTCACTGCGTGGTGATGTGATGTGCGTGGCTAAAACATGGAACACCTCGTCGAACCATTGAGTTTCAAGCGCTGAATAACACACAAAAAAGAAAGACACATCACACAGAGTCACCAATCCACCAGAACCATTCTATGCCACATGGGATGAAAAGATCGTGTCTGGAATGGGTACTATAGTATACCTATTTGAGAAGCTTAATACTGGTTCAACCCAGGAAGACCTGTCCCTATATAACTGAAAGATTGTTGATGGGATGTAAAGAATCATATCAAACAAACAAATTTGCTGGCTTTGAAGTCACCCCAACAGTTTCCACCCTTGTCAAGTTTTGTTTGTGGACAAACACTATGGTCATGTTGAGAGGGTCATTTAACTTAATCACACTTTCACAGTGTAGGACCGGAAGTGTACGGTATTTGTGCTTGTACATTCTTTTGAGATTGTACATCGACGGATAAGTTATTTGTGCAATGAAGCGAGGGGTAGGTTGACAAGAAGTTTCTCTTTTTTCAAACGCCTTTCATTCTAAGTGGAATTCTGGTGGATGGAAATTAGGTTACACAGGCTGAGCTATCGATTTCCACTATTCGATTTTTTTCATTAAATCCGAAAGTTTCACAAAACAACGAAAATCACGCTATCACCTGGTTTCGTCCGAGTTTCAGTGTCTTTGCAAGCTCGATATCTTCAACCAGACATTTGTTTATTTCAGTTTTTCACTATTTTTCACATTTTTAGTAATCTGTAAACTTAGTTTATAGGCTTGTTTATCGATGCATACAATAAAACTGTCATGGGAGGGTTTTTTGTTTGCACTGTTTAATTCCATATTTGTACGGTTATTTGAACGGCAATTGAACCGGTATTTGGAAATTGCCATAAAAATTTGTACAGTCATCTGCAGCCCTATACCTCTGTAAGAAAGCGTATTTGTGATAAAAAAAAACTCTTTAGTAGCTGATCATAAAATATATGCCAGAGAATATCTTGAATAATGATTCAAGTTATGTGAAGTCCTAAAATGAATCTTGAACGTAAGTTTAATACAACACTCTGATTCCAAATCTTGGATACCTCTCCAAACTTCAATATTTGGGTGCATCCATGTTTAGCTCCCCTGAGCTATACTTAGGGGGAGCTATTACTATGGTCAGTGTCCGGCGTTCGGTGTCCGTTAACCTTTCCTTTAAATGACTTCTTCTCTGAAACTACTGGCCCCGGGGTGATTTGGTTCAAATTTGGTCACAAGCATTATTGGGTGAAGGGCTTACAGATTTTTACAAATGGTGAGGCCCCGCCCCTTAAGGAGCCAGGAGGGGCCCCAAAAGGGGTATTTTTTGGACAAATTTAAAAAAAATCTTCTTCTCAAGAACCGGCTATCCAGGAGCCTTAATATTTGGCATGTAGCATCTATAGGAGGAGGACTTTCAAGTTTGTTCAAATGAAAGTGTTGCGAATTGTAAAGGTCATGCAAAGGGACTTCAAGGCTTCATATTCCCGAATTGTAAACCAGTATTTTTCAAATTTAAAAAAAAATCTTCTTCTAAAGAATTAGTAGTCCAATAGTATAAATAATTTGGTATAAAGCATATTTAGGTGAAGGGCTTTCAAGTTTGTACAAATAAAGGAACATGTATGACCGGAGTTATGGCCCCTTTTCCGGCAAAATATGCTGTTTTTGAGTTTGTTAACACCCTACAAGCCGATCGCCGACCACTCTACAACCTATCTACGATCGGTCACTGATCACATGATACAAGATAAATATTCATGTATTCATGCGGTAATCATTTTCGCCTTGGAATCGAAAGTAAAAATACCTATTATTAATTAAAATACTATGCCCACTTCTACATGTTGGCCAGTCAAAGAAATTAAAATAGTTAACTGTTATATGTGCAAAATCTTAATGTCAAAAGGGCCGTTTTATGAGAAAAGGTCCCTTATCACATTTCTAATTAGTGTTGATCTTAGTCATTCTGTGGGGTGGTACGTTTTACCCAAATCTACCCAAATCCACAAATCTACCCAAATCCACACGTTTTACCCAAATCCACTTACCCAAATCCAATTTATATTATCTCATATGTAGAAAAATAAATAGAAAAAGAGATTGGATAATAATTTTGTACCAAAAAATGTATATTAGATACTTACCTGCTCAATTAATGTCGTTTTGCGGGCAATGGCTGCACATCGCATATCTTTTTATCCGTTTTTTTCCTTCATTTATGTCTTGAATGTTTTGATTAATAATCCTGTTTAAGATATATTCTTTATTTAATGTACTAATTTAAAACTGGTATGACTTAATTATAATTAATTTCATTTAGAGAAATTCATATATATTGAATAACTACATCTTTACATGTATGATTAACAGGTGTGATAAACGTGTAACACCTTAACCCTTATTCTGCAATATTTATTAGTGTTTTCGAGTATATATCTATTAGTGTTGCATAAATCAGAAAAAAAAACGGATCCAATCTCTTTGCATTCTTCTATTAATCAGATAATATAAAGTGGATTTGGGTAAGTGGATTTGGGTAAAACGTGTGGATTTGGGTAGATTTGGGTAGTGGATTTGGGTAAAACGTGTGGATTTGGGTGGATTTGGGTAGATTTGGGTAAAACGTACCGCCGATTCTGTGTTTCCAAATGATCATTTTAAGCACTTACATGTCCGTGTTTGCTAATTTGTTAAAGAGGCATTAGAGATGCTTCTAGTGAACAAGGTCTCTAGCCCCTGATCAGACTGCGCGGATACGTAGATTGATCTGGGGCTACACTGGTCGCAAATACGATAAAGGACCTTTTTTCTCATGAAACAGCTCAAATAGAATAGATTATGATCAGACGACTTCTAAAGAAGGCGCTGTTGCATACTCAAAAGTCCCTTAAACTCAATCCTTTTAGCACATATTATAATGAACGAGCTCA
The DNA here is from genome assembly GCA_964019695.1 of Loripinus fragilis. Lineage (NCBI taxonomy): Eukaryota > Metazoa > Mollusca > Bivalvia > Lucinida > Lucinidae > Loripinus > Loripinus fragilis. The sequence continues at coordinate 109,035,646 of OZ026514.1, read as the reverse complement.
TCAGAGATAATTTCCAAACGGTAGAGGCATCAATGAGAATGCTTGATTTTGTATATTCGTCATCTTAAAGGCAAATAATAAAGATCCTGATCAGGCGGCCCCTTTAGAAGCCGACTGATCTGAATCTATTCTGCTTGCAACTGCAACAAAAGTCACGATCGCCTACCGTTCGGCAACCACTCTACAACTAAACTGTTTGCAGAGAGATCGTAGAGCGGTTGCATGTGTTTTTCGGTCGCAAGTCAGTCGCCGATCGGTCGCAACACAGGTGTGACCAAAGCTTAAGTGAAGTTTTAACAAAATAAAACGAAAAAGTAAGCCACCAAAGGGGGCGTCGTTTTGGGTTTTATTTTGTTAAAACTTCACTTAACGACACTGACTGACTTAGTTTTTTAACCGACCTTTCATCGTTCTTAATAACTTTGGCGGGACAACAGAAAGTGGGACATGTCAATGAAAATATTCGTTGCGTCATAGACACGTAGTTATACAAATTTAAATCTGTCCATTTTGTGACATTTGTGATTGTTTCAAAGGTAAATTATGAGTTCTGTCGTTGCTACGTCTGGCTAATGCATTGAAAGAAGTCAAGTAATTTCACTTACATACATGTACATATGTAGTCAGGCAATAGCAGCTGTTCAATGATATACGGACTTAAAGCTGCATAGTCTGTAACTTTTGATCTATTAATTTTAGAACTAATGTTTCTATTTTTCAAGAACACAGTTAAAAACTAAAATTCAGGTATACATTTTACCAATTTCGTAAATCTTAACAAATTATCAGTATCGAAACAACAGCATTTATATTAAAATAAACTGTCTATAATTATTGGAGGGACGCAAATAATTATGACACGAGTAAAACACACCTGTTTTATAGGATAATTCACTTTTCCGTGCAGTTTTCCGCTCTAGTGAACAGATTTATTGTGAAAACATAACTTAATTCAGCTTTTACAAATAATTTAAAAAGAAAATATTTTTTTTCGAAAAATGTTCATAGTTACAGAGTATGCAGCTTTAACAGTGTTTGCATATTGCTATAGACACAAAAGGGTTACTACATATATTCTATTGAATTTGTTGTTTTGTCGATTGTCACCTGCTGAAGTACATATACGCTGATTTTTGTTTTATTTTCGGGCAGATGTCATGTCGAGGATGTTTTATATAGTGAATTGACTCGATGTAACAAAAAAGAGCTCTAGATAAAAGGAATGTTTAGCTTGCTAAATCCTTTATTTCTCATCCAAACCCTTAGTTGAAGTATCCATTACAATCGTCTAAATGAGACGATTCTAATGAGCACCGACAACATGGATTTGTATGAGAACTACGGGATATAGCGTTGCGAAAAGTAAAATTTTATTTATTAGATTTTCTTATTTGTTCGGATCTGTTTTAACCGTTCTGCTTAAAATCAGATATCTTAAGTTATTTTATGGTATTTTTGTTTATTATAGCCTTCTGAAATTTCGTTTAAATACGATTTTCTGTCAGTTTTTAAAAGCTTGTGTATTTTTTCTTGTGCGGTTGCCTCCACTGGCCGTCCTGGACTGTGCTTGTTTTCAAAACCAACATATCCCCTTTTTAAATTCGTCAGTCCATCGGTAAACTGTAGTTTTCGGAAGAGCATCTTTACCACAAACACTTTTCAGGGTATTCAGTATTTTAACTCTTTTAGTATCTCTGTAGTACTCGATTTTTATATACGCTCGTTGTTCAACGGCAGTGAACGTGGCCATTGTGCTTCGAATACCAGTGCGCGACGTGACGTCACGATTGATGACGTCATCATACGCACACCTGACGTTATGTGCGAATGGCTAACAAGACGTACCAGGTATATACCGAATTTCATCTGTCTAGCATGTAAACTGATTGCGCTATAGAAAAAGTCCAATTCCTAATTGGATGACCCTCGTATGATCTAAACATCTGGCAATACAATTAAGAGGATTTGTCCCCGGATGACTTGCATCATACTCAGATCTAATTCCAAACGCCTATGTACGTATCGACTGGCCAGATAAAACTTTCAGTCAATTGAATCGCGTTATTATTGCCGGACTCTGTGTTTTATAAACTATAATTTCAGCCTAGATTTCTTTTGGCTGAGGGTTTTCGCCATTTTCAGACCGAAATGCAGGCTCCAATGCAATGGGAGTCATAGTATTAGGAAAGGGGATAATTTTTCCAAGGGGATCAACTATTTCATTACACTGGCACTTGAAATTTAGCAGTTTAACTTGCTGCCATTACGATATACCATGATATTATAACTTTAACGTCTGTACTTTGAAAGCGACAACCCTTTATCTATTTAATTATGACTAACAAAAGAAATAAAATGCGTTTTCTGAAAATTAGCTTACCCAAATTACTGTACAAACTAATGACAGATACCTGTACAAACGCAAAGTTGACTTTTGCAAATACCCCGTACAAAAATTAGCATTGAAACCGATGACCTACTTAGCATTTTTACCTCATTGTGAGAATAAACTCACATACACTTGATAGTGCCGTTCATTTTTATTGCTGTTTTTTGTTCTTGACATATAAAGTTTCAAAAGGATACTCGATAACATCTCAAAAACGGCGTCTATTTTATGTCAGATGTTTTCACAATTCTTATGTTGACATGATTAAAGTCTTTTCGTTGCGAAACCGTGACTTTGAATAACATGTACATGCACCTGAAATGTCCCCGAGTCATTACGCAAACAATGCCGATACTTTATTTCACAGAAAAATAATCAAAACTGACAAAAACTACAAATCTGCTTACCGTTTCCAAGCGACCGCCTTGCACAAATAACTTATCCGTCGATGTACAATCTCAAAAGAATGTACAAGCACAAATACCGTACACTTCCGGTCCTACACTGTGACTTTGTTCTGGGCAAGCTTAGACAAAGCAATTAACCAGTACTCAGTGCACATACATTTGCTTGTTACTGCCAACAGCCTTTCTTGAATCCGCGGATTGCACTACTGGGCCCCGCATACTACTGGGCCCAGCATGTCCTTCGATTTCTCAACAGTGAAAAACATTACCGATGTGGGCTGGTGGTTTGGCCTTATCAACAAGGTCACGTACGCGTTTAGAACATAAGACAACATGTTTTAATTTGAGGAACTATTCAAACCTGGACCACCATTCAGTTGGCATCATATTCTTGAAAAAATAGTAAGTGTTGAACATGCATTTCATGAATCAAAGGCAGTTATTGTCAGGGAAATAGAGCGTGGTGTACGCATAATTGATCCAAGTAAACCAACGTGCTTAGCTGCAAACTGGTCAAAGAATGGGATCAGATTCTGGCTGTTTCAGAAACATTTTAAATGAGTGAAAACAACCCCTCTTTGCTGTTCTGTTTGTTGGAAAATAACGTTAGTTTGAAGAATATTCACTAGCACTACATAAACTTGATACGCGTCTGGTGAGGGAGTAGCCTTAGCTGTGGCAGATACACTAGATACGTCATGCGATGCAACAACCTTGTTATTGCTGTTGACCATCAGCCCCTTCGCAAAAGTTGGGGGGGATTGCTCACAGGACAATATATCCAATGTGAGACTAAGTACCCTGAAAGAAAAGGCATTTCGTTATAAATTCAAAATGCTGTGTGTACCAGGAGTCAAGCACCATGCTGCTGATAGTATATATCACTTCACACAAATGGTGATGCAGAAACCACTGTGCGTATTGACGATATTGGATCAATCTCTTGGTAAACATAGGAAAGTGACTGCCTGTGCCTACACACATTCATGTACTCCCATAATGATACTGAAAATAGTGATTATGTTCCAGACGACGGTGGGGAATCAACATTGTATTCTTCAGCCACACACACAATCACCAACTTGCAATGTTACTTTGAATGAGGTTCATACTGCCACTTCAAGAGATGTTGATAAATGAAAAGAACAAGAGATAACAAACAAACAAACACACTTCTCTCCTAACCTCACTTCCGGATTACCTTTTTCTTTCGTTATCAGCTATGGTCCTATGGTCTATTGATGACTATGCTATATACAAGGGCGGCATAATAGCACCACCCTCTTTGTGAAAGGACATACTTAATGTCCTGCATTTATCACTACAACGTGTTACATCTATGGTTTCTAGAGCTGAGGCATCTGTATTCTACCCTTTTCTTTCGTTATCAGCTATGGTCCTATGGTCTATTGATGGCTATGCTATATACAAGGGCGGCATAATAGCACCACCCTCTTTGTGAAAAGACATACTTAATGTCCTGCATTTATCACTACAACGTGTTACATCTATGGTTTCTAGAGCTGAGGCATCTGTATTCTACCTTTTTCTTTCGTTATCAGCTATGGTCCTATGGTATATTGATGGCTATGCTATAAACAAGGGCGGCATAATAGCACCACCCTCTTTGTGAAAGGATATACTTACTGTCCTGCACTCATCACTACAACGTGTTACATCTATGGTTTCTAGAGCTGAGGCATCTGTATTCTGGCCAGGTATCACATCTGAATATCAATGTCAGAAACACCTGCAACCACTGCAACCCCATAAGGGTGAAAAATACCTTCTGATTGTTGACAGGTGTTCAAACTGGTCAATAGTCATGAATGTTGCCAATGGTTCACAAGCTCTGATTGAACATTTAACTGATAGGTCCAGATAAGGATCGTTTGTGAACCTTAAATTGCATCTATTTCCTTACCTATCAATTTAAACATGTGTTTTGGGTGCTCAAAAGAACCGTCTCAATGAGACGGTTCTTTTGAGTACCCACAACATATGTTTTGATTGAGAAATAAGAAATATAATGTTCAAATGCGCACTCTTATCTGGAGGCCTGTTAAAAATTGTATTATTTTGTATTCCTGACGAATAAGCTTCTGACAGCGGATATGAATTTACAGCAACAAGTACAAAAGGAATCTGAAAACATGAAGTGTTCATGATAGACTATCATCTGTTGGGGTTTCTCATAGCAACCGTAGGACAGATGTGATTTTGAAGAATATAAAAGCATGATTACCGAATACACTGGTCCAAATGATGAACTGGACACATATGCTTTTTCAAATGTGTCTCATTATGAAGGTACAAATACTATTCATGCTCGGATCAAGAAAGTTTTGACAGAGGGGGTCCACTTTTGACAATGTTTTTGTTGTTGTTTTTTTAGTTGTTGAGGGGAGAAATGATCCCTATACCACTATAAGTGGGCCATGGCGTTTTGCTGGCGTGCTGATGATGGCCCAACATTGAATCTGGCTTGGTAGCTTTGTGTTTTGTCAGGGGATCCAGACCAGTATTGCTAAGAAACCCTATATTTTTTATTTTCTAGGGGGAGGAATCTGGACCCCTGCACCCCCCCCCCCCCCTCTGCATCCGCACATGCTATTTCAAACCAAGACAACAATATTGATATATAATGTTAATGCATCTAAACGCACAAGCTGTTATAAAGTAATTTATCTTTTATGAATCGTTTACTTACAAGTTGAAAAATAGTCACATATTTCTTCCACCATAGGTGCTTCTGAACTCCAGGCCCAAGACATGCTAAACCATAATACAAATACATCACGACGTGGACACAGGCATTCACTAACGCGTGGAATGTTCCAAAACCACCTTAAAATACATGCAACATTTACCCTAAATTAATGTTTTATAAAGTAGCTATACGAGATTAACATTTTATTGCATTGAAACATCCCTAGATAAGCTGTCAGTAACATCAATTGGCAGTCTATTATTGTCATCCTGGGGTATGTCAAACTACATAGCATCTTGTTCATTTTTACATGCTTTCAATTGAAACAATATAAAAGTTGACAAGTTCGTAAAACTATTTTGTTATATGACTCCTATAAAAGACCTCCTCTGATTGGCTGACACTAGCTTGCACCAGTTCTGACAGATCATGATGTCAAACAGTGATGAGCTAAAGACAGCTTAACATTAGTTGTCAGTGCTGACAGAGAGCTAAAATAGATTTAACTAAATCTAGCCCAGGTAACATTGCTTTTGTCAGTGCTAACAGAGAGCTGAAAATAGACATTGAAACACTGACTGGTTTCTTATGTATATTTCACAGGTAAAATGTGTTGAATTCAGAATTTGTGCATTGTATGGGTCTGAGAACAGCATTTAACTCATTTATGCCGAAAGGAATTTCCCACCGTTATCAACTGAAACAGTCCATTTCTGTTTTAAGGGATGTTAGGTTTTTATTCAAATTTTAATAGAAAATTATGCAAGCAAACAGTGGAGACCTTGATCGGACATCATGTTAGACTGTAGCATCTGATCTGGGTCTGCACTATTTGCCTATGTCCCAGAAAAAGGACGCTAGGCATATATGGGTTAAAAATGGAATTAATTTGCTTATCTCATAAAAGTTGCAGAAATCTTGAAATAATCTTCCTAGTGAAAGTGCACTAGGAACATCTGACTTGAGTAAATTTATAAATATGAAACTACTTTAAATAAAACTAGGAAAAGAGAGACAGTGCCATATAACAAAACAATTGTTGCATTCTTTTTCGGTTAACATCAGGATGAGTCAACCCTCGAAAGTGATGTTCTTGGGTTGACAAATCCTGATGTTAACCTCAAAAGAATGCATCAATTGTGTAAAAGCTGTTTAAAGCTGCATAGTCTGTAGCTTTTGATCTTTTCATTTTAAAATAATGTTTCTATTTTTCAAGAACACAGTAAAAATACTAAAATTCAGGTATACATCTTACCTTTTTCGTAATAATTAACAAATTATTAGTGCCAAAACAACAGCTTTTATGCTAAAATTTACCTGTCTAGAATTATTGAAGGGACGCAAATAATTACAAACAAGAGAAAAAAGCACCTGTTTTTATAAGATAATTCACTTTTTCATGCAGTTTTTAGCTATAGAAATTAGATTTATTGTGACAACATAACTTAATTCTACTTTTACAAATGATTTAAAAAGAAAATATTTTTTTTTGAAAAATGTTCATAGTTACAGACTATGCGGCTTTAATAGCCCTCGTTCATTGAAAAACATGCTTGTTTGGTACACCTTGGAATTGCCTCTCTGAGACAATTCCAATGTGCACAAACAACAAATTTACTGGGAAAAAAAGAAAACTATTTTGAAATTTTCACTTTGCAATTTTGCAAGCATCATCTCCATTGTATTTGCCTCTTTAAACATCTCAAACTACCAACCAGTATTAAATTACCTGTCACTGTATGGCAAATCGTATATATTTACATGACCATTATAATAGTTATCATAAAAGTTGATTTCATGAACTACCAGTTTGCTAACTGGGTAGTTGCACTGTTGTAAATTGAAATCTTCTGAAATAAAACAACAACCACAAAACATACATTGAACCTGCAGTTATCTAGTGGGCTAGATGTTGATCTGTTGAATAAGCTTGAGTTACTTCAGAAATGCTTTGTAGCTGTTAACGGAGAAGGCGCTGACAAGACTGCACAGAAACGTTCGTTTTAGCCATGCTAGAGATACATATGCGATCAGTACACAATCTTAAATTCTGGCTATTTTTTTTCTTCCTTCTCCTTTTTTGTAGAAACATAGATAGTGAGCGAGACGCACTAGCAGATAATAATGCATTGCTGCGGTCTTTTTCATAACCTTCACTAGTAATGTTATCAAGGGAGGAAATGAAAGAAAAAAACTTTCGCTCAATCAATTATGTATAAATAGACTAGCGATTAAGCTAATTGTGTTCACCCTCTTAAAATAATGTTAATAAATACTAAAACAAAATTTCGGTTGACAAAGATATTCTTTCATCACAAAAGACCTGAAAGGGGGTTGACAAATAGTTTAGATTGCGTAGAGATGGCTCAAATGACCCATATCGCTAGAATCTGAAATGCTTTTTTCTTCATTTGATAGTTTTTATTTTTTCCACTGATCCATGTTGTCTACACACATTTTTTTAAGAAAGGAACACTTTGAGATGGATACGGTCACTTTAGAAACGTTGTTTGCAAATGCTAATATAAACCTGTTTGGCAGTTTTTCTATATACATTTGAGCTTGTGGAGGTATTAGACAGATTTATCGTATAACGTCGCGCCTGGGAGTGTAATACCGCCATGCAATAAAATCGATCAACCGCAATTGGTTTATAGATTTTCGGGAAACGTTAAGGCGTCCATAACAACGTTGCGTACATAATGACAACATTACAACGTTTTACTGCAAAAATGAGATTTCATAGTAATCTTAATGTCATATGATAAATAGAATCTAACATTTGTGCTCTTGTATTATTGAATTTACTAAACGAGTTGCGAAGAAAAGATAAAATGCTCGGCAAGCCTCGCATTTTATCTATTTTCCTCAACTCGTTTAATAAATTCAATAAAACATGAGCACTCATTTAAGATCCTCTATGTAATTGTTAAAATTGTTAACGTTTAAAACCAAACGTCGAAGAATAAGTTTTGAGCCAGTGCATGAGATTTCCAACAATGTGGTATGTGCGACCAGCAAAGCCTCAGATCAGACTGCGCGTATCTGATCAGAGCCTTTGCCAGTCGCTTGAGTATTCTTTGATTGTTAAGCTACTAACTGAACACCATTTGGAGTTTCTAAGCTTAACAGGAGGCTGCAGAGGCTCTTCCGAGTCTACACTTGTCAAAATGCCACATTGTTGGAAATCTCATGCCACAGCTCTAATGTAATTGGCCTACCTGGTACTTCAATTACTCCCCACCACCAAAACAGAGGCAAGAAACCATGATGGAATACGTGTAGAAATGTTAATTGATTATTCTTCTTTCGGAGAACAAAAAATACCTGCAATATAAACAATTGCAAATGAGGTTCATACCAAAAACAAATATCTTAAAGGCCAACACTGAGGCTCAACATGACAGCTTTTAGCACCTATCAGTCATAATTGTTATACCAATACCATTTGATGATGATAAGATTAGACCAACATGTACACAGAGCTGTGTTTGGAATGACCAAATAAAAAGACTGATAAGCTAACCAGAGAAATTCATATGAAGCAGTTGCTGGTGGATTCTATGTTTTGCTTTTCATTTGACAGACCAGTGACTGACAACTGCCCTATTTAAGTTTTGAAAAAAAATGTACAAGATTGAAAACATATTATCAGCGGCTTAAAGCTGTACCCACCTGATTTCAACCGCGATGCTAATGATTTAAAAGCATATTAATTTTTAAATGAATACCAAAAAAAGACACATTCGGTCAGCCTGAACACCCATCGTGTCCAATCAGAGTGTTTGCTGCCTGAATCAACGAACTATGGGTTTTAAAAACACTTAAGATACCGTTGAGTAGACAGCGAAAAATGATCAGATTGGCTGATACAGAGGCTGTGATTAACAAAGTGAAACCTGATCAGACTGGTCGGACTGCCTTCTAGATAAATTTGAGTCTCACTATATGCTCAAACATATTTGTTTGATTTATAGCTTAGTTCACTGTTAGTGCTGAAAAAAAGTATTTAGTCAAGGTACGTGTGCATTGTTGCAGCACGTTTTGTAATAATGTAATAATTATTACATTTTGATTTTTTTTATTTCATTTTGCGTCGCCAACGTCGACGCAAAATGAAATAAAGATGTAATAATACGATTATTACATTTTGCGTCGATAAGGTGCATATCAACGCAAAATGAAATAATGTTGGAAGAAGCTAGCTTATTTCACTCGTTTGAGTTAGATTAGAGATATAATCTTGAAATTTCATAAAATAAGTTTGAAATTGAAATGACCTATTTTTTCTTCTTTCCTTGACATTTTGTGCTTATGCTCTCATTTTAAGCCTATGAACGTTTAAGCCTCGTTCTGACTATACCTATGTAGCCACAGTACATCCCGATACCGTAATGCACTGGGACACATTTCTTAAAAAAATTGAATTGCATTCTCACCTTAACGATGTTACCCCGGTATAGCCCTGTTTTTTCTAGACTTTACATATTGTTATATACACATATGCAGAATTTGTTAAACTGGGCAGACCGGGCCTCTACCGTGCCCAACCGAAGTAGCAACAAGTTTTCGGGTAAAAATGGGGCTTTACCGGCTCAAACCATGACAATACCTGTCACAACCGGTGCGAATCGTGACGCTACCGTTCTTAATTTGGGGCTCTACCGTCCTATCACAGGGGCAAACCGTGGGGGGTGTCTTCAACGTGCTCGGCTAATAACGGTGGAGACACAGATGTTGCGGGTGTCGTCCCGGCTTACCACGGTATTTGACAGCATTCCTGGTGACTCGCGTTGACTCCCAGTTGTTTTCAACATCTTAGAACAACCAGGGAATGAGCTGGTTCAACACTGTTCATCCTAGTTCGCCAAGGTTGTCTACTATTGTGACATGGTTTTACAACAGTTCATCCCTGATCAAAAAGCCAGGATGAAACGGCCCCTTAGATATAGACAGTGAGAGGAGCACAATTTCGCACAATGATCACCATCGCATTGCCAGTGATACAGTATATCAGACCAGTGTCTCCTTATTTAAATGCCAGAGGTTAAATAGTCCCGCGTGCAATTACAGAGATTACCGACTGATATGCCTGCTAATGCAGCAGCCGTCCAAAAATTATTACATGTTTACACGCTGGCCTGAAAATCGCAGCGACGTGAATGACGTTATATATGACGCTGATGGTGCATGCATGGGTCGATATGGATGCGTGGGAGGGCCCACGAGGGACAATATGGGTTCCCGTGAGTGGCTTGTTTTGGGTTTGAAATCACGAGCAGCATCAGCTTAGGTAACTAAGCATTTTGTTACTATTTTCAGTAAAACATGTAATAAATATGAATTCAGAATCCTGAATTCAAGATTTTTAGGCTGACTTACCATAGAAAGTCAGACCAAAATGCTAACTTAAGCAGATTATGATAGCTTCTCTGATTTATTATTAGTTTATCGAAAGACAATTGAGCATTTGAACTTGGTTTTTTAAGTTTTGTAGGCATACTGCATTTTTTAAAGTTCAGGACCATTCAGGATTTTGGAAATTTCGAACTTTCACTCATATTTCACCTTACCACACCTTTTACATGGGGAACCTTGACGCAGCGACTAACCATTACTTCATGCATATACTTTCCAAGGCGGTGCTTCTTTTGTGGATCGTTTTTGATAGTTATGCTTCATGTTGGTGTGTGTTGTAATGTCGTGTCTGATCTTTGTAGCCTTGTGATCACCTGCTGGGAAAGGGCTGGCCTCTTGGCTATAGTGTGTGTGTTGTGTTTTGTCACTTTCCCAGTTGTGTCCTGGTTCGCATTAGAGTTAGGGCTGGGGTTGGCGCCGTGAGGCTGGTTTAAGCCCTCCAGTAAAATATTTTACTGACCATTCCAAGGTGGACCTTCTTTTGTGGATCTTTTATGTCTTTTCTGTCTTGTGTTTGCTATGCCTTTGTGAACGTCTGTTTATATGTGCCTTGCGGTCACCTGCTGGGAAAGAGCTGATCTCTTGGCTCTCGTTTGTGGTGTTCTATGTTGATTTCCCATTGTTATCCTGGGTCAGGTTTGGTACTTGATTGTATCGATTCCTGATCTTTGCACCTTACTTACTTTGTATACTATTTAAATATAACACTATATCAATTCTGTTCATGGGATTTATTTCTCATTATTTAAGCTCATATATCAAGTAATAAGGGCGTTTTGAACGTGAATAAACCATTGTAAAAATTGCTGTATAAGAAAAAATCAATCAGTTGTTCCTTCTTGTTAAAATTATTACATTATTTCATAACGCGTTATGCTAGGACAACGCAAAATGAAATAATGTCATAATATGAAGTAAATATACTGTTTTTATAGTTTGCTTATCGTGAGATGGCTGAATACTATTCAAATATAACACAATATAAATTATGTTCAGGGGATTCATTTACAGACATATTCAAATAGGCGTTGTGTACGTGAATACACCTCTTATGAATTGCTGTCCGAAAAAAAATCAATCATTTTTCATACTTTTCAAAATTAATACATTATTTCATAATGTGTTTTGCTATGAAACCGCAAAATGAAATAATGTAGTAATATGAAATAAAGCGTATGGGGTTTTAAAGTATATTTGCATTAGATGGCTGTATACTATGTAAATATAACACTTTATCAATTCTGTTCATGGGATTTATTTCTCATTATTTAAGAGCATAATTAAAGTAATAAGGGCGTTTTGAACGTGATTAAACCATTGTAAAAATTGCTGTAAGCAAAAATCAATCAGTTGTTCCTTCTTGTTAAAATTATTACATTATTTCATAACGCGTTGTGCAGGTCAATTAAGAAATGAAATAACGTAATAATATGTAATTAATTAAAAAAAAAATCAACAGTTCATCGAAAATCAAAACAATTGAATAATTATGCCATCTATCATAGCATGAAACAAAGTGTTTATCATTTGAAACCGATCTGATTCCATTTACGCAAAATGTAATAAAAAAAAGTATGCCTACTATCAACGCATAATGTAACAATTATTACATTTTGAACCAACTGCACATGATTGACGCAAAATGAAATAAAAAATCTAGATTATTACATTTTGCGTCGACATTCGCAGCGCAAAATGAAATAAAAAAATCAAAATGTAATAATTATTACATTATTACAAAACGTGCTGCAACAGTGCATGAATGCGACAGTAACACATTCTAATAATTTGCCCAAGACTTAAAATGTTTGTTTTATCTTTTAAATTTTTACAATACATTTCAGAAACAACAGTCATCTCATTAGAAAAGTTGTTTGAAATATGCTAGTAACGAAGATGTACATCAGTCTATGCATCCGCACCGTTGGTTCCGTGCATACAACTAATAAGAATATTTAGAATAAAATTGAGCCATACCTGGCCGAGACACCCCAAAGACAAGTGTTCTCGCAAAGTTTAGATAGCCTGGGTTCCAGTCAGACACGTATCTGTAGCTTCGCGGCCTGGTCTACCTTAGTGTCAACACTTTTGGATCCAGATCAGCTCCGACCCAATATCGGGCTTGATTACACTGTAAAAGTGGGTGTTTTGAATCCAAACACGTTAGAAAACACCTTCTTGTTACACTTTGAAAACACGTGTTAGTGTTTTGACAAAACACTGGTGTTTTAATCTTAAACACCTGTGTTTTGACAAAACACGTGTGTAACTCGTTTTGTTTGAAAACGCTAACACGCGTTTTGGACCCTGTTACACTTTGAAAACACAAAAACACGTTTTCACACTAAGTTGTTTAATTTCATAACATGTATGTATTTTGTTTTCAAACGTGTTTTGCTGCATAAGCACACGCGTAAAGCGCCAAGCCACAGCTTTTCCTACACTTTCTCCGTATACCCAGTAAAGACATGGATCAGCCTCTGAACAGTCTTTGCTGGGGACTCAATGGATAGACAAGGTTCCTGGGCTTCCTGCAACCAGAAAAGACTGATCAATGTATGCTTGGTGCTCGTAAATGTTGTGCCCCGGCTCCTATTTTTTTAAAAAAAAAATCAAAACTAATAAAAATAATGCAACATATTTACACTGAACAGATCGTCCTTAAAGAAAACCTTTTGGAAGGTGTAGGAAAACCTGTGCCTTGGCGCTAATACGCGCTAATACGTGTGTGCTTATATGCAGCAAAACACGTTTGAAAACAAAATGCATACATGCAAACTCTTCTGAAGCTCCTGAAGCTGGCAAAAATGGCAGCCTATGAAAGAACGCGCTCACAGTTGAGACGCTTGACATTGTATTCGAAATATATAAATCAAGCGTCTGGATTGAAATGATTAACGGTTTTTTTTTAAAAAATAATATTTTTTTACAAACTTTATTAGATATTTAAGAAATAAATGGATTTTCTCTCTGTTGAAATGTTACAGTCTAAAATTCTCGGGGGAAAATCAAACTAAAATATAAAAATATCTCCGACCACGTGACTTCATTGTGACGTAACGTGTTTTCATGCGCAACACCATAAAAACAGGCACCGTTTTGAAAACTTAGGAAAAAAAACTATATATATATAGTCTCCAAATTGTCGCTTCGTAAAAGTCCTCATCAAACCCCGTCCCGGAGCATTTTAATATGCGAATCACAACGATTCGAATGACAAAGATTCGCAAGCCCAAACCCGGACGCTGAGCTACAAGACTGACCAGGGCACCAAAGCCCATCAACCACATTCGTTATGATCATTTAACTTTCCTCTCAAGAAATGAATATAAATCCCGCCAATTTAACACAATTCAGTTATGCTTCACGACCATAGAATGGAAGCATATAAGGTGTAAAATACCTAGTTTCAGCTGGGTGTTAAGCGCAAAACTTTGGGTGTTTTAGTGCAAAACACGCAAACTAAAACATTAAAACATCTACAAATCACCAATGTTTTGTTTGAAAATGCCGGTGTTTTGGTATGCAACACATTCAAAATGCGTAACGTGTTCCCTGGAATTTACAGTGTAGGGTCCAAACGGTTTGCAACTGCTATCATCACATGCAAAACATCCCCGTTGGTAAGGAAAAAGTTAAATAGTATATTTATTGTCTGCATTCATATGAACAGTTTGTGATTGTTTGAATTACACATGCGTAGAATGCATGCACACCAATCTAGTGGCGTTAGAGGCCACCTATATTTTGGTCTTATTTGGCAGCAAAGACAATGGCTAAACTACATAGACGGCAGGCTTGTCTTAGCTTTTGCTGTTCGCATATATATGAGATAATATATAAATATCTGGCTCAAATGTGAGGCCACATAAAATAGTATGCTTGTGGTTCTAATAATCACATGGCAACGTTAAAATGTCCCATAACTGGCGTTTATTATGAAAAGTAACATCGAGTTCAACTCTCTGAATGCTGAGTAAAAGAGATGATGTAGAAGTTAAAATTTCAAGTTCAGGATTTGCCATGTGTAAGATCAATCGTTGTCTCAAAGTTACTAATCTCGCGACTTCTGAACTTGAAAGTCCGATGATTTTTTATCTTGTATTTCAAACTCTCACTACAAAGTATCGGCATCTAAACGCATGATTTTCGTTTGTCGCCACTGTTCGTTCCCTTTGCATTTCAATTTTTAAACTCAAAATGTTGACTTTCTATTTCACTATTTTGATTGAAACCAAATTTTTAACTACTGGACAATACATTGAATTGCTTATTTTTGATCGCAAATATCCTCGTCGTACCATGATTCGCGACCTTAATAATCAAACTTAAAAACAATGTACTAATAACTGAAACTGAACAACAACAGTTACTTACTTGATAAAACAATTTATTCCGCTGTGATTTTCATTACCATTCAACAATTTCATCCATTGGAAGATGTGAATAAGATGCCAAAATGAAGAGCTATCGACAGTGCCGCCATTTTGAATGTCTGACCTTGACTTCGCGGATGTGACGTCATTAGCTTAAAAACACTTCTAGGCCAAGCAAATTTAGTTCAGAGTTTAACAAAAAAGGAAATTTTTTCCAACACAAACCAATGAAAATTTAAACATTTTTTAAACACTCAAGTGAACATTTTTAACAGTTTAACAGTACTAATTGTCTCATATACTAATCTATTCTTCAATTTTATCACAGTGTGGACACAGGAATTTGTCATCTTTCCTAATTACTCTTGTATCACAGCAATAAATCAGATGTGTCCAGTGCTTACATGGAAACCCATCGACCATCCCATCACACTTGGCCCACTTTGCAAAGGTGACTGATACACTTCTAGACAACTCTACTGGTGTCCACAAACCACATACACAACACTTATCATCTTCATTGACATCATCATCTGAAAAATCTTCTGAACTCTGTAATAAATTGATATGGGAAGGACCTGGTTGGGGTGCTTGAATTTTTACACTTTGTGATTTTTTTCCTTTCTGTGGTTTAGATATTTTTGCACTTTGTGATTTTTTACTCTTCTGTGATTTAGACAGTTGCTTGGCCTTACCTTTAGCTTTTGGTTTTTGTTGTTTTTCATGTTGTGATAACTGATTATAGACTAAATCATTTGTAATTTCTTTCCCAGACACAATGGCACTTACACATTTTCTTGGCTTTGACACAACTTCACTTTTGATTTTTCTCAAATTTTGTTCCCTAACTTCAAACATATCAACATCAGATACATATTCATCATCAGCTTTCAACACCCCGCCCTCCACAGTTGCATCACTATCACTTTCCACGGCATTTACATCTGAATGTGTGATAAACACTTCTGATGGTACCATATATTCTGAAGGTATTGCAGACATATTCAAAGGATAAATACCAGTCTTCCTAAACCCTGCTTGCAAATTTTCTGCACTAAGAGCCCTTGAATAAACTTTGCTGGCTATCTCAGAAACATTGTATCTTGTGATTGCAGCAGAGGTTTGACGGATAAGCCTATGGCACTGAAAATCATACATTCTCTGGAATGGACCGTAACATGCTACATCTAATGGCTGTAGAATATGACTTGTGTGGGCTGGGAGGATAAACAGAATAATGTCATGAGTCTTAGCCCAATCTACAAGTCCAACGGATACATGAGAGCGATGGCCATCCAAAATTAATAGGACCTTTTCACCACTGCGGCCAGGAATAAATTTAAGAAAGTGAGTCTCCAAATATGTGCGGAACACCTCAGAATTTGACCATCCAGTCTCACTTAATGTTGCTGCAGCACCAGGGGTAGATCCATGGAGAAGATCTGAATTCATCCTCTTTCCGGGAAACACGAAAAATGGTGGTATTGCAACACCACTAGCACTACCACAACCAAGTATAGTAACTGTTTTACCTTTACCAGATGTAACAGACTGTGGGCAAATATCAACACTAGCTATAACATTAGGAGGTTTGTGATTGATGGAAATTCCCTTCTCATCTACGTTGAAAATAAGGTGGGGCTTATCAGTCAAGTCATACTTTTCAATGCAGGCCTGCAAGTTTTCAAAGTACTCCGCAACAACACTTTCTTTTGCCATTTTTGCATGAACATGCTCCAAAGCTCTTGGGGTGAACTTTTTTATTTCAGGCCACCTACCCCTGAGACCTTTCATCCATTTTGTTGAGAGTGGTTTGTCTTTTGATCTTTTACCTAACTGGGTCGCGAAGTCAGAAGCCAGGTCAACACACTCTTGAACAGTGTATCCATAGCCAAAACTTGCCATAGTTTTAATATGTTCAACTATTTTGGCCTCTTCATACTGGGTGAATAATGGTAATTTTCCCATAACAACATTATCAGGGTCAATTCTACCAAGAACACGATCTCTCAATGTATTTTCTGGCACCATATACATTTTTGAAGCACCCAACACACTCATTCCATCTTCTTTGACTGACTTGTAGGCATTAGTGAGGGCTGTTGGTGAATATAGCCTGTATTTCTGTCTAATAGGCTGTGGGCAAGCCTGAAATTAGAAAGAAAATGAAAGTTTTAAGTCAAAATTCATTAATTCACATCGGACAGGAAACTAGTAATAAAGTTGTGCTTGGCCTTAATCGGCTACTGATGTCACGTGACCTTCATTGACAAAATGTCAACAAAGCAGACGGATAGAAAAAAAATGTTCAAGTACATTGTTTAGGGGTAAAAAATGGCCCTTTTAAAGAGGGAATATTTGGGAATAGTAGAAAAGGTAAAAAATTGTTTGTTTGAAATAATTTAGCAGTACTTACTTGCTTGAACCTCATTTTCTTCACTTTGACAGCTGGATTACGTAACACTGAGTCGTAGTAAATATTTTCCCACGGTCGCGCAGGCGCAGCGGTAAATCTCGCGCAGAACGTTATGTAAACAAAAATGGCCGCGAATGAAGGTCGGTCTCGATTTAAGGTCCGACGACGATAATATACGCGCAACATCACCATCCAAAATAAAACATATGCATCACATGACGAAAATCAACAAAATAACCTCTGCAGTGAACCAAAATCAGCCTGTGCTTAGAATGACAGAAACTAGCACTATCATGTCTTTGCTGCATGCTCAGTTGGTAGCTAATAACCATTGGTTTTCCTATATGGACAGTGAACCTGGCACACCGAATAGATGACCAGGTGGCTGATCAGAGTCTCCAATCTATTTATATTGAATATTAATCATTTTGGTTTTATTTTTCACTGAAAGATTAGATAACATAGAACATGTGTAATATGCCTTCACAGTAAACAGTTGGAGGTAAGACAGTGGGCAGCCGATAATTATCATTAATTAGTGACCACTGTTAGGAATATGGAGCAAAGATGTGTTTCCCTGGGGAAGCAATGTTTGCCTTTAACCCTTTGTATTCTGGTGGATTTTCCCATACATATTGATACAATAAGTTGCCCATTGTGTACTTTAATGGCAAACATTGCTTCCCCAGGGAAACACATCTTTGCTCCATTATTGTAATAGTGGTCACTAATTAATGATAATTATTGGCTGCCCACTGTCTTACCTCCTACTGTTTACTAGGAAGGCATATTACACATGTTCTATGTTATTTAATCGTTTAGTGAAAAATAACACCAAATGATTAATATTCATGATTAATAGATTGGAGACTCTGATCAGCCACCTGGTCATCTATTCGGTGTTCCAGGTTCACTGTCCACATAGGGAAACCAATGATTATTAGCTACCAACTGAGCACGCAGCAAAGACATGAAACTGCTAGCTCTGTCATTCTATGTACTGGCTGATTTTGGTTCGCTGCAGAGGTTATTTTGTTGATTTTTGTCATGTGATAAATGTGTTTTATTTTGGATAGTGATGTTGAGCATATATTATATACGGTCAAAAGTAAGCAATTCAATGTATTGTTCAGTAGTTAACTCAAAATATTGGAATAGGAAGTCAACATTTTGAGTTAAGAAATTGAAAGGCAAGGGGAACGAACAGTGGCGAAAAGCGAAAATTATGCGTTTAGATGCCGATACTTTGTAATGAAAGTTTGAAATACAAGATGCAAAATCATTGGACTTTCAAGTTCAGAAGTCACGAGATTAGAAACTGTGAGACAATGATAGATCTTACTCATGCCAAATCCTGAACTTAAAATTTCAACTTCTGTATCATCTCTCGATTTTTCTTTTCATAATAAACTCCAGTTATGGAACATTTTGCGTTGTCATGTGATTATTAGAACCACAAGCTAACTATGTTTTTGTGGCCTCACATTTGAGCCAGATATTTATATATTATCAAATATATATGGGAACAGCAGAGGCTAAGACAAGTCTGCCGCCGTCTAAGAAGTTTCGCCAATGTCTTTTTTTGCCCAATGAGGACAAAATATAGGCGCCTCTAACCCCACTAGATTGGTATGCATGCATTCTACGCATATGTAATCCAAACAATCACAAACTGTTCATATGAATGCAGACAATACATATACTATGTAACTTTTCCTTACCAACGGGGATGCTTTGCTCGTGCTGATAGCATTTGCAAACCGTTTGGACCCGTATCAAGCCCAACATTGGGTCGGAGCTGATCTAGATTCAAAAATGTTGACACTAAGGTAGACCGGGCCGCGAAGCGCAGTCGGAAAAGTGGCGTGTCTGACTACAGATGCGTGTCTGACAGCAGTTCCAGGGATGGCGAGTTTGATCCTTGCCCGGTCCCATACTTTCGTGGAGATTGATCATGAAATAATTTCTACGGGCATTCTCATCCCTTCCGCTTAATCATTCCTGAAGTGCTGTTTCAATTACAAGCGAAAGTATGTCACAAAATACTGGTCAACCGCTTTTTCAACCTTGCCCAGGAAAAAGTGTGGTTAGGTGAACTGACCATCCCGCCATGACATAGCTGTTGACTTTGGACGTAGAGCAACAAAACTACTTCCTTCTTTAAATTTATTTTGAAAAAGTCAGCAGACGAAAACAAAAGTATGATAAATTACCCAGCACGCAATGCGTTAATTCCTTTTCAGCGAAATTGTTTTGTCCTAAATGTTGTCTGCTTTTAACGTCTGCTGCAGATATTCAAGTGTAATTCAGACAAGACTTTTATCATGATCGTGGAAGCAATCACTATGATCCCAAGGGAGCAATCTTAGCTGGGCATTTTGCAATATTTGATACCTTCGAACATAATAAGACAAAAAGGAAGAAGCAAAAGTGTCTGACTGGTGGGAAAATGGGTAAATTTGTGTATTTTGCATGCCCAACAAATCCACTGAAAGGTCCTGAGCTGAGCAATTTAAACTCACCTGGGTCCAGTCGTCAATATTGTGGCAATATTTTCTTTCTTACCCTAATATTCTAAAAAAAGAGTATAAAAAGATACAACATCAAAGGTATCGGTAGTCTGTTATTGATTTCGATTAATTTTGACCAAGAAGCGGAAAAATAAAAAAGAAGAAAAATGATCAGATCTAGGCTATTTAAACTTTGCGAGAACACTTGTCTTTGGAGTGTCTCGGCCAGGTATGGATCAATTCATTATCAATATTCTAATTAGATGCATGCACAGAACCAACGGTGCGGATGCATAGACTGATGTGCATCTTCGTTATAAGCAGATTTCAAACAACTTTTTCTCATGAGATGACTGTGTTTCTGAAATTTATTGTCAAAATTTGAAAGATAAAACAAGCATTTTAAATTAAAAAAAAATGTGTTACTGTCGCATACATGCACACGTACATGCATGAACGGTACCTTGACTAAATACTTTGTTCAGCACTAACGCTGAACTAAGCATTAAAGCTGCATAGTCTGTAACTTTTGATATTTTATTTTTAGAACTAATGTTTCTATTTTTCAAGAACATAGTAAAAAAACTAAAATTCAGGTATACATTTTTCCAATTTCGTAAATCTTAACAAATTATCAGTATCAAAACAACAGCATTTATGTTAAAATTAACTGTCTATAATTATTGGAGGGACGCAAATAATTACCAACACACTTGTTTTTATAAGAAAATTCACTTTTCCGTGCAGTTTTCAGCTATAGTGAACAGATTTTTTTGTGAAAACAGAACTTAATTCTACTTTTACAAATGATTTAAAAAGAAAATAAAAAATTTCGAAAAATGTTCATAGTTGCAGACTTAGTCTCTTTAAATCAAACAAATACATGTATGTTTGAGCATAAAGTGAATTTCAAATTGATCGAGGAATCAGTCCAACAGTCTGGTCAGGTTTCACTCTGTTTATTACAGTTTTTGTATCAGCCAGTCTGATCATTTTTCGCTGTCTACTCAAATGAATCTTAGACGTTTTAAAACCCCATGGTTCGTTGATTCAGGCAGCAAACACTCTGATTGGAAACGATCGGTGTTCAGGCTGACCGAATGTGTCTTTGTTTGGTACTCATTAAATTAATATGCTTTTAAATCATTTGCATCTCGGTTGAAATCAGGTGGATGCAGCTCGAAGCCGCTGGTAATATTTTTTCAAACTTGTACTTTTTTTCAAAACTGAAATAGGGCAGTTGTCAGTCACTGGTCTGTCAAATGAAAACCATAGCATAGAATCCACCAACAACTGCTTCATATGAATTTCTCTGGTTAGTTTATCAGTCTTTTTATTTCGTCATTCCAAACACAGCTCTGTGTACATGTTGGTCTAATCTTATCATCATCAGATGTTATCAATGTGAAGGTATTGGTTTAACAATTATAACTGATAGGTGCTAAAAGCTGTCATGGTGAGCCTCAATGTTTGCCTTTAAGGGGTCAGAGGTATATGTTTCTAAATTATGATGCATTTCTGTCCCTGAAGGTTGTTTTAATCTAAGCAAACATCGCAGACATGATGAAATTCAGCATTTTACTGCATTTCATTTGGGTTTTCAGTGTTTGACAAATTACCAGTTTAGGGGTTTCCATTATACAAAGGGTTAAGGTTACACATTCCCCTTTTGGAAAAAAGACAACATAATTGAGCCATGACATGTGATTTCCAACAATGTGGCATTTTGACAAGTGTAGACTCAGACGAGCCTGTGCAGCTAGAAACTCAAAATGCTGTTGAGTCAGTAGCCTAACGGTCATAGAACATAGAAGCGACTAGCAAGGGCTCTGATCAGACTGCACGTCTTCGAAAAGTTCAATTATCTATTACTATATAATGGCGCGCAAAAGCATGAAGGATTCGTAGGTTTTGAAAAAGCCTGTTCCAGAGCAAAGACTTACGTCATCTTAACGTCACTAAAGTTACGCTCATTGCTATGCACGTTACTGTTGATGACGTCAATTGTAGTGACGGCCTAGAATGCGTAGTAAAGTACAAAAACCATGCATCAACAGCACGTTAATTGCCTGATTAATACATGGGTTTTTGCCGGATAAAACATGGCTGTTAATAGCGTGTGGCACGGCTTATTATGCAATAAAGTACAACAATGCACTAAATCGAATTCTACTACGTCATACAACTTCTGTAATCAAATGAGATGTGCAGTGGATCGTGCCGGTATAGTTCAGTGCATATTTGCTACTCGATGATAGCAGTCGCTTGATAGAGTAGCGGACACTGTCGGTGATTTCGGTCATGTGTATCATTTTTTGATAAACATATTTTTTATATTTTCATAATACTGGTTATTAATAACAAGTATAAAGGATACACTAGAATTTGTTATTCGTAACATTTTCTTTTAAAATTTGTTTAGGCATTTTCTTTACGCACTGTCATAAATTTCGGTTTACGGCAGTACATTTTGCTTTGTGTCAATTTGACATCTCGTGCTGCGAAAATGGTCACGAAAGAAGTGCAGGCAAGCAAATTCATTGGGAAAAAGATGATAATGACGTCAAACAGCCAAACTGAGGACACAAATAGTCCCACATTGAGTGCTACAATTTCAAGTAAGGGTATCTCCGTCAAAACACCTTCACAAACAGGTAAAGTGCAGAGTAAATCCACATCTTTGTTGGCTGCTATAGCAGGTGGGGTAAACAAAGAAGTTCTTCTCATTCTGCAAGAAATGAACCAAAAGTCTAACACGCAATCTGAGCGCTTAGAGAAATATGAACAGAGAGTAGAATCAATCACAGAACATTGGCAAGAGTATGACTATGGTGAAAATCTTGACTATAATAATGAACAGTACACTGAATCAGTGACTGGAGAAAGAAGGGGTATGAAGCTTCGGATCCTCACCAGAGTGTATTCAAAACCGTCAATAATAAGTTCCAACGAGTTGACATGGTGATTGATGTCGTGAACGATGATTTAGCAGATGTTGTGAATACGTCATATAAGAATGGTTTGACTGATGAAAAGAAAAATGAACTTTTGAAAAAACATCCATCGTCCTGAAAATACTGAAGACTTAGTACGAACTAGAGTGAACCAGGGCATTTGGTGGCTACTAAAGCCCAGTACAAATCCAAGACCTCATTGTGCAGGCTACTGCAAACATTGTGAAATTGAAACACAAGACTGCTGCAACTCAAGATAGTGAAAATTTTGATTGACTTACTGATGCTATTGCCTTATTAGGACAAGACAACAAGCAAATTAATCTGAGAAGAAAAGAACTTCACAAGTCTGACTTGGACCCCAAGTATCATTATCTTGCCTCTGCTTCTTTCCCCTTCACCAAATACTTATGTGGTGAAGATACAGATGTTAACAAGAACATTAAGGAAATAAACGATCACAACACAGCATTGGCCTTAATTACCAGAGAGGTTCATTCAGAGGTCGCCGTCCTCATCCCTACAACATGGTCGAGGGAGAGCATTTCAAGGTAGAGGTCAGCAGCCTTTTCACTCGGCTCCAACAAACAACCTGAGATATACCAGGTCAGTACATCATGTAGTTTTCATGCTGGTAGATAAAATAGAGTACATTGAAAATTGGAGGAAAATAACCAATGATGAAACTGTTTTAGATATTGTTCAATATTGTCACATTGAATTCTGGCTAGGGTTCAAGCCTGTAAAATCATTTTGTCAGGCAAGCAGGTTTACACCTCTTGAAAGTGATATCATTGACGCAGAAATTCAAAAATTATTGGATATGAAAGTCATTTCTGAAGAAGACCATTCTCCAAATGAGTTCATTTCTCAGGTTTTCATTGTACCCAGGAAAGATGTGGAATATAGAATGATTTCGAACCTGAAAGAGTTAAACCAATACATAGAATATCATCATTTTAAGATGGATACATTTGAATCTGTTTTGAAATTGGTAAAACCAGGCTGTTTCTTTTTTGCATCAATCAATGTACGCCACGCGTATTATTCTGTTCCAACTGCAACTGAAAATCAAATCAAACTCAGATTTCAAAAGTCAGGAAAACTCTTTCAGTTTCAAGCTCTACCAAATGGAATTTCTTGTGTGCCTAAGCCCTTCACACGTCTCTTGAAACCTGTTTATGCATCTCTGCATACGCTTGGACACACCAATTCAGGTTATATTGATGACTCTGTACTCTTAGCAGATACCTATTCACAATATATACATTAATTGATGGTTCCCGCTTTACAGGTGGTCAGTAATGGAAAATCAGGTAACCAGTACCCCCCCCCCCCCCAATACCTGGAAATGGGGGGTCTGGTTACCAGTATTTACATTTCTGACCACCTGTAGCCAGGGAACCAGCAATTAATGTAGATATGGTGATTTCTGAGTGTAAAGACAATGTGTCTGATACAGTAGACCTTATGACCAATGTTGGTTTTATGATTCACGAAAATAAATCGGTCCTTAAACCCACTTGACAGATAACACTTGTATGAAATAATATTGATTCAAAAAAGATGATTGTATCTCTACCTGAAGAAAAAGTTGTAAGAATTGTCCAAGAATGCTCAGATTTGTATAACAGCAGTTATGCAAAGATTGTATAAGTATCTAGGATTTTGGGCCTGTTGGTTTCCACCTTCGTGGCTGTTGAGCTTGCAAAATTGCATTACCAAGACACAGAAAGAGCAAAAAGTTTGGTTATTCAGGAGAACAGAGGGGATTATGAATCAAAATAAGGTTGGGGTGTCACATGTGGTGATATTAAAATTGGTGGAAGATGGTATTACCAAGAGGCTCAAAATAATATAATTTATTTGGAACTACTTGCTGTAATCCTTGCTGTAAAGTCCTTTTGCAAAACCATATTTAGCTGTCATGTTCAAGTGAAATGTGACAATCAATGTTCACAATCTTATATATCAAATAAGGGAGGAAAGATTGAAAAAAAACTAATTCTTCTGGCTAGGCATATATGGTTGTGGTGCATTGAGAGGAGTGTTTGTCTTTCAGCAGCATATGTGCGAGGAATTGAAAATTTAGCAGACGAGAATTCACATAAATTTAAGGACAATGTTGAATGAATGTTAGATGAGCAATTGTTTTTTTTTTAATTAACTGTCTTGTTGGGAAAACCAGAGATTGATATGTTTGCACCCAGGCTGAATACACAACCGAGTAGATATGCTGCCTGAATGCCAGACCTAGAGGCAGAAGCTATTGATGCTTTTGCTCTGGACTGGAAAAGTACTTTTATATATGCTTCTCCTCCTTTCAGTCTCGTGAGGTTTGTCATCAGGAAGACGATTGCAGACAAAGCAGAAGTTCTCCTGGTGGCTCCTGTTGAGGTGACACAAAATCGGTACACCACAGTTCTGGAGTTGTTGATAGATCATCCATTGATCATCAAAGCGAAGCAGAACACTCTCAAAATCCAAAGATCCAACAAAATTCGTCCTCTTTTGAATCGACTCCATTTGATGGTATGTCGTATATCAGGAAAACGTTCAAAAACAGAGAAATTTCAGGAAAGTCTGTTGAAAACCTTATGGCATCCTGGAGACGATCCACCCAAAAGCAATATTCATCATACATCAGGAAATGGGTTCTCTGCTGTAGTGAAAGGAAAATAGATATTTTTCAGACCCCTATTGAACTAGTTATTGAATTTCTCACAGAACTTTTCAATCAGGGATACAGTTATCAAACTCTGAACTCTTCATGTAGTGCTTTATCCGCTTTAGGTAACTCACAAGATAGTTTTATCGTAGGTTCACACCCTCTTGTGGTGAGGTATATGTCTGGAGTGTTTAATTTAAGACCTGCAAAACCTAAATATAAAGAATTTTGGGATGTGTCACTTAAAGATGATGCCACCAGTTAATGTTTTAACCATAAATTGTTGAGCTATAAGTACGCTACTTTGATTATATTGCCTTAGGCAAATCAATCTCATTCTGTAAGTTTATTAACAATAGAAGGAATGAAGAAAGATGACAGTACTATTACTATATACAGGATTATAGTGGTTTATTGAAACAATGTCTTAGAGGTAAACTGAATCTAATTGTGACATTTAAGAAGTATACTCCCGAAAGGAGACTATGTGTATATATAGTGCTTAAGAAGAATATATTTCGCAAATAATTAGTTAGTGTGGACAAGAAAAGCAACTTTTTATCAGTTACATTAAACCGTACAAACTAGTAGTATCTACAACAATAAGTGGATAGGTGAAGTGTGTCATGAAAATTCTGGTATTGATGTTGACAAGTACAAGACTCATAGCACTCGTGGTGCTGTAACGTCTAAAGCAAAACAAAGTGGAAATTCCAATACTGGAGATTCTGAAAGTAGCTGGATGGGTATCAGATAAGACATATGCCCAATTTTATGACAAGCCGCTTCATTGTGACACTCAAGAGTCCTTTGATTCTGCTGTGCTGCTGCAGTAGAGGATCACCATATTTAAAGTAAAATTTTCTGTTTTTATGGACTCGTAGCATTAAACCTATGCCCTTGTGTTGAAGTCTCCTTTGATTACGGAAGTTGTATGACGTAGTAGACGTAGTAGAATTTCTCCAAACAAACAAATTCTTACCTTAAGGATGACGCTTGTTTGGTATTCTACGTATTCATATAACAACTGAAGGGATCAAATGCCCTCCCGCACCACCCAGAATGGTGATTATCTATTACATGCTTTCGTTTATCTTTGAATGCATTTCATTTGATCCTTTCATAGAACATAGTTTAAGTAATTATGTGTTCAAGGCTGAATTATACCGGCACGATCCACTGCACATCTCATTTGATCCCTTCAGTTGTTATATGCCATGTAGAATTCCAAACAAACGTCATCCTTAAGGTAAGAATTTGTTTGTTTTGGGAAATTATGTTGTGAAACCGGTTTAAGTCCTCCAGTAAAATATTTTACTGACCGTTCCAAGGCGGTTCTTCTCTTGTGGATCATTTGTGTTTTTGCGTCTTGTGTCTCCTATGCTTTCGTGTCTGTTCATTGCTGCCTTGTGGTCACCTGCTGGGAAAGGGCTGACCTCTTGGCTATTGTTTATTGTATTTTTGTTACTTTCCCTTGAGATTTCCTGGGTCAGGTGTGGTACTTGATTGTATCGTTTCCTGATCTTTGTCGTCTTTCTTACTTTTTTATATTTAGGCTCTTTAAAATACTTAACCCTTTATGTACTCAGGAATTATTCCTTCTGGTTTGATAAAAAACTAGAGATGATCCATTATATATAATGAGGGGTTACAAGTTCCAAATAAATTATTTGCATTCTATGAAAATTAATTTTATCTTAGCAAACAGTGCAGACACTGAAGAAATGCACATTTCACCTGGGCTTTTACTGTTTCCAATTGTACCCACTAAGGGGTTCCCGTCTACAAAGGGTTAACCAATAAAGATACATACCGTGTCTAGAAGCTCAATGTATTTTGCTATGTAAAATAACCAACACGCCCTAGCCATCTGAAACGAAGAGAAGCAACCAAACTTACGAGTACGTCAGCTAAGAAATTACATGACTAAATTATACATGTAATTTATTATATGACGTCGCGTCTGGGAGTGAAATAACACCATACAATTAAATCGATAAACCACTGGTGGTTTACAGATTTTCGGGAAACGTTACGACGTCCATAAAAACGTTGCGTACATAATGACAAAATTATAACGTTTTCTTCGGCGGAAATGAGATTTCAAGTAATCTTAATGTCATACGATCAATATAATCAAACATTCGTGCTCTTGTACTATTGAATTTATTAAACTCGTTGCGAAAAAAAGATAAAATGCCCGGCAAGCCTCGCAGCTTATCTCTTTTCACCAACTCGTTTAATAAATTCAATAAAACACGAGCACTCATGTACGATCCTCTATATATTACAAATATAAGTCGTCACACGAATTTGATAGGTCCATTTTCGCATTTGCCCGTCATACATCATAAGAATCTATCATGAGTGTGAGGGTAGGATAGAAAAGTCCATCCCGAGGATCGCCGTTTGGCATCATGAGGCTTGCCGAGTGATGACAAACGGTGATCCAGAGGGACTGATTTTTTATCCTACCCTTACACAAATAATGGATTATTTTTCTTGCTCACCAATGTTTTTTTTTATTTATTTATCTATTTATCTATTTTAAAATAAGATTCAAGAAGTCCCTGAATACGCTTAGATGCAATTTCACATGATGACGTTACTTGACGCTTTGGGTTAGATAGCATGGGTAAGATAAGATTTTCTATCCTAGGGCAAAATCTCAGATACATGTCATGTGTCATTATCTGGTGTGCAAGGATGATCTGTTTCGATGGAACATTGACCTGAAGAATTGTTTAAAATCCCATTTACGCCAAATGGAACATTCCCTCGATATATATTTTTCAGATGTTTCCCCAAAACTCCCCTATGCTTAGGTTAAGATAGCATTGGTATCTTGAATAAGATGTTCGATGTATTAGAAATGAATATAAATTATAATTAGACAGGCAGACCCCTGTGGCAAAACAGGAGACGCTGCCAATGGGGGCACGGGGTTCAAAATCTTATTTCTCCAAAGCATGAAGAAATCCTTTTTTCATGCGTAATGGACTATACCAGCAATACTTGATAGAAAAAATCACATTAAAAGTATTTTTAAGTCTAAAATAATGAGCATTATAATGATTTACTGCTGCTATTCCAAATAATTGTGTATGACAGTGACTTAAGGTAAATCCCAAAACCGTTATAACTTTCAATAACTGTATGAGATCTACTGATAACTTAAATTAAGTACCAAACATATTATGACCTCACTGTCGGAATCTCCTTGATTAATTATAACTTCACACTTATATTTAACCTATTCCATTATAATGCAACAATGCAATTGGTTATATACTGGACTGGAGAGAATCCTGTCTCCTGATTGGCCATATTAGTCTTCATAAATCTCTATGTCTACCTGGAAACTGGTCTATACCAGTCCACAAGTTAATATTGCATGAAAATAAACCAGCTTGAACTAGTTTCCAGAAGTTAATATTTTGACACTCCTGCAATATTACCCTCTAGAGGGCTAAAACAGCATGATGAGTGTGAAACTAGCATGTGCTGCATGTGCTCCATGAAATTGACATGATTTGCTGTTTCACCTCCCAACTGATAAATTAAAGACTTTCATGAATTTTTACGACAGTTTTTGTTTCGTTTTGTTTGCTTATTTATCTTTGTTTGAAAAAACAAACTGTAAGAACAGTTTTATGATAACATTTTATTTTCCTCATTAAGAGAATTAATATACATTTGAAAATGCAAAATACTACATTATAGTATTTTGATAACAGTTGCTAAAACTTGTGAGAAAGTCCTTATATAGATGTCTTAGATTGAAGGTTGAACATGTCTTTAATAACAAAAGTGAAAGTGACAAAATTTTCATTCTTAAATGAAAAGTCATATAACAAAAAGTTATTGACTTCAATTTCGGTAGACATAAGGATTTATCTACCCTTAAAATGATATTCACTGTTTCAGGTAGACAAATCCTTATGTCTACCTCACTGAAGTCAATAATTGTATAATAACCATTCATCCATGCTTGAAGTGCACCTATCTATGGAATGTGTATTGAGTAATATATCAAATTAATTCAGTAAAGGTTTTTAATTTATAGTTAAAAACACTTAAGAAACGAAAAAAAATGACAACCATTTATTCATCAGCTAACTCAAATATTTATGTTATTTTGTTTGCTAGGTTGGTTCCAATTTCAAATTACTGAGCACACTGGACAGATATTAAAAGAAAGCACTTCTGTTACTTACTCTCAATGCAGTTGGAGAATTGGAATAATCCACTGGTTGACATCCTAGAGTGTAATCAAACAGCCATCCACCTAGTAGAAACTGAAGAAATATATTCAAAGTAAGTTTAGTATCAATAATTCTTACTGGAGGCTCCATGTTGTGCACTTGAACAGAATAAGCACTGGTTCAGCCCAGCTAATATCCCAATATGACTAAACATTGTTGACATGGACAGAAAACATCAACACAAACTTAGCGACCACCTAGACCAGCTAGTATGGTTCTCTTTGAATATCTAAATAAGCCAGACCACAAGATGTTGGTGCTAATTGCAAAGATCCTAACCGTCTCGCCAGTCTTTGATGCTTGCACACACATTAAGTATGGAAGTGAACTTGGAGTTAAGACAAAACAATTTGTAATATGACTCGAGAGAGTCATGTCTCCTGATTGGCCCAATTTGTCATCATTAATATCTATGTCTACCAGAAAACTGGTCTAAACTCGCCTACAAGTTGATATAGGATAAAAACCAGCTCAAACTAGTTTCCAGAAGTTAATATTGTGACACTTTTCTAATATCTCTCTCTAGAGAGCTAAAACAGCATGATGAGTATGAAACTATCATGGGCTGCATGAAATTTGCATGATTTGGCAGTTTCAACTCCCAACAGGTAAATTAAAAACTTTAATGAATTTTAACAACAGTTTTGTTTTGTTTTGTTTGTTTGTTCATTTTTCTTAATTTGAATAAACAAAATGTAAAAAAACAGTTTGATGATTAAATTTTACATTCCGCATTCAGAGAATTTACATACATTTTAAAATGATAAATTCTACATTAAAATATTTGATAACAATTGCTAAAACGTGTGAGAAAACCCTTAGGTTGAACATTACTTCAACAAAAAAGAGAAAGTAGATCATTTTCATTCATAGTTGAAAAGTCATATAAGAAAACAGCTATTGATTTAAATTTCGGCAGACATAAGGATTTATCTACCCTTAAAAGTGATATTCACCTCGGCCTTGCATGGTGTCAATATCACTTTTTGGAGTAGATAAATCCTCATGTCTACCAGATTGAGGTCAATATTTGTATAATATCAAGCCCCCACTGAATAGCTGTACACAGACGCTTAAAGGTTTACAAAGCAAATAAAATTTAACTTTCTCATTGGTACTGTAAATTCGAAAATTATCGGGAGAATTTTATTTTCGCGAATAGCATTAAAAGACATATTTGCAACGTTAAAAATTCGCGACTTGGGCATGATATACGTGTATCAATAAACAACAGAGTAATATTGCCATTTCGCGAGGGTTCTATTTTCATGAAACTTGCAAAGTTTCGCAAAAATAAAACTCTCGTGAAAATTTCCAAACTTACAGTATAAAAGTTATCAATATCATGGAACGATTTTATTGTTTTAACCCTTTGTAACCACTAAATCACTTTGACAAACAGTAAATACCAATTTAATCAGGGTCTGCACAGTTTGCTAAGATACATTGTTGTTCTTTTTGTTTTTATGATTATTTTAATTTGTTTAATTACCGCCTAATTGTTAAATTTTCTGACTTAGAATGCAAAAATAAGTAAATAAATAAAATTATAAACATCTTTTATGTTGTAAATTAATTTATCTTCAAAAATGTATTTTTTTCTTTCCATTGAAATTAGGAAACAAATTGAATGGGAAAGTGAAAAAACGCAACAAAACTTTCTCAGCAGGTGACAGCAAGGCTGCAATGTACGAACAAGATAATATGGAAAAGACAAATACATTTTAAAAAGATCCATAATAGAGATAATGCTTTGGAACGGTCAGTAAAAATAATGGAGGACTTTAACTAGTTTCCGGGTACCTATGTTCACCCTCAATTCCTGTGTGAATCAAGGAAACATAGATGTTTGGTTCACATGAAAGTTCCCCTACTTATCCATGAATCATCTCCTATTACATATAAATCAAGATACAATACCAGAGCAAAGAAATGCAAACTATAAAATATTGAATAAATTATCTTTGAAAGACGATCAATTTTATATGCCTCTAATCTATTTCCCCAATTTAGTGCCTCAATTAGTGGTCCAATGACAGTGGCTTATCTGGTCACTAGGGTCCACCTTTGATGTACAGCAGACAGTACAACACAGGGGGTAATTAGCTCATTAAGAACACACAGTGTGTCCTACTGTTGCAGGGATAAATACCTTTAAACATTAAAAATTGTTAAGCCTAGCAGCTATTGGATATATTTTCTTAGCATTAAAAAGTTCATTTTTACAGGTAATATTTTTCAATCCATCAATATCATATTTGTGATAAGTATCTAATCAAACTGTGCGCATCTGTTTATTTGTGCCTTGTGGTCACCTGCTGAGAAAGGGCTGAACTCTTGGCTCTCTTTTGTGGTGTCTAAACCGTAGGTTTTCACTTTCCCATTGGTGTCCTGGGTCAGGTGTGGTACTTGATTGTATCGATTCCTGATCTTTGCACCCTTTCTTACTTCAATTACATACAGCCTAATCAGGAACTAATTTCTTTAATTATCACCTAAAATTACCAGCCAATGTTCAAGTTTTTTGTTTGTTTGTTTTTATATTCAATTTCTTTAATTATCATTTAATTGTTAAATTTTCTGACTTAGGTATATAAAAATAATAAAAATATCAAATTGTAAACATCTTTCATCCTGTTATTAATTTCTCTTCAAAAGAGAATTGCTTGCTTCCCATTGAAATAAGGAAAAGGTTTGGAATGCAAAATATAAACTAATAAATAAAGTATCTTTGAAAGACAATCAATTTTACATGCCCCTAATCTATTTCCCAATTTAGTGCCTCAATCAGTGGACCAAGGACAGTGGCTTATCTGGTCATTAGGGTCCACCTTTGATGTTCAGCAGACAGTACAACACAGGGGGTAATTAGCTCATTATTAACTCAAGATGCGTCCTACTGATGCAGAAATTAATGCCTTATAGCGATATGCTTTCGATTTTTTGTGTAATGAATGTATTAAAATAATTAAATGTAAAAAATTAGATTTATTTATGTTTATTCTTTTTAGAATAAAATATGCATTGTAAAGTGGATTATTATTTTTTTTGTTTGATTCTTTACGTCCCAGTCAACAACTATGTTCATGTCAGTTCAACTAACCACACTTTTTTCCTGGGCAAGCTTGACTAGGCGGTTGACCAGTACTTTGTGCACACACTTTCGTTTGTAACTGAAAAATATTGTTTGTAAATTTAAATTTGATTTTGAAGCATAAAATTCAAATAACATACATAAAACCATTAATGCGAGATCTATCTTTGTTTTTGGCCGAAAAGCATACTTAAGTTTGACAACTTCTATGCCTTTCCAAACATTTAAATTTATTGAATACTTTCAGAAAGTATATGAGTATGATCAGAAAATACCACAATCACATAGTGCAGACCAACCCATGACACCGTGTAAAAGACCCACAGAACATTTATAGTAACAATACATTTGTAAGACAATAAAAGCAAAGCAACTAGCTTTCTCTTCTTCTTCAAGATGATGGCAAAACTAGAATGCACACAAAGTAGTGCATAACAAAATAAAGACAAACACAGAACTCTCACAAGCAATGAAAAGTACATTAAACAATAGTTCAACAACAAAAGAACCGACATCACAGAATGATACATTGTGGGATATAATCATTTTTTCTATTTCAGTGTTCTAATATGTTCTTAAAAGGGTATCCTTTGGAAGCAAAGACTGCACCAAAGAACTGAAACCAGAGTGTGCATATTTCCTGGGCCAGACTAGCTAGTTTCAGCCATTTAGGCTTCATCAGTGACCCTCTAATGGTTTCAAAGTTCCACAATGAAACCCATGATCCCAAAGGACAAGAAAATAAGTCTGCTTTGGAAAACGTTGACAGTTCGAAATTCAAATAGACAAAAACTTTAAACGGTTTTAACGATCTGTTCTCACAACAACTGCTATTATCTGAAACATTTGATTAAATACATTTTTAACTTAACAATCTATGACTAGTGTGCATTTATTCTTTTACTTTCGCCGCTGCGTTTTGATATTAAGTTTTGTTCTTTTTAACTGTTTCGCACTGCGTTACCAAACCTGTGCACTGATTAGAACTATAAGCCATGTACACCTATCATAACCCCTAACACAAGGATACCATGTTAACTGGATGTACCATTGCATTAAATTATTATATTTCAACAGCTAAGACAAAAATAAATCGCCATATTATATGTTATGGAACGCCACAGCTGTCTTTTGGTAACAAAAGCTATCATATGGTGCCATTATTTCATGATATGACGTCCAATGTTCCTTATAATGATGTCATGACTTCCTCATATGGTTCGTTTTATCATTTTATACTATGCACTCTCCTTCATATGAAGTGAATTTCTCATTATATCTGTGCACTTTTCCTAATATCATGTGCATTTAGCATTATGTTCTGTCTAATATGATGAGAAATTCACTTCATATGAAGGAGAGTGCACAGTGTATGATGATAAAACGACACCATATAAAGAAGTCATGACATCATTTAAGGAACATTGGACATCATAATTGAGCCGTAACATATGAGATTTCCAACAATGTGGTATCTGCGACCAGCAAAGCCTCAGATCAGCCTGCGCATACGCGCATTCTGATCAGAGCCTTGCTAGTCGCTTGAGTATCCTATGAGTGTTAAGCTACTGACTGAACACAATTTGGAATTTCTAAGCTTAAAAGGAGGCTGCAGAGGCTCGTCTGAGTCTACACATGTCAAAATGCCGCTTTGTTGGGAAATCACATGTTACGGCTCAATTATTATGAAATAATGACACCATATAATAGATTTTGTCACTATAAGACAGCTGTGGCGTTCCATAATATGTCTCATCTGAGTATTGTTAGGAGAAGAACAACATGAGCTTCCAGCTTTTGACATTCTGTAACTTGAAAATGTTTAAATAGGTATCTTATCAAGTTGAAATAAAGTATGCTTAAACTATTAAATAGACAACGTGGATTGCAAAAGTGCTGATCAAACTCATTGATCTTAGTCTTTTGTAGGCGCACGTGTAAATTCGTAAGATTTGAGCAGCTAGGGCTCTGTTTAGCATTCTTCCTACCTCATGAACAATATATGCTGAGTAGAGAACCATCGAGAAATTATATAATATCAGTAGTGGCTTCAGCTGGAATGGTTGTCGCTTTCTCATCCATATTGGTCCAACAAGAGTGAATATCACATAGGCAACAATGATATAAAATGAAACCAAGGGGTCGTCGATGAGGGGCCATCCTTTAACTCTGGGATCTGAAAAGAGAATTAAGTTATCATGGGCGGATCCAGAAGGGGGGCAGGGGGTAGGAAGTCCGGATCTCCCCCGAAAAAACGCAAACAAATATAGGGTTTCTTAGCAATATTGGTCCGGATCCCCTGGAAAAAGCTACCAAGTCAGCATTCAATATTGGGCCACCATCGGCCCGCCAGTGAAACGTCATTTAAATGGCGTTTCACTGGCGGGACGATGATTGCCCGCTTTTAGTGGTATTTGGATCCTCTACTATGAAAAAAATATTAAAAAAACATAAAAAAAAAAACGTTGGCAAATTTTTCTGGATCCGCGCACAGCTATTCTAAAGCCAAATTAGGTAGACCGTTAAACTGATGGGTATAATATCAGACCTGCGATCAGCGGAATGCAAGTCTAAGGTGTGCATCGATTCATCGTTTGACCAGAGGCTAAGTCTAAGCTACAACGGCAAACTAAAAGAAGCATTCCGTTAACTGCGTACATGTAGTTCGAATGCTCAAAGGGTTACACACACCAAGGCCACTGAAACGAGCGGTGATTCTCATCGATTGCGTCCCTTTTTTAAGGGGAAGGAATTTGCTCCCTCCGGAAGCTAGTTCTTGCATTTGAGCCACGGCATGAGATTTCCAACAATGTGGCATTTTGATAAGTGTAGGCTCGGATGAGCCTCTGCAGCCTCCTTTCAAGCTTAGAAACTCGAAATTGTGTTCAGTCAGTAGCATAACAATCATAGAACACTCAAGCGACTAGCAAAGTCTCTGACCAGACTGCGCATATGCGCAGGCTGATCTGAGGCTTTGCTGGTCGCACATACCACATTGTTGGAAATCTCATGCACTGGCTCATTTAATAGCAGCCACTCGTGGTATGGAAAACACTTTCTTTATCTTGTGGTTTAAGCCCTCCAGTCCATTAATTTTCGTTTGAAGGGTTGTATATTTCATTTTTATTTAAATTTTGATAGAACATTCTGTAAGCAAACAGTAAAGACCTACTTGGTCTGCACGGTTTACCTATGTTCCACAAAAAGGACGCTTGGCTCACATACAAATGAGCCAAGATTTGACAGAAGGGACCTTCTGGCAATAAAAGTCAAAAGTGAGATATTCACAGAGAAAGAAAGACCTAGCTGTTGTGGACAATTACAGAAAAGTTTGAAGATATTATCTTTACAAATAATAAAGAATATGAGCGCTTAAACTGGTATAGATGGTGCGTGTTAAACATGACGTCACTTAACATTGTTAATGACCTTCTGACGTCAACACCATTGTGTTCACATATGGTGCTAATACAAAGACGCTAGGAGCAATATTTCAAGAATGCTCCATGTTTCTGTAAATGTGATGTGTATGCTATTGCATAGACTGCACAAATAGCCCACATACGCACATCCCGTGTTTGCAAAAGCATTTGAAATGAGGTACCCTATTTTAAAGGAAGTGTGTAGTCCATATTGACAGCTGTTGCCATGGCAACATACATTATACATATCACTTAATTTTATCAGAACTGTTTGGGCCTTTGATTGTATTACAAGTTAGATGCAATTTGACTCTATTGTTAGAACATGCAAAATCTTGAAAATATGGACGTTTTTGAAATTTTGATAACACAAAAACTGCTAAAATGCCCGAAGGACCCTTTTGTCAGATCCGCGCTCAAATGTAGGTTGATGCGTAAAAATTGTTCCTTATACATTTGAGCCGCGACATGATGTTTCCAACAATGTGGTATGTGCGACCAGCAAGCCTCAAATCAGCCTGCGCATATGCACAGCCTGATCAGAGCCTTTGGAAGTCGCTTAAATATTTTTTTTGACTGTTAAGTTACTGACCGAACATCATTTGGAGGTCCTAAGCTTAACAGGAGGCTGTACATGCTCGTCTCAGTCTACACTTGTCAAAATGCCATATTATTTGCGGCTCATTTGAAGGTGCATGCTTAGTTATCCATTTGACCATACAATTTTGTTTTTTCTCTGAATACTCTTATGCACGTAAACGGAGCCATGCGGATCCAGAGGGAGTCACAGGGGGTTTAGACCCCCCCCCCCGCTGAAAAATCACAAAAATATTGGGTTTCTTAGCAATACTGGTCCAAATCTCCTGTAAAACCACAAAGGTTACAAGCCAGCATTCAGTATTGGGCCACCATCGGCCGCTTATAGTGGTATTTGGATCCTCTCTCCCTTAATCAACTAAAAAAACGTCAAAAAAAATTGGACCCCCTCTGAAAAAACTTTCTGGATCCGCGCATGAGAGCCGTAGCTTGAAAACACACCAGCGAAGGACTGTAGTAGAAGTATGCAGAATATCATGCATGAATCGAGAAAGTTTTGTAAGAGAGTGTCCAACTCTGTTAACGTTTTTTAGTATATGGGAGAGGGGGGGGGGGGGGGGAGA
Source organism: Loripinus fragilis (assembly GCA_964019695.1). Lineage (NCBI taxonomy): Eukaryota > Metazoa > Mollusca > Bivalvia > Lucinida > Lucinidae > Loripinus > Loripinus fragilis. The sequence goes on along the minus strand of OZ026514.1, from coordinate 108,997,857 downwards.
GGATCAAAACACCACCAAAAGCGGGACGATATCGGCCTGCAAGCGAAACGCCATTTAAAATGCTGGTTTGATAGCTTTGTGATTTTTAGTTTTTTTTATTCTTTTCACGACAGGATATTTATGGGTTAAGACTCAGAGGAGGGGTTGGGGGGTACTCCAACATTTTTATGTACACGTAGGCTTGGCCGATTTTTGGGGGTCAAATTTTTAATTTCGATATTTTGGGGTTTTTAGAAAAATGATATTTTTTGCTAGGCGCGAAGATTCTTATGGATATTGGGGGAGGGGAGGGGGTTACCACTTAATAGGACTGTTTTATGGGTCATTTTAGGTTTTTTTGAAGGTAAATGTAGAGAATGGGCATTTTTTTTTTTTTTGGGGGGGGGGGGGGTTGCTAAAATTTCAAATACTTTTTTTTGGCATGTCTGCTATTTTTTAGGGTTAACAGCAGATTCTAGGGCCGCACCAATATAGCAAGAGTAAAGGACAGTACCCCACCTACGTACGCAACAGGCACACACGCATGCATGCACGCACACAATCTCGACAAACTCACCCTGGGGTTAGAATGGTGAGGTTTAAGGATAACTCCTTGAATACCCATTTTAAATGTATTGAGGACTGGGAAACAATATACAGCCTTTTATTTATCTTTTTTTTTTATTGATTATTGAAACTATTCATCGCCATGCCCCATTTACTTCAGCGACCTCGCGTTTACCGCCGAGCCGTTTTCACGATCTTGCGCAGTAAGGCGAAGCATACGCGAAAAGTACCTTACCAGTGTGTGCAATAAAGTATGGAAGGGGATTACCGCCAATATTCTATGCATACAAGTTGGCATTCTCATTTTATTTTGTAAATTGTGTCATTATGCAAATTGTCATTTACAAGTCGTTTCAATCGTAATCAGTTTCAGATCATGTCATTTCTCGATTTTCAAGCTGACAAAAGGCAGAACTAGTTGTCATAATACAAAAGTGAATATGCCAAGTATTTCGACGCCAGGAGGTATCAATTTTATAGGCTATTAATAATTTCCCCAATGCAAGTAACCCTTGCTGCAAAAGGTAATATGGATAATTTTTACCGAGAAATTCCTCCTATGTATAATGTGAGAAAACTTTGTCCTGTCCCTCCAAGCTCAGACAAAAACAATATATGTATCACTGAGTCCAAGCTCCAAGCTATGGCAGAACATGTTCATCCAATCTGAGCAATACTGTATCTTTAAATTGCCTCCCTTTAATACTTCAGCTGTATTATATCTATTTTCTATGTTTTCATGACAGCTGATGTATTTATAAAGTCTTTTTCTACAATTGTTTTCCCTGTTTATGGATACAAATAAAAGAAATGCCAGCGAACTGTCAGTGTTTGTTTTTCTTTTAAAGAAATTAGTCCATTTTGACTTGCTTTTAACTAATTGTATTGGGACCGGTGATATGTTGATGGACAGCTTTGTTATTTACTTATTAACTTGATTTTTGCTTGTCTTGTATGCAGGTACTATTATGCCAGCCAAGAGTAGAAGTGACGTCATGTTTTGTTTACAAAGTTATGGGACTTACCTTTTATGACAGGATTAATTGATCTATCGATTCGAGTTAGCTCAAGTGGTAGCGTGGAGGATTACTAAACAACAACGAAATTTTTAGGTTCGAATCTCACTGGCTACTCTTTTTTATTCAGTTTTTTTTTTTCATTTTTCGGGGGACGGGGTTGTCTAATTCTATTATTCTCTTCATGTCTTATTTTTGTTCTTTTTATTATTTTTTATTTATTTTTTATCCCTCGCAAAATGGCGAAATCACTCTGTTGTTTACTGATAATTAGGTTAATCTTGCCCTAGTCGCGAATTTTGACGTCGCAAATATGTCTTTTAACGCTTTTCGCGTATATTTCCGAATTAACAGTAGTTTGTGTTGTTACAGTTGTTACAGATATTTTATACATGTATATGTGCATTATACATGTTAAAAGGGGTAATAAAATAAAAAATAATAAAAAATAAATAAAAAGAAAAAAATAAGACATGAAGAGAATATTAAAATCAGACCCCCACTCCCCCCCCCCCCCCCCCCCCCCCCCCCCCCCCCCCCCGAAAAAAAAAATTGAATAAAAAGAGCAGCCAGTGAGATTCGAACCTTAAAAAAATTCGTTGTGGTTTAGTAATCCTCCACGCTACCATTTGAGCTAACTCGAATGGATAGATAAATTGTGTATTAATCCTGTCATTAAAGGTAAGTTCCATAACTTTGTAAACAAAACTTGACGTCACTTCTACTCTTGGCTGGCAGAATAATATATCACATCAATATTTTATTGACTATTAGTTAGAAAAAAGTCGTTGCACGCTTCACTAATCATAACTGTAATCAGAGAGGTCTTGTGTCAATAAAAGGTAAACCCACATTTTAGACAAACACGTGTGTCTTTTGGTATTTATATCCTTACTAAGGCATTATAGTTTTCACTGGATGCTGCAGCTCAGTGGATTGATGATCACACCTAAATATTGCAACCTGACTTTTTATACAGACGTTCGAATCCCTGAGTGTGTTTTTTGTGTTGCTTTTTTCATTTTAAAGTTTTTACTCCTTTGAAGTGACGTTGTGGTGAAATTTGAATTACCTTGAAAAGAAACAAACAGTGCTGGGTTCAGAAGGGGTTCAGGGGGTTCAGAAACAAAATATATCATTTTCACAGGAATATAAATGAGATAAAAAATCTGCAAATTGCCCCACCCTTTGTTCATCCCACATCCTTGATCCGTCCCTAAGCAAAAATACAATTGTCTCAGTAAATGCAGCAGTCTGGGCAGTGTGCTGCAGTTATGTTCAGGCGGTAGATATAGATATTTGGAGAGATCCATTGCAGTCAATGGTGGAAGAAATTGAGAAATTTCATGTGATGAAGACACAGGTTCTGCATCTGAGTGCATGGACTACTTGGACACTGTCAAAGTCCTAGAATGTCAAACGCCTCTCTGAAAACTGCAAAACTTTAACCAGCTGAAATATAATTGACGCCAGCTCATGATATTTTATCACTTATCGCATATCACACTGGTAAATGTAAAGGTCGATTTGGTGGTATTTATGCGTATTGCCGGTTCTTCATAGACCGGAAGTGGTAGATATTGGTGTTAATACTTTACAGAAAAACATGCCATATACCACCAAATCCACGTGTACATTTACCAGTGTGATATGTGTAAAGTAATGCTTTGAACATCAATGCACAGCTTTCAAGTGGGACTTTAGGACTGAGTTTGTGCATTTCCACAGGTTTGTCTGATCTAATGCGATAAAAACAAAAGATCTCATATGCTGGCATTATGTTTATAATTACAAATACATCTTGTACTGATGTTTCAAAGATGCATGATAATATGACTAAACTATTTTTAATTGAAACATGTAAACAACAGTAAATGTATAACTGCAGTTAGGGGTAGTTTATGATATGTACCTGTTTAAATCACCTACTACCTGGATAAGTTCATATTTTTGTTTACAACGATTCTCATCTATCTTTGAATCAATAGTATATGTGTAGATAAAATGCCATCAAAAAATATATTAAAATTGAAAAATAAACTATTAAAAATGTGAAAAAAAAATAAGATGAAAAAATATGTAAGGAAATAAAAAAAAACGAACACAGTAGAGTATATTGATATGCCCATAAAATGCTATACAATGGGACTCGAACCTGTACCTTATTTCATAGCTCACATTGAACACTTTTGGACCTTTGCCCTCTTCCTAAAGAGCCATGGAGGCTTTGATTGTGACGTCGAGTATTTAACAGTAAGTCCATATATCGTTTTATCTGCAATGTTTTCATTTTTTTCTGAATTAACTTGAATGAATGAATAATGGTAATAAGCTGCTACACCTTTTTCTATTGGACATAACCCATGACGACCGGTACTCTTACTGTTTACTTCTTGAAAAGGTTTTCATCCAACATCTGTGCACGACCACTTAAGAGGAATTACAGCTAATTCTTCAAAGCAATTAACGTTCAGGGGAGTACCACTATTAAATTCTTTGTGTGAATTAACTTGAATTTCATTGTTAATGCTAGCTTGCTCAATACAAACAATAATGCATGTTTCGTTAAACATGTGAGCCAGCAATAATACAGCAAATGAATATTTTTTCTTAAGTATTATCTGATATTTGCTTGCAAACAAAGATGTGCAGAGTATTAATGCCAATGACAATATTATATTTAAACCATGGCTAGTAGACTGCCTACCACAGGGGGGACTTAGTTCAGTATAATTTCTAAAACTATATACTATAAAATGCATAATGACACATGTTAGAACTGTGGCAACTGGGGAATTACCGTGTTACAGCCATGTTGACTATGTTACCCTATACGGATTCAAACCATACCGTGAAAATGCAAAGTTACACCTAATTCAGATTTATCTAAATGCTGATTGCATATTAAACACTTCTGTAATCATCGAATGCAGCATAAACCTAGTATGTTTGAAATCAATACTGAATCGTATATGCATATGATGTAACAGTTATATACGTTGCTTACTTTCATATATATATAACTATTTAGTACAAAGTTATCACTAGACCATGCGTTGTCAAAACCTTGGAGATTAGGCCTAGTTTTGTTCACTATGGTTTCTTAAACAACATTTAAAAAGCCACTTGATTCTTAGAAATATTCTCTTTCATTTTTACTATTTTATTGTAGGCATTAATAAATGTGTGCACTCTGATAATGCATTGACATTTTTGTTTTGCATGATTTCCGCATTATTCCTGTCAATTAGACTTAGTCAAATGGTGAAATTTTATTTTATATTACTTGACTTTTTGCTTACTGGAAAGGCGGCAACTTTAATATTCATATCTGGGCGTGGTTCTGCTATTTCATCTGCTAAGGAAGGGAAATCGGGTTTTATTCATAATTTGGTAAAGAGTTAATCAGCTTTATGGGCCGCGCAAACGTTCGTGCATTTTATGAAAATCCTAACCGTATGCACACTGAACTCACATTTATTAACCCTTAAAGCGCATAATCACAAAATGTATGTTATTGCTTTCAGCAAAAATATTTGAAACCTCAAAGACAAACAGTGTGGACCCAGATCGGACTGCTCCTGTAGGAGCAGTCTGATCTGGGTCCACAATGTTTGCATCTATGCTTATGTTAAATAGACATTTCAAATGCAATTAATAAGGACTAAATAACGTGTTTTGCGTCTATACTGAGGTAATGGCGCAAGATGATAAGTTACTTTTGAATAATTCAGCTTTAACCTATGTCTAAGGTTGACCAGTCCTAATTACACATTCATGAGGTGCCGCTTTTACAGTAACCAAAAAGTCAAGTAATATGAAATATTTAGCATGCCATGTGAAAACATTTATATTATTGAAATATATAACATCCTATTTTAAGATTTTAATAACTAGTTACGCAAATATAAATCAAATGGTCCCAAAAACATTTGATCTTGGTACTCATAGAAGTATCAAGCTTTGAATGCTTTGTTGAGTCTGTGCGAATTTGTAAGAATACAGCCTGTGATGTTCTTTGATCTGATTATGATTACTTTGTGTCCTTTCTAGTTTTGAAATTATCTTGACGAGGAAGAGAGAGATGGTTGCCTTGCTTTTACTGTCGTTTAGATGTCTTGTTACTGTAAATGTTTAGTCGCTCTTCCTCACAGTGCTGTGGGTTGGTCTGCAGTATATGATTGTGGTATTTCCTGATTATACTCACTTAATTTTGTAGACTCAACAGAGTCTTTGCTACTCGCATACACAAAGTATGTCTATAGATAAAGACTCATACCAGAATTCAGAAGCGTGCCCAACTGCATCAGCGTAAGCAATTAAAGAAGGCATTTGCTTATCTAATGAGCTGGTCAAGAGCTCAATTTTTTCATCTTATTGCAATGAAATTCGAAGCTTCACGGTATAAGGTATGTGCTATTTGTAGAACTCCATTATACTGCTTCAGGGACTGAAATACGCCAAATTTTGAAATTTCAATGACCTTTGTTTGATTTGATTCTTTACGTCCCATCAACAATCTTTCAGTTAAACAGGGACGGGTCTTCCTATGTTGAACCAGTACTAAGCTAGGATAAATGTGTCTTGCTCAAGGACCACAACACAGTGACGCCGGTGATGCTCGAACCCGCGGCCCTTCGGTCTCGAGTCAAGCACTCTACCACTGAGCCACTGCGCTCCATCCAAAAAAATTACCTCTGGTTTACTTTACGTATAATTTCAGAATTGCAAACCCATTGGATTCAGATCTGGCTCCAATATGTTTACAAAAGCTGTGTACACTAGCAAGAATTTTAACCAACTCGTAATCAAATAATATGCTATAAAATTTTACCATTGTAACTGAAAATATAGTCTGCTGAAGTCGTCTTCTAATTATATGTGGTGACATTATTGACTAATGTATGTGTAGAGGCAAACAATGTGGTCGTAGACCAGACAGTCTGATTTGGATCTTCGCCGTTTGTCGAGCTTCGAAGACGCGTCCAAAACATACCAACAGACTGCAAAAGCAGACGACTTTTGTGATTAGCGCTATAAAATCTCGTCATTAACCAGATTATTGATCAAATCTGGGAAAAAAATGAGTTTTCTCTCTTTTGTCATCTGTATATTTTCGAGATACGAATCAAATCATATTTAATTCATTGTTATGTTACTCTTTGCATGCTGAGTAATTTGCATGTTTTTGTCGTCGGGTTTTTTTATATTTTTTTTTCATTTATCAAAATGATGTTTTTTCTTTCAAAATAATATTTCCAGAATACCATCAGAGTTTATAGTAGTTTGGATCCAGATTAGCCCCCACATTTTGTCGGTATTTATATGGGTCAAAATATCGCTACTGGCAGATATTTTTTTTTTAAAAAAAGTTACTGATGCGTGTCCGGGTATTTCAAGGTGAAACTTGGCCTGCTATTGTATTAGCCTGTTCTGTTACAATATTTTATCTTTTTAATACATCGTCCAAGGTTCTGAATGTACAACAGTGTGGATCCTGGCCAGTCTGGGTAAAACAAATTATATTTCACTTTTGTTGTTTCTTGAAAACATGATATAGTCGTATCAGCATTGCAATGGTTAACCCTTAATGCGCCAATCGCAACAAAAGTCGTCTGTTTTTCTCGTCTGCTGAACTGTTTCAGAAGCCTCGATGGCAAACAGTGTGGACCCAGATCAGAGTCCACGCTGTTTGCTTCTATACTTAATTCGTCAATAATGTTAGGCAATTATTTGCAGCAGACGACTTCAGCAGCCGACATTTTCAGATGCATTATTTTATTTGGGGCTTTAAGGGTCTAAACATTCTATTAATGTACTTGTATCTACACGCTCTGGCGAGGTTGGCTTCTGTACTGAGGCGAGTTCAACAATGCGAGCGCTTTCAAGCGCTCGTAGTACTGATGTCAGGTTTTACACACTACGAATAAAGATAGGTATACTTCTACAATATTTACCTGATCCTGACCTTTATGCATGGATAAATTATTACAGTTATTACACTTAATATATATTTTTTGTGATGGATCGTGTGCAATCGGTATGTTCCGAGCAGTTACGAAAATAAACGTCTTGGTGAAATTGCTATAATATCCGTTGATAACTCCAAAAAGTTGTACAACTTCTTGATGCTGGGAGCTATTAGAGGTCAGTTTGCGAATACGCCTCAAAACAAACAAACACCCCTGCTCTTGACTCCAAAGCAAAATATATCAGTTATAGCTCGTCAGAGCATTTCTATAAAGAGCATCAAGGAGGTCTTTATATGAGCCACAACATGAGATTTCCAACAATGTGGTATGTATGATATGCAAAAGGCTCAGACCAGCCTGCGCATGCGCACACTATGATCAGAGCCTATGCTGATCGCCTGAATATTCGATGCCTGGTAAGCTACTGATGAACAGCATGTAGAGTTTCTATTCTTAAAAGGAGGCTCCACAGACTTACCAGTGTCTATTAATGTCAAAATGCCACATTGTAGGAATTATCATGTCGAAAACTGAAGAGGTGACATTTGAGAGATAAAGCTACAGTGTTACGGATCAGACGTGAGAATGTTGTTGTCATCAAACAGATCAAATTGTGTAAAATGGTGAATAAAATGGATAAACGATATTGCAAAAAGGAGAGAAAAAAATAATGAAAAAAAATAGTTACATTAATAAATGTCGCGTATGGGATTCGAACTTTACAACGCAGTGCTTAAAATATAAATGTGATATATTCACGTGTTCTACCACCTGGGCCATTCAGGTAACCTGATAAGACATTTGATCATTATAGCGGTATATAAATTTACTGTGCTTTAAAGTATCACGTGATTTCCGAATAAAAACATACGATGAACGCCGAAGATATATTTAGATACACAATCGGCTGTTAAATTATGTTAATGATAAAGGCCAGGATCAGGTAAATATTTTCAAGGAATGCTAGAACAACGAGCGCCCGCGAGCTCTCGCATTGTTGAACTACCTCAGATATATCATTTCAGAGGAGACTATATTGTATTTTCACTTAGGGGATAACTAAATTCAATTTTTTCATTTGGGGAGGTATATCGTCAGATATACGGTCGGAAATCACGTTTTACGGCGACTCGTAAGCGGAGCTGTAAAACGTGATTTCCGAACGTGTATCGGACGATATACCTCCCCAAATGAAAAATTTGAATATGGTTATCCCCATTCTAATGCACCATTAACATTTCCCTTCATAAAGGCATAAAACCGCTTGCCAGCTGCATATATGTGCTTGTCTACCAATGAAAAGTAGCGTTACGTAATGACGTAGGTTTCCGACGGTACGAGTATATGGTAGCATTCTACTAAATATTCATGAAGTATGGCCACGCCATTTTGGGGGAGAAAGTAGTCATCAGAAAAAAAAACACTGTGGATCATTTCATTGGTCATATTCCTTTTGCTTCATTGGAAGGTGATAAGAGGCCAGATAAAATAAATCAAAAATCAAGAGAGTTTGAACATTTTATGCCCTAAGCAGGAGAATAATGTTTCGATTTTTAGATTACCCCCTCTGATAAAAATCATCTGTTTATTTGCTGCGGACTAGGGGGTTCCCCAGACTAATTTTTGAGATGGGAAACCTCCATATTTTTCATCATAAATCAAATAAGCTATGGCAGGATTTTCAAATAAAAGACTTTTGTCAAAATTGTATGTGTGAATAATTTTTGAGAATGGGTTACTTTACTGCTATTTTGCACTGTAGGCAATGGAAAATATTTAGTGGACAACCTCCATATCGCAGGATGTACTGTAGCATTTATAACGTTATTCAATCAGACGCCGCGTTGCATTTGCAAGTGCATTAGAATATAGTTTGTTTTTTAGTACAGATAAACAAAAAAGCTTTGAAGCGTGACTGTATTTACAATATTGATATGTTGTTTTCAGGAATACACAAGTATTTACATTTACTATAATAGCTTTGACAAATACAGATGTTCCAGCCCAACTGGCCCATTTTTTAAACGCACTCAGCATCAATCCCAAAGGCCATAAATCAGAGGTCGTGGTAAATGTACATCAATACCTCCAGTGGCTATTGGTGTAGTTTTTTTCTGATTATTAATGAATTTTTTTGTAATGTTTACATTTGTTCCATACAACGTCTGCGTACTCTAATAAGAGGAAGTATCAATAATTTCAAGATGAATTTTCGAACACTTATAATATGACATATACGGTATTTAGATAATATTTCACAATTTTCAGACAACTCAGATTACCTAACTTGACTCATAAGCATCAAAATAAGGTAATCTTTTCTAGCGATTGCACTTGGCATGCATATCATGAATTAGTTAAATATAGCATATGCAATCGAATCAATATAATTTGCAAAGTAACATGAAATTCTATTGCATTGCGATTATTCACGCTTCATTTATACGCCTACTTGACGTCGTTCAGAATACGGTGAAGGCCCCTAACGTTGCGCACATACGCCTTTAAACATCTGTTGGATATAACAAGATAGAAACAATCTTAGAAATTTGTGCACATCCAAATAAAGTAATTATTATACTTTGTTTACACAAAGTTCAAAATGAAAAACACATTTTCCCAATCTCTAGCAACCTTGATTTAAAGGGCACAATCCCCTGTTTTAAATTTAGGATAACAAAAAAAGTCCCCTAACATTGCGCACTTTTCTGCAAAATTTTAAATAACCTCTCTTTAATTAATTACTTTTACAAAATGCACCAGGGAAAGTATAACACCAGGTTGTTCTCAACAATTTACTTAATCAATAACTTGATTTAAAAGTAAATCATTTGAAATTAAGGTCAGAAAGTTTTTAATATTGAACATTTGCCAATTTTTGCGGAAATCCACCCCTCCTCAGCACTCAGCAGCGAAACGATAAAGTGATTACCTTTTGTTGGTTTTCTCTCTCCAAAAGCAACCCGATATTGAAGATCAAAAAAGATTTTATCTGATTAAATGCAGCATAGTCACATTTGTCTAGTGCACAATGTAAGGGGCCACATATTGTTAAGGGCCGTGCAATGTAAGGGAACTTGACTGCAATTGTCAACAAAATGGATCGACGTAACTATAGAAAAAAACCTTGCCATCTTTTAGCATTTAACTAATGTGGTTTGTCAGTACAGAAGCCATTTGAAAGCCGCACGCGGAGATGGCGATGAGCTGGATGGGTCATTTTAGTGCTGATTTTCACAGTTATCCCAAGAGAATGGCAAACAATCGGAATTGCTTCGACCAATTCCGCGATATTCCGTGGAATCAGACCTCGGTTGTACTTCGAGGATTTACTTTAATAACGCGCATGATAGCGTGACGCTGACGTTATATAACGTGACACTGACGTCACAGAAACCACGTTAACACAAAAACAAGTGTGATTGCAGCAAAACAAACGGCTTAAATGAAGTTTATGTTTTTTCAATAAAATATCCCTATAGCGATATATTATTGAAAAAAAGCATAAATTTCATTTATTCTGTTGATCAAACTTTTTGGATATTCAGAATAATTGATTTTAACAGAGCCAAACCCACATGCTGCAGAACTGATTTACCATACGCCAGTTTCCGCCTTACAAAATGCAGCTTTTTGGTACATAGTACTACGCGTGATGCTCCTTACATACACCCGAGCCATGATTCGATTATCGAATTGTGGCGTTCTTTCCCTATTGGATGGCAAAAAGAAACTATTTGAATAGTCTTTGTTGTGACAAATTTGTGACATCAACCATCTCTATTGAAAACACAGACACACACACACACGAACGCACGCACGCACGCGCGCACACACACACACAACTGCTCTGTGTATTTTTAAATTTTTTAGGTTTTATTTTACTTACATGCACAATTGACCGTAAGAAAAGATCTGAGTTTTTTTCATCTTAAATATATATTGCCTTAAATGAGCTATTGTACAGCCTACTCCCAGTCTTAAGGAGCCAATTTTGGTACATGTATTACCATTTAAGTACAATGATGTGAACACAATTTCAATTTGTTGATAGCTTACTTATTTGAGACTTTCTTGTTTGTATATATGCAGGTTTATCACCAAGATTCTAAGGTCAGAGTGCTTTTCAAAGAATATTATATATAAAACATGACACAAACAATTAGCAAAACCACTGTCTGGCGTAAGAGATGATAATTCAGAATAAATGAATGTATTTCACATGTGTATCTCAAGAAACCTTCTATATATAGCCTGACTTCAAAGAATAGGAGGGGTGGCGAGAAGAACATAAAGTCCGACATAGAACGTATATGATCTGGAAATAAAAATAAAATGCAAGTATACGAAAGCATATGTAAACCAGCATAAATTCCGGATCTATTGCCCATATATTGTATACAATAGTCTTTACTTATAATGGATAGGTCCCATGTATTGCCTGTTATGTTTGACCATGCTTCACAAAATGTTGAACTCTTGCATCTACCTTTGCTGATGGCAATGGAATGCTTGGCAAGGGAGGAAATGAATTGTTATTTATTTGTCGGACCTCAAACTCTATGACGGTTCTGCCTTAAATACTTATCTGTAGATGATAGGGTAGGGGCCTGCTGTCGTGTCCTTGGTCAGGACCACTGGGGTTTAACTGTTCTAGTATTCAGTGGTATGTACTGTTGGGTCCTTAGTTATGTTTTATCTCTTTTTTATATCTTTATTTGTATGTACTAGGGGATGATGCATCGATAAGTTAGAAATCTTTCATTCAAACCAAAATCTATCTGTCTTTATCCACATTAGAAAAATGTGTGGGGCTGGTACCCTTTTACATGTTTAAGCCCTCCAATATTTTTACTGACTTTTCCAAGGGGTGCTTCTTTCGAAAGTCCTTTTGCTCTTTACTGTTCACGTTTTTCTTTACTATACTGTCTTGTCTGTTTCCTTGTAACCTTGTGATCACCAGTTTAAAATGGCTGACTTCTTCACTCTCTTGTTTGTGATGTTTTCGTGTGTTTTTGTCACTTTCCCTTATGGTGTCTCTGGTCAGGTGTGGTACTTGATTTTATCAATTCCTGATCTTTGCCTTCTTCTTTATAGAAACGACCATGCTCCCCTCTTTAGTTCTTTAGTTACCTTTTTCTGGTAGCTCCTATTATAAGATAAAGAGGCGGTTAGATGAGATATATTTCTTAATCTCCCCTTTATTCCTGTCAAAAGACTGAGGTCTTTTTTGACCTCACATAGACTGAGCTTTTTCAAACACTTTTGACAACATCTGATACTGTTGGCCTGAAATATCTCTTTCAGAGATTTCAGATACCAGATTTCCAAACAATGTGTCATAATCCAGGGGAGCTGCTCTGAGGGCATCCTTGCTAATTGACAATATATCTGCATTTCTACACCAAATCCCTCACGACTTCTGAATATGAAACCATATCAAATGATTTCTCATTATCATGCCATTTGGATTTTCCTAATGTAAATAAAATCATTTTGACCCAAGGTTCCTCCTGGTGGGGCCATTTATCCCCATGTAACTCAAAACATCCCCAAATAGCATCTCCCGAATGAACGGTGTCTCCTTCCTGTTCAGACTGATCCTGGTTAGAATTAGGGGAATATGGTGAGACATCAGAATACTGATCTTTCTCTCTGTATGAGAACGCATAATCTACTTGATTATTCATAAAATCTTGACTAGATTCTTTGATTGGAAGATCCCATAGACTGGCTGGAAGGCTTGATCATGCCTACTGGGTATCCCATTTTAAGTGCTCTTACATATGAGGACAATTCGTTAAGAGCGTTCAAAACGGAAATATTAAAATCCTGGTGTGAACAATTTAGGGTTGGGAACCTAGGACTCACAGATGAAGAAGGTCCCATGAACCTCCACCCCCTCATGAGGAATTGACTTCCGTGTAGATATGTTGAGGCATTATGAATTGCTGATAAGGTGGAGCATTTGAATAATGTGCCTGATAACTTGACTGAAAAAAACAACCTGTTGACGTAAAGTATTCTAAGGGAATACTGACCCTGACCAAAGAAATATTCAGCGCAGGTGATTTTGTAACATGTACAGTACTCATTTCCGGTGCTGAATAATCTTGAGGCTGATATGCTGTTCCATCTGGACCAATAATATAATTTCCATCACCAGAATCCCCAGCGGACTGTGTTAAACAAGCACCAGAATCAATCAGCATTTGTACTGGATTGTCAGTATTTGAAACAGTATTATTTCAGTACCCAAACAGCACCAGAATGTGTCGCATCTGCAACAGAATTCAACATGCCTAAGATCACTGATTCATTTCGGTTTGGAACATGAGTTTGATAACTTAAGTCTTTCAACCTTATCTGAGTAGCATAAGACATGTCAGATTTTAAGCCTGAAGCAGCCTGAGCTAACCTGTCAGACTGTTTTGAAGGACAACTTTGAATATACGTAGATTTGCCAGCAAGGTAATTGTGTTTACTGCTGCTCCTTACTGGGAGGAGGGAAATCAGAATCTGCACAAATCCGTTCATCTTATAAGGTATTCATTGACAGAGAAGACTGATATCTAACATTGGATTGCAAACCAACAGCGTTGCGCACACTATTGCGCACACTATTGGCGTAGGAATGCATGTTTTAAAGCGTATTCTGAGAATTAACCCCAGAACCAGATGGAATATCTGTGCGAGTACAGCTCAATATGAAGGAAGAAGTGACATTTCCAGTACAGTTAATGTTCTAAAATTTCAAACAAATTCCTCTTTCTGTTCTCAAATAAAATACTGGCAATTAGGAGCGGAATTCACAAAATGCTTGCCAGAATAGCAAACAGGGAAGACCCTAATCAGACTGCTTCTTCAGAAGCAGTCTGATTTGGGCCTGCCCTGTTTGTCTAGGCCTTTTTGGCAGACAACTAGTGTTTGAAATTTTAGAACATTTACTGTATTGCCCATAACAGAAACATCTATTAATGGTGGCTTAGCCACTAAAGATGTAAAGCAAGTGGCAACACTCCCTTGCATAACTTTAACTGACCCAGCTTTGCTTTTAGTTCAAATTTGTTCTCTGTCTTGACCACGTTTAAACCGGGTGTTTTAGTATTTGTTCTCTGTCTTGTTCACGTTTAAACCGGGTGTTTTAGTATTTGTTCTCTGTCTTGACCACGTTTAAACCGGGTGTTTTAGTATTTGTTCTCTGTCTTGACCACGTTTCAACCGGGTGTTTTAGTATTTGTTCTCTGTCTTGACCACGTTTAAACCGGTTGTTTTAGTATTTGTTCTCTGTCTTGACCACGTTTAAACCAGGTGTTTTAGCATTTGTTCTCTGTCTTGACCACGTTTAAACTGGGTGTTTTAGTATTTGTTCTCTGTCTTGACCACGTTTAAACTGGGTGTTTTAGTATTTGTTCTCTGTCTTGACCACGTTTAAACCGGGTGTTTTAGTATTTGTTCTCTGTCTTGACCACGTTTAAACCGGGTGTTTTAGTATTTGTTCTCTGTCTTGACCACGTTTAAACCGGGTGTTTTAGTATTTGTTCTCTGTCTTGACCACGTTTAAACCGGGTGTTTTAGTATTTGTTCTCTGTCTTGACCACGTTTAAACCGGGTGTTTTACTATTTGTTCTGTCTTGACCACGTTTAAACAGAGTTACTTACTTGACTAACCTTGTTTTTCGTATTACGTTTCTTGGATGACATTTTCTTGGAGATGTCGGCCATTTGGTTCTATTTCGGAATACTGGAAGTTAAACTCCAAAACAGGTTTTTCCTGCTTAATCATGCTGTTTAGGAAATAAGAAATGACAATTTTTTGACTGAAGAGCCATGGTGAAAGGAAACAAAAGTGAAAAAATAGAATAAAGCCAACTAAATACAGCATGGATGGACTTGAATCATTCCTAAAGTATAAGCCAGTTTTAAGAAGGAAGGAATTTGATGATTTCAAAAGGTTGAGTTGGCAAAAACTGGATTTTCAGACATTTACATCGGTGCAAGGTAGACACATGCACTTGATATTTATCATGAAGTAGGAGGACAGTTCATGGCCAAAAGTTTTATTTTGGTTTGAATCTGGAAAATTTACGAAAGTAATGCTTTTAAGGTTATATAGAGCTTTCTAGGTGATGTATTACTGACATCAAATATGCAACTTGGCATAATAAACGAGCAAAGGAATTGTTTTGATGTTAACGTATTTGATTGCACTATCAGGGCAAATGTTATCAATTTTAACCTTTACAACAGATCATGAAATGTGACAGCCTTGTTTGTGTAAGCATTTAGAAAATAGATTCGGGTATCGATCTGCATGATCGGTACCGGGGATCGGTACCCGAATCTATTCCTAAATGCTTACATAAATCACCATGCACATACTTAATATTTAAAGATGATCTAATTCTATGGTCCTTTAGGCATATGACATGTTTTTCTATATAGTATTAACACCAATATCTACCACTTTCCAGTCTATGAAGTTCCAGCAATACGTGTAAATACCACCAAATCGACGTATACATTTACCAGTTTGAAAAGGCTTCAAGTCAACCATTTTGTTTGATACTGGCACAGGCGGCACATACAAAGAAACCTATCAGCACAAACGATGAGGACCATAGAAAACACTTTTAACTATTTAAAAAAAAGGTAAATTAATGTACGCACATATAAAAATATGTACTTTTGTAAGAGCTTTCATATGTAGTAAAGGCATCCAGCATGCAAAATACATTAAGTAATTCTAATAATTAGTTGGTATAATGTTTTCTTTCTCTAGCCCAAATTTTATCTCTACTTTGTTGCAATTTGAGAAAATAACATAGGTAGCAGGCTTTTACAGGCTTAGCCCCTACTTACAGAGTGCAACCATCTCTTATTTAACACAACTTGGATTGTTCTTTATTTTAGGACGTGTCCAAATAAATCTCTAGGTTGATTGAACAGGATCTGTCACAACATGCAGAAGACAATACCAGGCGATGATTCTACTGGTTGCGAGGTAATTAGAAAGCTTCGGCTCAATTCGAGAATCAAGCCTCGGATGTATTTAAGGTGTAATATTATGTATAAATGTTTAATTTTAGGCCAACCTTTAACTATTGTTGACTTTCTGAGGGTCCAGAAACTATAGTTTCAAGTTTCAAGTTTAGTTTATTTCACCTAGTCTCAGTAAACAACAAGAGAATACAAGAGATACAATAGTACATTTTTTCATCAAAATGGTGGCAATAAATATCAGTTGCAGCTGGCACAATTTTAAGCATTAAAGCAAATACATGTAACTGTCAATTTGTATTCCATGTTGGGACATGAGCAAGCATGATTTGAATTTCCACTCAAGATTATTTCAATCAGCATTGTCATTAAATCGTCTCAGTATTCCATCAAGATCTAAGTGTTTCTCAATGTACCCACCCACCATTTACTAGTTTCAAAAATTCTACTGTTTATAAGTTGAGCAGTATTTACTTTACACCACAAGCTCAGAAATCGCCTAAATTTAGGAAACATTGATTTTCTTTAATATGTTTAGATATTAATTTTTAGTTTTAAGTGACAGGGAACTATTTAGACTGCATTTAAAACTAACAGGTCGTTGAAAAAGAGCACTGTATAAAATGTTTCTATTTAGCAGTATTTGCAGTCAGAATTTGACATCTTTTCTGGAACTACTCAACGCTTGTGGTATAAGATATTAAGAAATATAATATCGCAACTCTTTGCCTTCTAGTGTCGTCTGCTGATACTCGTTGCAAACAGCTTGAACCCAGATCAGGCCCGACAAAACGTCGGGCCTGATCTGGATCCAAACTGTTTGACACTCCTTTTGTTTCAGAAATATATTTTCGAAGAAGTTAATTTTGAAAAAAATCAGAAGACGACAAAAAAGCATGAAATATTACCCAGCAGGTAAAATGTTAATAACGATGCCACTGCCTGGATACAGTGGTAAATCAATCATAGATCAAAGCTTGTCTGTTAATCAATATCGATTCTGATGTTAAGTCGGAGTCCTCAGTCTTAAATTATATTTGTTAGTATAGAAAGAAAATCACTTAAAATGGTTGACTATTTGCGCGTTATTGTTGTCTGATGATATTAACCTTTGCTAACAAGTTGGTCCGACAAATCGTCGGGCTTGATCTGGATCCAAACTGTTTGACCCTCTAGAGACTTTTTGAACAAGTTATTTTTTTTGGAGAAAAAATTCGTATAAAAAGAAAAACCAGCACGCAAAGTGTTAATTCTGTTCCTGCTGGCGGCGACTTTTGTCGTGTGCTGATAACCTTTGTAACAAGTTTGGACCAAGAGCAGGACCGACGTATTGTCGGTCGATCCTGACCTGTATCCAAACGGGCGACACTCTATTAATTTTCCCGAGAGATTTAAAAACAAAACAAAAACATGTTAATTTTCCGGAAAAAGTCAGCAGACGACAACGAAAGCATGAAAAGTTAGTTACCCAGTATGCACAGCGTTTAGCCCTAAAAGCGCCAAGAAAAAAATACATCTGAAAATTTCGTCTGCTGAAGTCGTCTGCTGCAAAACATTGCCTTACATAACCGACGAATAAGGTATAGAAGCAAACAGCGTGGGCCAAGAACAGACTGCTCCTATAGGAGCAGTCTGATCTGGGTCCACACTGTTTGCCATAGAGGCTTCTTAAACATTTCAGCAGACGAGAAAAGCAGACGACTTTTGATGCGATCTGCGCATTAAGGGTTAATAATGGAGATACATAAACTTGTATCTAGGTAACACTTGTCGCATAGACATTTCGCCCACAGTACTTATACTATTAAACCTATGTGTAGTCACACACTGATTAATATTCAAAATATGACTTGGGAAATTGTTCATGCTTGATTGTCGTCTGCTGATTTTTTTCAAAATCAACTTTTTCGAAAAATTTCTTTCAGGAATACCATCTGAGTGTCAAACAGATTGGATCCAGATCAGGCCCGACGTTTCGTCGGGCGGATTTGGGTCCAAACTGTTAGCAAAAGTTGTCATCAAACGAAACTTAATATTCGAAATATGACTTGGGAAGAAATAAAGAAATCCTACCTGTTTTATTAACCAGCCAATTGTATCTTTCATTAAATTGTATCCGGACACTTGTTAACGACTCCATCATCAAACAAGTGACTGAATCGACTTTTCTCCTTTCCGATCGGATATGTCACGGTTAAGTTTGTACGAGGGTCGTCTATAAAGTATCACGACATTGTCTCAATTCGTTATCAGGGTTGTCTGTGATTTATTTTCCATTGACAGAAAGTTCACGTACATAAAACGCTCTTCCAACGAGTGTCTGGATTAGAGGTGCTTGAAAAGACATGGGTTTAAATTGTCAATTTCCCATTTTAGATGGTAATGTTCCATGCTCTGTATCCTACGGAGTCTATATCTCTCAACTCATTCATTTTGCTAGAGCATCTAGCCATGTTGCTGACTTCAATACTCGCAATAAATTGTTAACTCAGAAACAAGGCTATCGGTATCATAAACTTCGTAAAACCTTTTCTAAATTTTATCGACGATACTGTGATACCAAGTTGGACTTAAATCTCGCTTGAGGCAAGGACTTTTGGAACCTGAGTTCTATGGTGACTTGGCGTATAAATTGAAAAAGATTGTTGGCTCTAATAATTTTTCAGCGCAATTTATTAAACTAATGTCCCATTATAAATAGATTGGCTATAACTTTAATGCATTGCAACAGACTGCATGCTTGGTGGTCAACACAATCACGGTTGCCAAATATGTTTTCCTCTTTAATTCCACGCCGGTTGGTCGGACTTCAGACTCTATGACGATTCTGACTTAAAGACTTATCTATGGATGAGATGGTAAGGGGTTGATGCTTTGGTTATTGTCAGGCATATGGGGTTTACCTGTTGGATTTCTTTTGCTCCGGTATTCAGTTTTATATACTGTTGAGTCCTTATCTTTGCTTTATCTTGATTTATATGTTCTAGGAGATTATGCATGGATAAGTTAGGGGTTTTTCATGCAAATAAAACACCTATGTGTCTTGATCCGCATCTTGACTAAGGGTGAGGTTGGCGCCGTGAAACCGGTTTAAGCTCTCCAGTAAAACATTTTTACTCGCCGTTCAAAGGCGGTACTTCTTTTGTTATTTATGTCTTGTGTTTGTCATGCTTTCGCGTCTGTTCATTGCTGCCTTGTGGCCACCTTCTGGGAAAGGGCTGACCTTGGCTCTTTTTTGTGATGTTTAATTGTATTTTTGTCACTTTCCCATGTGATATCCTTGGACAGGTGTGGTACTTGATTGTATCGATTCCTGATCTTTGCCGCCTTTCTTACTTTAAGACCAAACAATAAAATTTTGGCCACCTACACTAAAATTTAACTCTCCACATATTGGGTTATTTAGCATGATTTTTTTTTCGTCCGCTGGTTTTTTTTTTTTGTGAAATTAAATTGTTCGAAAAAATCTTCCAACAATATCCTAAAAAGTGTCAAACAGTCTGGATTCGAATCAAGCCTGGCGCTTTGTCGGGCCTGGTTTGATTCCAAACTGTTTACAAAGGTTATTAGTAGTAATTAACATATACTGCTCAACAAAAGTTTAGCACGGGTTAATAAAAATATTTTTTTTATTTAAGCAAATGGTTTAATGATATAAAATATCTGCTGAAATGATGGTTTGATATGTGCTACAGTTGAAGAGAGCAATTGGTGTGCTTTAATTGGATTTCTCCTGCCTCGTTCGTTGCTTTAGACAAGAGAGGGGTCAAAAACGCGTTTCAACTCCATTATTCGCAATACAAAATTGATACAGCATCGGTTTATAAAGTCTTTTGTTTTCCAGCTTGGTCGAATCGGCCATTTTGCAAAACAGATAAAGGTCATCTCCATTGAGTATTTGAAGCAAAATTTGAGTCTTGAAAACAACTAACGTCACTGTTGTAATGACGTTTACAAGTCAAAAACAGTAGTTTTTTCGTTGTGTAGGCATGCTGAATTGAAAGGGTTTTCGTGTTTATAATGATGCCAAAAGAAAGACAGTTAAGGGAAAGGTTAGTTTGTAAAATAAAATCCCTTGGTATTTAATTCATAAAAAGTGACGTTAATCTGAAGTTGAGGCTAAATGTTGGCGGTAACGCTATCTAAAGAAGACGTTTTCAAATGGCCAACTAACAGAAATGTTCCAGGTGCTTGTGCCATTCAAGCATCAAAAAGATTTCTTGCTCTCTTGATTAAGTTAGCTGAAAAGTCAACAAAAGTGGAAAAAGTAAAAAATGCCATTTTAACGCCATAATGGAACAGTAAAACGCGGCATAAACGGGTATTAAAGTTCGACGTTTTCAACGTTTTTCATCATTGAGAACCTTTTGCTTCACTCTAGATTCAAAAGTTCTTATTTCTGATGTAGACATTTATTCTTTGCATGCCCATGACATCAAATTTAACGTCAATTCACTGACGTCTAACCAGATTACATTTTGTCTGGCGGACACGAAAAAATATTAATTGCAAGATCCCCATGCATGATGATTACATTAAAATAAAATGTTTCATGTTCGTTCAAAGTGGGACATTAAATTAAAATCCGTGCTAAACCTTTGTTGAGCAGTATACTTTACTAAATCCATGCCTACTTGGCTGCATTCGATGACGAACCAGTGTAAGCAAAACGTTTCTTGTGATTCGCCTGTTAGCGTCATTTACTCCTAAAATGATTTGTCATTTCTAGCTAACCCTTTTCATTTTGGATACCGATAATCTAATACGACCAACAATGAAGACCCAGATGAAATGCGACATGTCCGTAGGGTCTGCACTGTTTGCTAAGATAAAAACAATCTTCATGGACCGAACTATATTGAAATTTAGACATTTCAACCTGCGACCCCTTGAAATACAAGTGCCCAAGGACACAACACATTGGTTTTCTCATCAATGTCATTTAAATCATGTAGAGTTTCAAAAATGTTTTTGAAGATTCACAAGACCTTTAAGGGTTAACGATAAATGACGTTTGCTAGAACAGAAGTAAACAGTGAAAATCCAGCCATGATGCTGCAAACCGCGACATCTCATCGGGATATTCACTGTTTGTTATAACAAAATCCACATTAAGCAATCTAATGGGATAATTCCTAACTTTGAATCCTAAAATGGTTCACACACTTACATAAAAATGATAACGCACTATATGGAAAGGTTTTTAAGAAAAAAATACATTTATATAATTGATTCATTCTAGCATGCAAATTACATTGACATTATGGTGAATTAATATTCATGTGTGAATTCATACTTTTGTTATGGGTACATATGGATGTGACAACTGCTTAGACTGTAATGGTAAATAGATATCATTGCAACCTATTGTTAATTTTTTAGGTACATATAGGGATCGTATAATTTTCTCGTCCCAATTTGTTGTCATATGGGATACGTTTGAGTTTCTTTTTACATTCATAATTTAATTAATTATTTTATGATTCATGTTAATTTTCGATTTTATTCAAATATGTGACAAATGTTTGCTGACTGTTGTCTAGTTACTGTTATTGTTTACGTTTGTCTAAACACACAGTTCACTTTATTTACAAATTAAAGATGTTTAAATTCTGTTGAGCGAAAACAATCAGCTAACAGAAAGTACACCGTAGGGACTTGTACGAATTAATGAAGAATCTGTATTCATATAAAACGTGGAACCATAGCTTCCGTCTTTTTCACCATCGCGTTACGTTAATAAACTTCCATTGGGCGCGTGTTCGATTCGGGCCTGTTCCATTAGCAATGTGCAGAAATGGATCGGGTGTTAACTCCCCAGCAGCTGTGTCTTTTACTGTTCTTTCTCAAACTGCCCATCGATCAAGCTACTTCCAAAATTCCACCATTGCGTGAGCGATGTTGATATACTTTGGATACCAGATTGCTTCTAAAAGCGAAAATGCCTCTAAGAGGTCTTACCACTGAGCTAGAACCCAGATCAAACATGGACCCTTCGGATATTCTAAACTAAGTGTGACGAAATAACTAGATGTAGATGGGTCAGTTTCAAAATGCCCCCTAGGCATTACGTGCATTGACTTCGACTGAGGAATACGGTTGAATGACCTAATATATACTGCTGGGGAGGGGGTTAACTCTACCATTATTCAGTGTGTTCATGAGCAGAGTCTTAGTGGAATATGCATATTTCCTGTGTTTTATTTGCTTCCAATGGCTCACCTATGTATAAATCGTTAACTAAAACAAAAAATACTCAGAGCTTGAAGCACATGAAACACTGAAAAGAATGGCTTCAGCAAATGCAATATTAAAACACTATAAATGTTCTTCTTTTATAACTGTAAAACGCCATGCGATGGTTCTAAGCTTTTTTAAAAGCTAACCTTGTTCGTAATTATTTTGTAGCTTACCGGTGTTACTTTAGAAATGCCATACTGACAATAAATCCGCCGTAGTAAATGAACCGCGACGAATGTGGTCAATCATGAACGGCAATTTTTACTCCTTTACATTTTCAAAAGCTGTTGTCTTTCAAGATTGAAATTCTTCAAATTTCATTACCTAACGTTGGATATTACCATTAAAGCTGCATAGTCTGTAACTTTTGATCTTTTATTTTTTGAAGTAAAGTTTCTATTTTTCAAGAATACATTAAAAATACTCAAATTCAAGTAAAGATTTTACCATTTTCGTAAATCTTAACAAATTATCACGATCAAAACGAGAGCATTTATGTTAAAAATCAACTGTCCAGAATTATTGGAGGGACGCAAATAATTACTTACAAGAGAAAAAGCACCTGTTTATATAAGATAATTCATTTTTCCATGCAGTTTTCAGCTGTACTGAACATATTTATTGTGAAAACATAACTTAATTCTATTTTTACAAATGATTTACAAAAAAAAGTTTGTTTTTTTTCGAAAAATGTTCAAAGTTACAGAGTAGGCAGCTTTAATAAAAGCGCCCAGAAACTGATACCCAACGAAATATGACGTCATGCCAATGTGATTTGCATGAAAGAATGAATCATTTATATGGATTTTTACTTAAAAATCCTTCCATATTATCCATCGAAACTGGTCCAGTGGAGGTGGAGGTATGTGAACACGAATATAAAAACTAAAGATCTTTCATCCACGTTAAACATTTCATAACGAAAGCGTCAATCGTATTGGCCTTTCTTATTTCAACTGGAATGGTATTCCGAATCAAAGCACCTAAATAAGATATTAAGCTGTTTTTAAATATGTTGGGCTTTTGTGTTTCAAAATGTTTTTTTTTTAAAAATCTGAATGCAGTCATTGTATCTTCACTACTACAGACTTTAATTTGGAACATTTCCGTGATGTAAATTGGTGATAAGAAGACCAAAAATTGGTTTTCAAGGCTTGTTTTTGTTAAATGCAGGTCAAAAGTTTTGCAAAATGCTCCTGTCATAGGTTTGATTTTGGCTACATAAGGTCAAAGAAAGGAATGCTGTTATTTCTCTATGAGGTCTACTTTGTTCCCATTTTGATTCCTGGTTATGTTTAATAGGAGGCAAGACCAGCGAAGCATAACTAGCGAAGTGGGTACAAGTTTTGGGGCAGTAAAATCAATCCTTACCGACGTAACACCTTAGGTATGTCAAAGGTGTACATACCTGAAGTCATAAGTGTGCACGACCTTAACATTTTCATCAGCAGTGGCATTTTTGAGGTTGCCAGACCGTCCATCGTCCTCAACGCTCGCCCTTTTAAACTCTTCTGCCTATTTTTTCACTGTGCTATCAGAAGGTGACTCCTTCCCATGGGTTTATATGAAGTATTCATAATTTTTGGGAGGCATTCCTTTCTTACAGAAGTGCTTGATAACCGCTCTAATTTTTCAAGTTTCTCCATTTTGCAAATGTGTCCTACCCTCCTCTCTTAAAAGTGCGTTACATAAGCAACAAAGCATAACCGCATGCTTTTCACACTCCCAGTGTCATTCAATTAGATCAAATGAGGGCTAAAAAAAGCTTTTAATGCAATGAATCTCACCGAAGCATATCGACAGAGAACTTTTTTTTATCACACCTGGTATGTATAATCAACACTGCAATGCATACTTATTAATAGTTCGCTAAACACTGTTGTTGAGAATATGCCAGTTATAAAACTGATTATATACAGTCACTCATACAATATTCACGCAAAGAAATACAAAAAAGGTCTTTCAAACAATGAATGCTACCGCAAGAAAGAGGATCTTTACTGTCTCTATTTGCAGCCAGTATCTACACAAAACATATAAAAAGGTACTCTCTTGCTGTCATTTATACTAGTGATTCACATTTGTTGGAATCCTTTACAGGGTAGAAAATCCGAGTTTCGGACCTGGGATTTGGGCCTATAGGATATCGGATATAGAAACCGGGGTGAATCAAACATATCAATACCTCTCTTAATCATTCTATATGTATAGCCATGAGAGACTGCTTGATTTATCTTGATGATATAGTGATATTTTCATAAACATTTCAAGAGCATCTTGAACATCTTGAGGGAGTTTTCTCTCATTAGGCTGAGCACAACATTAAGCTTAATGCATCTAAATGGGAGTTCTCAAAGTCAGAGATCACCTACCTGGGACATGTGGTATCAGAGGATAGAATACAAACAGATCCTGAAAATTTGGAGTCAATAAGAACATGGCCTATCCCTTAAAATTTAAGGTAGTGAGATCTTTCATAGGATTTATAGGATATTATGGGAGGTTCATCAAGAATTATGCTAGTATTGCAAGGCCACTCAATGACCTTCTTGCTGGCCACTGCACAAACAAAGCAGTAATTGGCAAATCTAATAAAGTGATAAAAACACCTTTTCATTGGAATGAAGACCAACAATGGTCCATTGAATCATTGAAAGAAAAAAAAACTGATGAGAGTTCCAGTTCTGGCCTATGCTAATTACAACTTGCCGCTTAAGCTTTATACTGACGCATCAGGCAGAGGCATTGGAGCTGTATTTACCAAGAACAAGATGGAAAAGAACAGGGTATTTCATTTGCTAGTTTTTACAACAACGAAACTGGACGCAACAGGTCATTGTTTGCTCGCAGCACTGGCTAATTACAATTGAACAATAAAGTACAGAAGTGGGAAAAACAATACTGATGCAGATAGCCTCTCAATGATCCATAAAACGAGATCACAAATAAAACAACGGTGTTCCCTGAGGTATTAAAAGCTATAAGCCAGGGTATTTTATTACAAAAAGAAAAGATCCCTATTGTAGAAATTCTTCCAACTTTTAGTTTGGATTATATTGACATTTATCCTGATAACATACCTAAAGAAGCCCTGGAAGGTATAGCTCTTACAATTCAGGATTGGTATAAAGCACACGCTCATTATAAGAATATAGCTCATATTGTGAACTTCTTTTGGTTAAACTAAAGCCAAGCAGATAAGAGATTGACTGTTAGAACATAGACAACAGATATATGTTGAAATGGGAAAGATTCGGGTTAAAGTCTGGCTTCTTATATAGAATATATCGTGTGCTAGATGAAGAATTTCACCTCTGATACTTCCAAAATCCCTCTGTGGCGTAATTTACAAAAGTTATCATGATGATCTTGGACAGCAGGGAAGAGACAGAACCCTTCTCTCAGTAAACAGTGTTTTATTGGCCTGGAATGACTCCATATGTACAGAACAAAGTACAGCATTGTGTCGAATGCATTAGGAGAAAAACATGCCTTACAAAAGCAGCTAAACTGATACATATTACCACCACAGCTCCAAGCACTTGCTTGTATTGACTATCTATCACTGGAGAGGAAAGGTCAAAAAAGGTTAGGAAAATATTCTAGTCATTACAGACCATTTCAGCCAATATGCTCAAGCATTACCTACAAGAAATCAAACAGCTGGGACTACAGCCAGAGTGTTATTTGAAAACTTCTTCCCCCATTACAGTTTCCCAGCTAAACTACACAGTGATAAGGGGCTTACTTTGAGAACAAGGTCATCAAGAAGCTCTGTGATATAACAAATATCAAGATGACCATAACAACACCTAACCATCCTATGAGAAACTGAATTATCAAAAAGGTTTAATAAAACACTTCTGACCATGTTGGGAACCATGACAGACAAGCAGAAGCTAACCTGGAAGAACGCGTCTCTACCTTGATCCAAGCTTACGATGCTACATTACATGATAGCATAGGATATTCTCCATTCTATTTAGTGTATGGAAGACATCCACAATTAGCAATTAATGCATTTCTTGGGTTACTCTATAGTGCCAGTGCCATAGTCATCAGAACTATGCTGAGCAGTTACAAGCAAGGATGGCTGAAGCTTATAAAGAGGCTGGAAAACAGTCAGTAAGAAAAGGATGCAAATATAAACAATATAATAATGAGAAAGTTAGGTATTCTGAACTAGAGCCAGTGGATATGATTTTGTGTTTATTTTGACAATATGGTAAGTCAAATATACCCCTCAGAGCTCCAACTTTATAAAGCCAACATCTCTGATACTGAAGCCACATTTTTAGACTTGCATTTGTCAATTTCTAATGATATTGTTTCTACAAAAATTTATAATAAACTGAAACGACTTTGATTTTGAAATTGTCAATTTCACATTTTAGATGGTGATATTCCTCGCTCTACATCCTATGGAGTCTATATCTCTCAACTCATTCGTTTTGCTAGAGCATCTAGCTATGTAACTGACTTCAACACTCGCTATAAATTGTTAACTCAGAAACTTCTTAAACAAAGATATTGGTATCATAAACTGTGGTATCCTGGGTCAGGTGTGGTATTTGATTGTATCGATTCCTGATCTTTGCACCCTTACTTACTTTTTGTAAATAGTAAGTGAGTATGATCAGGAAATACCACAATCAAAAACTGCAGACAACCCCATGGAACCGCAAGGGAGAGCCGCTCAACCATCACGAGACACCAGGAAGACAAATAAAGCAAAGCAACCAGCTCTCTCTTCCCCATCAAGATGAATCCAATACTAGAATGGACATAAAGTAACATACAACAAAACATAGAACAATTACACACTCCAACAATGGGAGGAACAATAAACAAAAAGTCTACAACAACAGGACCACCGCCTTAGAACGGACAGCAGCCTAAGCCATCTGGGGGGGGGGGGGGGCTTAAATGCATTTTACTGGTACCAAATATTCGCCCTAGATTCTGCTGTTGTAAAACCTTTTCAAAATTTTAAAGACGATAATATGATTTGATATCTAAATTCCAAGTTGGTCTTAAATCTCTCTTGTACAAAGGACTTTCGAAACCTGAATTCTATGGTGCCTTGGTGTATAAATTGAATAGGATTGTTGACTCTAATAATTTTTCAGCGCAGTCCATTAAAATAATTTCACATTATAACAGGATTGGCTATAATATTAATGTATTGCAACAGACTGCATGCTTGGTGGTCAACCCAATCACGGTTGGCAACTTTGCTTTCCTCTTTAATTGCACGCCCGTGGGTCGGACTCCAGTCTCTATGACAGTTCATACTTTAAGACTTATCTATTGATGAGATGGTAGGGGCCTGATGCTTTGGCTGTTTGTCGGGCCCACTGGGGGTTTACCTGTAGGATTTTTTTTGCTCGGGTATTCAGTTGATATTTACTGTTGCTTTGCTTTATGTCCTAGTTATATCTTGATTTATATGTTCTAGGAGATGATGCATTGATAAGTTAAGCGTCTTTCATGCCAACCAAATATTTATGTCTTGATTCACATCTGAATTAAGGGTGAGGTTGGCGCCGTGAAGCCGGTTTGAATCCTCCAGTAAAAAAATTTACTGACCATTCCAAGGCGGTACTTCTTTTGTGGATCTTTTGTGTTTTTCTGTCTTGTGTTTGCTATGCCTTTGTGGGCGTCTGTTTATATGTGCCTTGTGGTCACCTGCTGGGAATGGCTACCCTCTTGGCTCTCGTTTGTGGTGTCTAACTGTGAGTTTATCACTTTCCCATTGGTATCTTGGGTCATGTGTGGTACTTGTTTGTATCGATTCCTGATCTTTGCACCTTTAGTTACTTTGGTGTGAAAGGGTGACAACCCATACCTGATATGCATGTGTTTAGAGTTAAGAAAGAAAACTCTGCAGGTAAGTTCAAACTCCTGCACATGAATATGCTTCTGCCTTTCCATGAGCTGCCAAGTCCTTTTCCTGAACCTTCTACACCAAGAAGAACAACACCACCTGCATCAGATGACTTGGTTGTAAAGAATAGTGATACGACCAGTATTTCCTTATATTTTGATACTGTGTCATCTGGATCAGAAGCATCAACCTCACCCTCCATCCCTTATGCGTTATTCCACAGAAAAGAGAACAATCAATTGAATATAACCTTAGAAGAGCAACAGGGAGTCCTAACACACAACGCAGACTACCTCAATAAGGCGTTCACCAAATTGAATGAGAACAGGGGACTGGGATATATGGTGTAAACAACACACATTTAATGTAGATCCAAAAGACGTTGTTTATCTGTAGGACGCAAACAGTTATTGTTCTGTTATATATACTTAAACGCCAAAGAAACGCAACTCTTTCTAAAATGGTAGTTCCTTCTTTTTCATAAAAAAAATTCAGCCAGCGATAATGAAATCGTTAAGTACCGTTATTTGCCTTGCACAGCACCAAAATCAACCGCTGTGACTGATGGATGGCGAGCTGCAACGAAATATGTAAAGCAACCCCCATTTTTTAAGTCACAAAAATTAAAAATTGTGCCTTTTTTTCTAAAAAACGTTTAAACCAATATCGGTTTCTGAGAGCAAAAGGGTAGACAAAGTCAAATCAGGTACTTTTATGTTTCTGTCAACGTTCAATTTATCCAAATGACGTCTTTAATGTTTTTGCGTAATTGGCCATTTTTATCAGAACGAATATTAATAATGGAAACGTCAGATTGGATATCGTGGTCAAATCGTTTTACGGCAAATCATACTCAATGCGCAGGAACACAGGATATAATTAAGAAATTATCCTCATGTGATCCATGTGGAAGAAAAAGAGGATTGAAAACGGTTGCGTTTCTTTTGCGTTTAAGTATATTTATGGGTCTCTGGTTGAGTATTTTAGTTTTTAATTAACCCAGATGTTTATTGACAAGGTTTTGAAAGAAAGGAGTCTTAGCACAACTTTTAACTTATTGCTTATGATGGTCAGATCCGGTTGTGTTTTTGCATTTGTTGGTTACATATCTGGTAAGGATATAGCCCAATCACTTGGATACAGGCTAGGGGTGGTTCTTATGGTCTTATCTGTCTGCCATATCAATACATTTTTGTGCTATTTCAACATTCTGCTAATAAACATTTGTGGTGGTGTAGGACACTTTGATAGACAGGTTTTACTTGTGCCTTTAGTTATTTTAATAATTAACAGGTTAAATTTTGTTATCTTTTAAGCTGATTTTAGAAGATTTAAGGACGAATCCTTTTCAGCAGGGGGAAAGATAATACAAATAGAATGAAAAAGAGAGATATATTGATATGTTTGTTTCACTTAGGTTCATATATCCTATAGGCCCAAATCCTCAGGTCCCTACAAGTCAAAATCTCCAATTCCCTACCTTGCAAAGCACTCCAATAAGTATGAATCACTAGTGTAAATGACAGCAAGAGTGTACTTATTTATAATTTTTTGTGTTGATACCCGCTGCAAATGATCCCAATGTGTCGACCATAATTTGCAGGCGACACAGAAAAAGTCTAACAATCAATGAATGCTACTGCAAGAAGAAAAGATATTTACTAGCCCCTTTTGATGTCAAGTTTAACAGGCTCAGCTTCAAGAATGCATGTTGAATCCCTCGGCAAGCCTCACGATGTCAACAAGCGTTCTCGAAGTCTTCAAAAGACAGTTACCTAGTATTCTCTATTTCCTGGTCATGCTCACTAGCTTTTTACGTTGTTGCAACGACATCTATATCACAAATTGTGTAGAAAGACCCTGATTGTTGCAAAATAAAAGAGTCCAGCAAATGGTAGTCTTTTTTCTATGGTTGCTTACCTTTCTCCAAATGGAAGCGAGTGTCATGACGAGACTTACGGCCAAGGTGAATATCAGTTTTAAGGGTAGATAAATCCTCATGTCTACCGAAATTGAAGTCAAATACTGTTTTGTTATATGACTTTTAACTATGAATGGATTTTTTTTACTTTAATTTTTGTTGTTGAAGTCATGGTCAACCTAAGGACTTTCTCATAAGTTTTAGCAACTTTTATTATACTATTTTAATGTAGTTAATTGTTTTTTTTGAAATATATATAAATTCTTTGAATGTAGAATGTAAAATTTAATCATAAAACACTTTTTACATTTTGTTTATTCAAAGAAAAATGAACAAACAAATAGTAAACTGATGTTAAAAGTTCATTAAAGTTTTTAATTTACCTGTAGGGATGTGAACCATCAAATCATGTCAATTCCATGCAGCACATGCTAGTTTCATACTCGTCATGCTATTTCAGCTCTCTAGAGAGTGATATTGCAGAAGTGTCAAAAAATATTGACTTCTGGAAACTAGTTTAAGCTGGTTTTCATCATATATCATATTCAAAGCCAGTTTAGACCAGTTTTTATGTAGACATAGAGATTAATGAAGACACATTGGGTCAATCAGGAGACAAAATTCTCTCCAGTCATATTGCAATATATTTTATTAGCTGTTCAAATAATTTATTTTCTTTTCAAAACGGTTTCACCAGAAACACGACCATTAATCACATAACTATTAGCGACATGCTCTCCATTCTGCTTAGCTATAGATTCGTTCGTGTCTTGAAAGTCTTTGCTTGGAATTTGATTCTTCTTCGATGACGATTTCTTGATGTAGGTTTGTATATAGAAGTTCATAAACAATGCTGCCACTAGTGTTGTAAATCCTTGGATCATGGCCACAAATTGCCATGGATATGTATCACAATCCATAAACAGATACTGAGAATTATGAAGGGTTACAATGAAAAACTGGGCCTGAAAAAGAAAGAGAAACTATACGAAGAATCAAAAATAAGGGAATCCTTGTACACTTAACAACACTTATACGTGTGCACATATCAATGGATCCATATCTTCATAAATGGGCCTCGTCGCGAGAAACCTGTCTTCGGGGTGTCCGACAAAGCGAGTTTCAAACCAGTCTCCTCAGCTACAGAGACTAGCTAGAAAATTGAAATTTCACCTGCAGCAAGTTTACATATGATACTTCCTAAAAAGCGAATAACAAAGGCGCTGATCAGACTGCGCGGATGCGCAGGCTGGTCTGCGCCTGTGTTGTTCGCAAACCACCGAAGCCAGGTTTTCTCGCGTCGAGGCCCAAATAAAAGTCAGATCATTTTGAAATTTTCAACAGATATAGATGACATTCATGAAAAGAAATTCCATCAATTTTAATTTTCATAAAATTTCAGCTTTTAAAATGAAAAATCAAAATTCAAATATACCGTAAAATCAAATTCACCGTTTTCTTCATTTTAGAAGTTATCTTTCTATAACATTTCATTTATGCATATCATTTTATAGTTAGCAGTTTTTAATAAAATTTGTTCGACTAGGTTTTGGCTCAGTTCCAAGGAATATCTTGTGTGAATTCTTACTGATAAAACGTGCTCACAATTCTGAGATGACTTTAACCGTCGTGTAAGGAGAACAGAGGCTATATTGACCACACTGAATCAATTGAGAGCAAAAATTCTCTACGAGTGGAACACCATCCCTCAGAATGACGTTCATCATTATGTGACGTCATTGAGACGCTATTGTCCTGTCGTAGGGACATACCGCTACTAAGTTTACATAGACATGGACGCCGCTGCAGGATTTGACCTGAGAATAGTGTGATATTTACTTTGTTTTGTGATGCATTCGCATTTTTTAACTTTTCATTTTATTCGAAATAAAATAAGTGCAATTTTATTACACACATGGCGTTTATATTTGTTGAAAACTTGAAAATGATCTCACCAGTATTAACGGAGATATGGGCCCATTTATATGTGCACACTTATAAGTGTTGTTAAGTGTATTTCAATGAGTCCAAGTCAATATCGGCAGTGACATCCACGTGCAGCAACACATGCACGACACCTGTTATACATACCCCATATTAACTTCGATTCCATATATTTTATGTGTAAATTAAAACAAATACAGTACCTCAAATTGAAAGGGTTCCCTTAATTTTGGTTCTTCGTATATATACCTTTGCTAGAAATTACTAAATACTTAATCAGTAAATGTTTCATATTTTATGCATGTTTCACAAGTGTTCCAAAAACAGAACTATCAAATGCTATTATTATTCAGTTTTATTCAACTAATTTCTAAAAGTATTAAAGCTGCATAGTCTGTAACTTTTGATCTTTTAATTTTAGAAATAATGTTTCTAATTTTCAAAAACACAGTAAAAAACTAAAGTTCATGTATATATTTGACCAATTTCGTAAATCTTAACAAATTATCAGTATCAAAACAACAGCATTTATGCTAAATGTTAACTATCTTTAATTATTGGAGGGACGCAAATAATTACCAACAAGAGAAAAACACCTGTTTTTATAAGATAATTCACTTTTCCTTGCAGTTTTTAGCTATTGTGAACATATTTATTGTGAAAACATAACTTAATTCTACTTTAACAAATGATTTAAAAAGAAAATAGATTTTTTCGAAAAATGTTCATTGTTGCAGACTTAGTCTCTTTAATAAAGTGCATATGGATTGCTAAGAAATTTGAGGATATGATAGATATGGACATGAAGTTTTTTTCAACAGGGTTTCAAAATCATATGTATCGGACTCTAATGTTTGCCCACGAATCCGAAACGGCCCCAAATTTTGTCCTGACTATTTCTCACTCACTATTTGATAATATGATGGATTGTTCACATTTTTCACGCTTTTTATACTAATGGATTATCCTTCTGGATTGATACAATGCATTGAGGATTGGTAATTTTATGTATCTATGGGTGTAAAAATGTTATAATTAACCCATAAAGCGCCACCTATAATTTGCGGCAGACGACAATTTCAAATTTTGTTGCTTTTTTCAAAAATAACAAATAAGGCATGATATTTTATGAGAATCGGCTGCCAGCAGACGATTCTCATGAAATATTATACCTGTTTTTTTTTCAAAAATAAGGAAAGATGTTGCAAAATGTGCCGTCCGCTGCAGTCGTGATTGGCACTTTAAGGGTTAAAATTTATTTTGTCTGATGTTAGTTTTCACAGCTATAATCAAATGTTGGTCCACTGGAAGTTTTGACCGACCCATACTGCCATAACAAAAGCTGTATTCAATGTATTTTTTCCTAGGTAAACTTCGATGAACTAACTTTTGTCTGAAGCAAATATGTATAGTCGGTATCGTCGGAGACTGATAGTAACCCACATAAGAAAATTAAAACGAGTCAACAAATTAGGTCAATATTCGGTAGTACCCAAATTTGAATGAGTTTATCTAAAAATTAAACCTTATCAATTGTTCAAAGGTGTACTATATCGTAAAATGATGCAATATGGGATTTAATTGAGCACAAAGCATCCGCCTGGAACCAAAAACAAATTTGAAAATATTTATTTAAACTCAATCATAATTTTTGTAAAAAATTAAACTTTTTACAATATTCCATCTAAAATTAAGATATTTTTTATCAAAATAATACTGGTCTTAAATATTTTGCCGATACTAGGTTTGGCATGTTTTAAGTCCAAATTGATAGACAAAATTAGATTATTATCCGAAATGAAAATTCTGCGATGTTTTCAAAATAACGTAGTTTTCAATTTCAATGACGTCATAAGAATTGCGCATTGTCGCCATTCTAAAATTCATTATTGGCATTATAAGTAACAAAAAGAAAAAATACAATGCAATTTTATTTTGTGATTTTCAAGATACCGGGCTTGAAAGATTAAGATTCAAATATTATATAATTCTATAACACAAAAACAGGCCAGTGGTATCGAGTGAGCCATATATAATGTGCTGTAATTATTAAACGAAACAGTACAGCCAGAAAATATTAGCATCATTATAAAGATAACAACTCATTCTTTTGAATGGTGCACAGTTTGCATCTCAAAATTGTCTTTTGGCAAAGCTACAAGACAAAGATCAGAACTTTTGGATCATCCCTCGTACTCTTAAGAGATAGTACTTTGCGGAGGCAACATTAGCTAGATTTCGATTAACATATCCATAAGGTACCTTTTATCATATCCTGGCCCATTTGTATTACCTTTTGTTATGATAAAAAAAATCCAGTAACATGTTTCATGGATCTGCGGGCGTGTCTCGCCATTAAATTTTCAGTTTACAAATGGTAGGGTAAAGCCGGGTAACTTCGGACATCAGGTAAATTCTGACAGCGACCTTGTTTGTTTCATAAGAAAAATTAAGAAAATTAAGAAAAATAGATAAACTAAGCAAACAGTGGAAATCCTGATGAGACGGCTCATAAGGAGCCGTCTCATCTGGAATTCCACTGTTTGCAAAGGTATGTCCGAATTTACCTGATGTCCGAAGTTACCCGACTTGACCCTACCATTTAGATCCCCACCTCACAGAAGATTAAAAAGTTGAAAAAATACTTCACTTACAAGTTGTACAATTGTCACGTACTTCTTCCACCATAGATACTTCTGAACTCCAGGCCCAAGCCCTGCTAATCCATAGTACAGATACATCACGCAGTGGACGCATGCATTCACTAACGCGTGGAATGTTCCAAAACCACCTTAAATATATACAAGAGCCATGACACGTGATTTCCAACAATGTTGCATTTTGACAAGTGTTGACTCGGACGAGCCTGTGCTGCTTTCTTTTAAGCTTAGAAACTCAAAATGATGTCCAGTCAGTAGCTTAACACTCATAGAATATTAAAGCGATTAGCAATGGCTCTGATCAGACTGCGCGTATGCGCAGGCTGATCTGAGGCTTTGCTGGTCGCACATACAACACTGTTGGAAATCTCATGCACTGGCCCATTATTATTATGTACATCATTAACCCAAAAAGAATGATCTACACAGCAGCTATATATTAATGTTTCATGAATCACCCATTAGTCCTTTTAGCCCCGGCTTTTAGCACAATTGGATGTTTCCATAAAGCTCAATACAATTTAGTCAGTATGGCCCATTGTGTATATTGAGGGGTCACAGGTTAAATGGGGCATTTCATCAGAATCAACATTTTTTTAGAGGTCAGAACAATCTTCAAAGACAAAAAACGTCATAATTTGGAAATGAAGACATGTGACCCCTTACAATTTATAATGGACAATCCCATCCTTATTTCAGTCATATGTATATATTTACATTTTCAATTAATCTTTAGTTTTTTTGCAACCGTTCTTAACCTCATGAATCACATACAATATGATTGACAGCTGCCAAGCTCACTTGCCCATGCAATACGCCTCGAACATCGAATTCATTCACCAGAAGTGACACTGGTGTTGTTGCCAGCGAGGCACACTTGATTCGCACGTGCAAAACAAGCCTCTTGTTTTCTCTATTGGCAGTCGTGTTCACACTGGCTGTTCCGCTTTTCCGTTTTACACTTCAACAAAACCGTTAATACGATTACATATTAAATACAAAACTGTTTTCCCCCTAAATAATTAATAATTTCTGTATAATAAAATGTCAATATAAGTAATAAATTCAAATTTTTGGAATGTTAATGGATTCATGAATACTTCGGGTCTCTTGCAAAGTTAACGTAAAGCCCGAATTACTTTGCAAGAGACCCGAAGTATTCATGATTCTATGAACATTCCAAAAATCGAGTATTTCGTAAGTAGAAAATCCACCTGAATGCAAAGGGATAACGCTTCCAAAGTTCATTTTTCTATATATTAATGATTTAGGGAGCGCAGTGGCTCAGTGGAAGAGTGCTTGACTCAAGACCGAAGGGCCGTGGGTTCGAGCCTCACCGGCGTCACTGCGTTGTGGTCCTTGAGCAAGACACATTTATCCTAGCTTAGTACTGGTTCAACCCAGGAAGATCCGTCCCTATATAACTGAAAGATTGTTGATGGGACGTAAAGAATCAAATCAAAAATCTATTACTTTAATGGCGCGCAAAAGCATGAAGGATTCGTAGGTTTTGAAAACGCCTGTTCCAGAGCAAATGCTTACGTCATTCTAACGTCATTAAATTACGTTCATTTCTATGCACGTTACTGTTGATGACGTCAATTTTTGTGACGGCCTTGAATGCGTATATGTAAAGTACAAAAGCCGTGCATTAACAGCACGTATATTGCCTGATTAATACATGGGATTTTGCCGGTTAAAACATGGCTGTTAATAGCGTGCGACATGGCTTTTTATGCAATAATAATGGTTTATAGATTTACGGGAAACGTTATGACGTCCATAATAACGTTGGGTACATAATGACAAAATTATAACGTTTTTACGCCAGAAATGAGATTTCAAAGTATCTGTCATATGATAAATAGAATCTAACATTCTTGCTCTTGTATTATTGAATTTATCAAACTCGTTGCGAAAAAGAGATAAAATGCTCGACAAGCCTCGCATTTTATCTCTTTTCCCCAACTCCTTTAATAAATTCAATAAAACACGAACACTCATGTAAGATCCTCTATTTAACCCACCTGCTACTTTTGCCAGTCCCCACCACCAAAAGAGAGGTATGCAACCGTGATGGAACACGTGTAGAAAAGTTATTTGATTACTCTTCTTCCGGAGAACAAAAAATACCTGCAATATAGAAAAAAAACTTTCATGTAAAAATACAGCCTTCAAAAGTAGAAACCCCCGCCCCAATAAAAAGCGGTCCACAGGTTGGTAGTAAGGGACAGGATAGTTTAGATTGAAGGTGGTAAAAATGACTAAAGTCAATATGTTAACAATAATGCTGCGTATTATTAGTTTATCTAACAAGGTTAGCTTTTTAAAAAAAAGCTTAGAACCATCGCATGGCGTTTTACAGTTATTTAAGAAGAACTTTTATAGTGTTTTAATATTGCATTTTCTGAAGCCACTCTTTTTAGTGTTTCATGTGCTTCAAGCTCTGAGTATTTTTTTGTTTTAGTTAACGATTTGAAGATAGGTGATACATTGGAAGCAAATAAAAAGGAAATATGCATATTCCAGTGTAAGACTCTGCTCATGAACACACTGAATACTGGTAGAGTTGACCCCCTCCCCAGCAGTATGTATTAGTCATTCAACCATATTCCTCAATCGAAGCCAATGCACATAATGCCTAGGGGGCATATCGAAACTGACCCATCTACATCTAGTTATTTCGTCACACTTAGTCTAGAATATCCGAAGGGTCCATGTTTGATTGGAATTCTAGCTCAGTGGTAACGTCTCTAATAGGCCTTTTCGCTTTTAGAAGCAATCTGGTATCCAAAGGAAGCAGCTTGGTCGACGGGGAGTTTGAGAAGGAACAGTAAAAGACTCTGCTGCTGGGGAGTTAACACCCGATCCATTCCCGCAACTTGCTAATGGAACAGGCCTGAATCGAACACGCGCCCAATGGAAGTTTACTAACGTACATCACCATCGCTAACACGATGGTGAATAAATAACCATATGGTGAAAAAGATGGAAAAAGTACACTCAAAAAACAAGATGGTCAAAATGACCTTTAAACGCTCATATAAGATTTCACTATCACTCAAAGCAATGTTTAAAACTATTGTAGTGAATGATTTATCATAACATATTACGTCGCGTCTGGGAATGAAATAACGCCATGCAATAAAATCGATAAACCACTGGTGGTTTACAGATTTTCGGGAAACGTAATGACGTCTATAATAACGTTGCGTACGTAATATTAAAATTATTATAACTTTTTACGTCAGAAATGAGATTTTAAAGGCATCTTAATGTCACATGATAAATAGAATCTAACAATCGTGCTCTTGTTTTAATGAATTTATTAAACTTGTTGCGAGAAAGAGATAAAATGCTCGGCAAGCCTCGCATTTTATCTCTTTCCCACACTCGTTTAGTCAATTCAATAAAATAAGGGCACTCATGTAAGATCCTCTTTTTTAAATGAATTATGCTGTGTGATTTTGTAGAAATTTGTGCCTGACAGCCATGTTTTTCGACAGATCAAATATAGGGTAAAGTCAGGTAAATTTGGACAGCGGGTAAATTCGGACATACGTTTGCAAACAGTGACAATCCAGATAAGACGGCTCATTAAGAGCCGTCTCATCCGGATTTTCACTGTTTGCCTTGTTATTTTAATTTTTATTCCAATAATTCAAAAATAAAAGAAACAATGTCACTGTCCGAATTTATCCGGTTGTCCGAATTTACCCTACTTTACACTATTCAACAATTTTTGTAGTGACTATTTCTGCAAAATCATTTTCATTTCTGACAATTAGTTTCAGAGTATAGTGTAGGCCTCTGTGTGGAAATTTGGGCTCCCGTGTGCATTTTTTGGTAAAAGTAATTCTTATCGATTTTCAACTAGAGAAATCTATGCAGTGTAAGGAAAAAAATGTTTACATTTTTTCTTGCAGTATTAACGTCACAGTGACGTCACAAAATGGGGTACCGTCTTTTCCCTTGCATCAAAGAGCTTATATGTGGTTGGGTTATTTACACACCTAAACTAATCTTGTTTTTATGTTTGTTGCATTGAAATGGTTGAAAACGTCTATAAAAACACTATTTGAATATTTGATTCAATATGGACTTCAATTTTACGTGAAATTAACGTCGATTTGACGTCAGTGTGCTGAAAAAAACACACACTGTGTACAATAAAATAATTCTGGAAATTCGCGTGTGACTTGCGACTAAAATCAGATCTTAGCATAGCTGTATGTTCCTGGCTAAGCTTTTTGAAACAAGTTAGCTCTCTGATGGATGGGGCGTTTAGTTGCTACAGCGTGTTAACTACGTTACCCCACACTTTTTAAACAAAATAAATGTAATCAAGGTTGTTAAGGTAATACTTGAATTATTTAAATTGGACCATTATTAATGTAATATACAAGAAAATTTTATTCCTTACATATATCTATGTTTATACAAGTTATTTGGGCCCCATTGCAATGTCCTTTATGTTACATTTTAAACTACTGCCTTAATATCACTGAAATTATGTTAGATAATTTTCTTTGATGAGCTTCCTAGTTAAATTTCAGGTTTTAAATAGATCTTCCAAAAGCCAAGTAATGGACCATTATATAGCTGCAAACAGTTTGTTTGTATCACAAATACTTTAAGATGTATAAACTGTTAAATATGATGACCCTGAACAAAAATTTCATTCTTTAATTCAGCTTGAGATTCAATTTGAAAACCTTCAAACACCATATATGAGCATTCTGTTGATAAGCAAGAGTGAAAAACCATGCTTAACTTCGTTTCTGGTGTAAAATATTAGTTTTGATTTTGTTTGTCCAGCATTATGTAACGTATATTACAACTTTCAAGACTGCATATGCATTGCTTTATTCCTATATTATACGTCATAGGAAATTTTATTTCATCTCAAAACTGACTGTGATTAATAAATAGATATCAAGATACCAGTCTGTCTGGAAAAAGAATTTATCAGGATTTATTAAGTTCCTACTAATTATCCGTGCACATTTACATTTGCAAAACAGTATATATTTGAACTTTTTACATCTACAAAGAAATGATTTGCCCATAATTATAAGTTTTAAAATTCATAAACAAAGGAAATAGTAGCCTTCAAGTAACAGCACTTAGAAGGATACATTTCAATTTTCTGTCAAATTTGTTACAATAGCATAATATTACTGTACATAATATATTATATTGCCATATGTTTATCCAAAATGTTAACAAAGACGATATATAATTGAGCCAGAAAAGCTAATATATTATGTTAAGTTTTGAGTTTTGTTATATTTTTATGAAGAATTCTAAGTTTAATTGAGCTACTTCAATTCAGCTATTTAAAGTGTCTGTAATAAGTTATTGATTAAAGTGGCTGTCTCGAAATCAATTTGTATCCTGACCTTTAGCTGTGTATGCCTATGGTGGCGCATTACAGAAGCTTTGAAATTAATTTTATTTTATATACAGCATAGCTTTCGTTGTGCAATCAACAAAACTGTCCATCACATTAAGTAAGTACCTTGGATCACTTGCTCAGCCATTGGTATCTAAAGAACTGCTTTATTGATGAAAAACATTTCCCTTGAAATAGAATAAAGTGAGTTATAGTT
Organism: Loripinus fragilis; assembly: GCA_964019695.1. Taxonomy (NCBI): domain Eukaryota; kingdom Metazoa; phylum Mollusca; class Bivalvia; order Lucinida; family Lucinidae; genus Loripinus; species Loripinus fragilis. The sequence continues at coordinate 108,957,059 of OZ026514.1, read as the reverse complement.
TTGAGTAAACTTTTACTTTAAGGCCACATTAGATAGTCATATACAAGGAAATAGGTCAGCTGTAACTACAATACCGATTTAAATAAAGACTTTTCAGCTAAAATTGTATCTGGCCAAATTTTAGCAGATGACATTCAAGTTATTGTAAAGTAGATTTTACAATGGTTTTTTAGAATGCTGGATAGAAATGTGAAATATTAAAAAAAATGCAGTCAAGAGATTAGGTCTGATTTAGTTTTAGCAATAAATGTTTATATACCTGATGTTAATTTCCACTAAACAGAACGTTGGCAAAATATTACAGGAACCTCTCAAACATGATAAATGTAATCATTAATAAATATAATTAACATGTATATGTGTACTTAAGATTAGAATGAGTTGTTAACTTGCCAGGACATATATTCAAAAGGAGCATGCACAATGCTAACTAGTTCTTTGACAGTAGTGCAAGTAAATCACGATGCTTTTAGATGAAAAATATTTTAGACTCTTTTATTGTAATTCATAAATAAATATTTGGACTAGCAAATGCATTGTTTAATCACTCATGACGATGAAGAGGGGCTAGCGTTCTAAAATTTAGTCTTCAACCTACATGCTACTTTGTGTATACGAGCAGCGAAGGCTCTGGCAAGTCTACCTACACCTATGCACATGCTCACCTGAGCCTTCATTGCTCAACACTGGGACAAGTACCAGAATCAAATGGGCTTATTCCTTTGATCTGTTATTTCGTTACTAGTAAATCTATTTTGTTTGATTTGAACTATGCAAATAATTATTAGGCTGCAATTTTATATCAACGATAATGTTCACATTTGACATGCTAATTTTCTGCGACAAAATTTCTCTGTAAGACCAATGATTCTAATTAATAGGATAATGCAAAACAAATATTTATTAAAAGCAATAATTCATTGTGAGTCAGCTATTTTAGCAATGGCTACAATATACGTGTCATACTAGCAATGCCTGGGGGCTTTTCTAAGTGATCAATATACATATCTCTTGCAAATGTTTGACTAAAATGAACCATTAGAACAAATGTTGTTCTGTTTGAATGCTTCACAATAGCTTAGGACCAAACAGAACAGACGATAAGACATGTCCTTAAAATTTTCTAGTTATGCATTTTACCATCTTAAATGGTAATCTTTTATCACCAAACCGGACATCGTTCTGATATAAAGCAGTGATAACCATAGGGATAGGCTTAGTGTGTGTCATACCTTTGGACAAAAATCGTTAAGCTTATTTTTTCAAAAGACAAGGATAAAGGACTGTTTTAAATTCTCAATTCTCGATTTTGATATATTCTGAATAAGTTTTTATTCCTGAATGGTATCAGCATAGTAGTTGTAATTAATAGCTGGCTTAAACAATATGTGATAAATCTTACTAAGCTAGTCCATGCTGAATATTATTGTGTTATCTAAAATATGATACAATATAGTATATATATTTTATTCAGAATTAAACATATAACAATATTTATGACCTACACAATAAGTTAACATGTTAATGTAGTGAAACAACAACAATAATTTTCCTGAGGAGCATAAAACATTTCTTCTGATATGTTTGATGACTTAACATGCGTCTTTTAAACAATGTATATAATTTCACGTATAAAAGAGGCAACTATATCAGTGTCAGTGAGATAAAAGATATCATTTAATAAGCATTTAAGAAAATAAAATGCTATTTACATATTTGATAAAGCGCACAGACTTTAAAATTTCGTTGTATGTGAATAAGGCTCAAATTTCATTCTTTTATTCATCCATGCGTTGTTGGTAGTTTCCTTAAATGACAATTAATGGCAATTAAATGGCAATAAGTAGCCCACTAGCAGTGTAAACTTAAATAGTGTTCCTTTGTAATTAAAAAATTAATTTAAAGGAAGGAACGTATATCACAGTATTAATAGATCCTTCTACTTTGATAACATCATATTGCTAGCCATTTGCTTACAATTAAAAGGTTATATTGGCATGTAAGAATAAGGTGTAATTAGATTATATTTCCAATTATTTTACAGTAACATAGACAGTTTTGCTATTGCGTGGTATCACTCCAACCGCTAAAGAGTTAACACACATTATTGTGTGGCTTGTACAATTTGGTTTTAAAAAATTATAGTGTACAAAAATCCCCTAGGAGGTATTTTGGTAGCCCAATGTCTAGTGACAGTAATGTATTAAATAGTTATACATTTAAAGTAGCATATATAACTGTAACATCATAGTGGTGTATTGTTTAAATGCATACCGGTTGTTCCCTTCCTTTAAAAAGGTTTATGGCCAACAGCATGTGGATAAATAATAATTAGGTATAACTTGGTATTTGCAAAAAAGGATTTAAAACTATAATAGGGTAACGCAGTTAACATGCCTGTCTAAATACAGGTCAGAGAGCTAACGTTTGTCATTTCGCATCTTATATAATGTAGTTTCAGGAAATTATAGTGAACGATATTTTCCCAGCTGTGTGGAGAGAGGAGGGTCTAGCTATTTGAGCTTTCACTATCAAAGAATTTTCATTTTGGTACTGACGTCATTTTTCGTTGTACAGACATCATTTTGAAGTTAATGTAACCTCTTTAATATCCAGAGTCAGGGTCTATGCTCCGAAATCAACATGTCGCCAGTTAAATTACCACAACTGAACAAACAGTTCATGTTTATGCCTGCTGGAATTCATAACACTCCACTTTCTAGCCTTAAATAAGCTAAAAATGGGTACGTCACTTTGTGACGTCACAGTGACGTTGAAACGCCAAAGGAAAAACTGTAAACATCTTTTTTTCTCAATCAGGATACATATTTCTACAAGAAAATATATGTTTGACACTTTTACCAAAAAATGCACACGGAATTACACAGCAGCCTACACTAGTAGAACACATTTTAGGTTTCTTATATAATGGAATCTGGCAACACCCCATCGTGCCCATGTTTTTTTGGTGGATAAAATTTATGTTAGCTATGCTTGTAGTAGGTCACCCAGTGACCATTTCTGAAAAAGTATTTTGAATTCTAATGACGGTTGCAGGAAAAGATTCAATTTTTTAGTTTTCGATAATCACGATAAGCCAAGCGCCCCTGGCTACCATGATTGATCAATTTTGTCAAACTGATTTATCAAACCAGGCAGCTCTTAAATTAGCCCTTTAAGGAAAAAAGAACTATAACTTTTACCTAACACGAGATGGTAAGCCGTTTTCGTCATATACTATGGACAAAATAGTCGAATATAGTTTCTCATTCTCAAAGAATTTTACTTCAATTGACCCATTGATTTCTAAAACTACCTTGATTGAAAAATAAAAGGTCAAACATGACTAAACATGACTTTTGGCGGTTACTTCAATATATGTAGTAAGTATAATTAATTTGGCTCAAACAGTTATCGAAAAAATCAAAGCTAGACGTGGATCTCTCGAACTTAACACTTTTAAAAAGCGCCAATCACGACTGCAGCAGACGACATATTTTGCGACATCTTTTTAATTATCGAAAAAAATAAGGCATGATATTTCATGAGAATCGTCTGCCAGCAAACGATTCTCATGAAATATCATGCCTTATTTGTTATTTTTGAAAAAGAGGCTAAATTTGAAATTGTCTTCTGCTGCAAATAATAGGTTGCGCTTTATTTAGCTAAAAATTTACTTGCGCTCCTATTTGATTTTGTGTTTACGTATTTCCATTCAAAATGCAAATATAATGATGCATACATACCGTGTCTAGAAGTTCGATATATTTTGATATGTAAAATAACCAACATGCATTAGCCATCTGAAAAGAAGACAAGAAAGCAACCATATAAAAATCTATCATGAGTGTGATGGCGGGATAGAAAACTCCGTCCTGAGGATCACCAATTGGCATCACAAAGCTTGCGGAGTGATAACAAATGGTGATCGTAAGGGACGGATTTTTCTTTCTCATATACCAACGCATACAAGCTCGAGTGATCCCTTTGTTAGCTCGCTGTCAGATATATCTTTCTCGCTCACTTATCGCTTAAGACAAGCTGTTCCATAGGCAAAACGCCATGTGGAATTTCCTTTTCTCACATACCAACGCATACAAGATCGAGTGATCCCTATGTAAGCTCGCTGTCGGAAGAATCTTTCTCACATACCAACGCATACGAGATCGAGTGATCCCTATGTAAGCTCGCTGTCGGAAAAATCTGTCCCACATCGCTACCCATGTGAGATAAGCGTAAGTAATACGAGATAAGTCACACGCGGCTGGTTGCTAATGTGAGATAACATTTTTGGCGCATGACTGTATTCCTTCGAAAACGAAAGTTGAATTGTTGTCAGTCAGGAAAAAAATCAATGTTGAATTTTCAGCGATTTAAGTCGGCCTTCAACTTGGTAAAAGTAAAACTTTACTTACAACCTATATGAAATGCTTTGAACATGCTGAGCCCGTTGCGATTGACATATTTACCCTGTTGTGTTCGGCAAAATGAGTGACTAAATCCATCGTGATTGGGAGCCTTGGCTATGTAAACACACACACACACACACACACACACACACACACACACACACACACACACACACATTTTCCTCAACAAACTTACTTACTTGAGTCACTGTGGATGATAAGCAAGTTCTTGTATATCCATTTTGATGAAATAACCATTTATTCATTGTTTAATACACCGTTTATTCGCCGTTTCAAGTTGATTTGTACAGCGCGCGTCATTGACTGTAAACATCGAACTCAGTGACGTCACCAGCATATATAACACATAACAGTACCGTACGGTAGTGGTATATGAGAAAAGGATCGATCATTGGTGTTCAGTGGTTCCAGAAAAATCCCAACCCACGGGTCCACAGTTCAGTGGGAAACTTGGTAAGCCTCGTTTCCCACTAGAACGGTGGGCCCTCCGGTTGGGATTTTTCTGTCCCCACTGAATACCAATGATGGATTCTATTTTTCTCACATACCAACCCATACCAGATCGAGTGATCCCTATGTAAGCTCGCTGTCGGAAAAATCTGTCCCACATCGCTACCCATGTGAGATAAGCGTAACTAATACGAGATAAGTCACACGCGGCCGGTTGCTAATGTGAGATAACATTTTTGGCGCATGACTGTATTTCTTCGAAAACGAAAGTTGAATTGTTGTCAGTCAGGAAAAAAATCATTCAAAGTTGAATTATCAGCGATTTAAATCGGCCTTCAACTTGGTTTAAAAGTAAAACTGCGCATTTTACTTACATCCTTTATTCAATGCTTTGAACATGCTGAGTGCATTGCGATTGACATGTTCAACCTGTTTTGTTGGGCGATAAGTGACTGAATCCACTGGGACGGGGAACCTTGACAATGTAAAACACACACACACACACACACACACACACACACACACATATATTTTCCTTAACAAAATTACTTACTCGAGTTACTGTGGCTGATAAGCTAGTTCTAGTAAATCCATTTTGATGAAATAACCATTTGTTCATTGTTTAATGCGCTGTTTATTCGCTGTTTCAAGTTGATTTGTACAGCGCGCGTCATTGACTGTAAACAGCGACCTTAGTGACGTCATCAATAGATATTACACAGTACTGTACCGTACGGTCGTTGTATGTGAGAAAAAGAATCGATCATTGATGTTCAGTGGTTCCAGAAAAATCCCAACCCACGGGTCCACCGCTCAGTAGGAAACTCGGCAAGCCTCGTTTCCCACTGGAACGGTGGGCCCTCGGGTTGGGATTTTTCTGTCCCCACTGAACACCAATGATGGATTCTATTTATCCCATTCACGTGACCTGCTTATCCCATCCACATGACCTGCTTATCCCATCCACGTGACTTCAAATTATAACATTTTTGGCTGTTTTCAGAGCAATTCACGCCTAAATATTATGTAGAAATATCAAAACGGCCATATTTAGTGCGTCCGCCATTTTCGCATTGTTGAATGACGTCAAACATTTCTGACGTCACTAAAATGCAACAACAATGTGACGCGCGTGTTATTGACACAGTTTGGCGCCACGCCGTCTTTGTCAATAGATACTGATACCAACGTTAGTTTCAAACCCCAATAAAAACAAAACCGACGCTTGAAATACTATTTCGCTTCCGTTTTTAGGTGCTAAACTATGTTTACACCCTTTTCTGCATCTGGAAAATTCGTTGGTGAACTTATTTTTTAGATTGGAACAAACGCAAAAAATCTAAAAAAAAATATGCGGAACTAACAGAATTCATATAAAACCTTTAAAAGTCAAAAAGTGGGCGTGAAAAAGTATCCATCATGATGTATTGTTGTTGGACAACGAAATCCCACCCTTGGACCTGAATAATTTCGTCAGAAACTCGGCAGAGCCTCGTTTCTGACGAATTATTCTGGTCATTGGGTGGGATGTCCTTGTCCCACAACAATACATATGAAGGATTCTCTTAGTCCCACATCGCAACCCATGTGAGATAAGCCTAACTAGTGCGAGATAGCCTAGGCCACACGCGGCAAGTTGCTCATGCGAGATAACCCACACGCGACATTTATGGCGCATGACTGTATTCCTTCGAAAATGAAAGTTAAATTGTTGACAGTCAGGAAAAGTTTCAATGTTGAAATTTCAGCGATTTAAGTCGGCTTTCAACGTGGTATAAAGCAAAACTTGGCATTTTTACTTAAAACATTTATTCAATGCTTTGAACATGCTGAGTGCATTGCGATTGGCACATTTGACGTGTTGGGCAATGAGTGACTGAATTCACCCTGACAGGGAGCCTTGACTATGTAAAAAAAGAAAGAAACACATTTTTGGCAAGCCTCGTTTCCCACTGGTACGGTGGGCCCTCGAGTTGGGCCATTTTCTTGTCCTCACTGAAAACCCAATGATGGATTCTATTTATCCCACCCTCACACGGATAATGTATTCTTTTTCTTCCTCACCACTAAATATCCTATTTTATATTGGGGAAAAAAGCATAAAAAAACTTCCTGAATACGCCGAGATGCGACATAGTGACGTCGCTTTAACATTACAATGACGTCACGGATAGACGTGCGGCCAGCGTGCGCCCCGGCGTGCGCCTGTTCGTTTTTTATCTTTCCCCGAGGGCGGGTACGGGTACATGTATGTGAGATTATAAGAATCTATCATGAGTATTAGGGTAAGATAGAAAAATCCGTCCCCAAGATCACCGATTGGCATCACAGGGCTTGCTGAGTGATGAGAATCGGTGATCCCAAGGGACGGATTTTTCTATCCAATCCTCACACCATTAATGGATTCTTTTTCTTGCTCATCCCTCATTTATATTGGAAAAACTTGAAAAAGATCCCAGAAAATTCTGAATACTCTGAGATCGGATACGGTGACGCAATTTTAACGTTACAATGACGTCACTGATCTACGTTCGACCAGCGTGCCGCTGTTCGTTTTTTATCTTCCCCTTGGCCTCGTAAGGGTGTGTGAGATAAATAGAATCCATCATTGGTGTTCAGTGGAGACAGAAAAATCCCAACCCGAGGGCCCACCGTTTCAGTTGGAAACGAGGCTTGCCGAGTTTCCCACTAAAAGGTTGACACGAGGGTTGGGATTTTTCTGGAACCACTGAACACCAATGATCGATTCTTTTTCTCATATACCACGACCGTACGGGACAGTACTGTATAATATCTGTTGGTGACAAACTGAGGTCGATGTTTACAGTCAATGACGCGCGCTATACAAATTAACTTGAAACAGCGAATAAACAGCGTATTAAACAATGAACAAATTGTTATTACATCAAAATGGATTTACAAGAACTAGCTTATCAGCCACAGTAATTCTAATAAGTAATTTTGCTGAGGAAAATGTGTGCATGTGTTTTTTACATCTCAAGCCTAGGCTCCCTGTCCCGATGTCATTGCCAAACATATTAAATATGTCAATCGCAATGCATTCAACATGTTCAAAGCATTGAATAAAGGTTTTAAGTAAAAATGCACAGTTTGACTTTAAAACCAAGTTGAAGGCCGACTTAAATCGCTGAAAATTCAACAGTGATTTTTCTCCTGACTGACAACAATTCAACTTTCGTTTTCGAAGGAATACAGTGTGGCTTATCTCGTATTAGTTACGCTTATCTCACAAGGGTAGCAATGTGGGACATGTTTTTTTTCAGACAGCGAGCTAACAAAGGGATCACTCGATCTTGTATGCATTGGTATGTGAGAAAGAAATATCTCACATGGGTTAAAACAATGGAAACCCCGGTCTGGTGGGCGAGAAAAATATTAGCCATCATTAGTGTCAAGTGGGGACAGAAAAATCCATACGTAGGAAATAATCCACTGGTTGATATCATAGATTGTAATCAAACAACCAGCCCCTTAGTTTACAGGTATATTTATTCTCAATGCGGTCGGATAATTGGAATAATCCACTGGTTGACATCATAAAGTGAAATCCTCGTATACATGTAAACTTACTCTCAATGCAGTCGGAGAATAGGAATAATCTACTGGTTGACATCATAGACCAGCCACCTAGTATACAGGTATACCTTCAGTGGGGTCGGAGAATAGGAATGATCCACTGGTTGACATCATGAGCGTAATCAAACAACCAGCCACCTTGTATACTGGTACTCTCAATGCGGTCGGAGAATATGAATAATCCACTGGTTGACATCAGGAGTGTGATCAAACAATCAGGAACCTAGTATACAGGTAGACTTATTCTCAATGTGGTCAGAGAATAGGAATAATCCACTGGTTGACATCAGGAGTGTAATCAAACAACCAGGAACCTAGTATACAGGTAGACTTATTCTCAATGTGGTCGGAGAACAGGAATAATCCACTGGTTGACATCAGGAGTGTAATCAAACAACCAGGAACCTAGTATACAGATAGACTTACTCTCAATGCGGTTGGAGAACAGGAATAATCCACTGGTTGATGTCCTAGAGTGTAATCAAACAACCAGCCACCTAGTATACAGGTATACTTACTCTCAATGCCGTCGGAGAATAGGAATAATCCACTGGTTGATATCATAGAGTGCAATCAAACAACCAGCCACCTTGAATACAGGTATACTTACTCTCAATGCGGTCAGAGAATATGAATAATCCACTGGTTGACATCAGGAGTGTGATCAAACAATCAGGAACCTAGTATACAGGTAGACTTATTCTCAATGTGGTCAGAGAATAGGAATAATCCACTGGTTGACATCAGGAGTGTAATCAAACAACCAGGAACCTAGTATACAGGTAGACTTATTCTCAATGTGGTCGGAGAACAGGAATAATCCACTGGTTGACATCAGGAGTGTAATCAAACAACCAGGAACCTAGTATACAGATAGACTTACTCTCAATGCGGTTGGGGAACAGGAATAATCCACTGGTTGATGTCCTAGAGTGTAATCAAACAACCAGCCACCTAGTATACAGGTATACTTACTCTCAATGCCGTCGGAGAATAGGAATAATCCACTGGTTGATATCATAGAGTGCAATCAAACAACCAGCCACCTTGTATACAGGTATACTTACTCTCAATGCGGTCGGAGAATATGAATAATCCACTGGTTGACATCAGGAGTGTGATCAAACAATCAGGAACCTAGTATACAGGTAGACTTATTCTCAATGTGGTCGGAGAAAATGAATAATCCACTGGTTGACATCAGGAGTGTAATCAAACAACCAGGAACCTAGTATACAGGTAGACTTACTCTCAATGCGGTTGGAGAACAGGAATAATCCACTGGTTGATGTCCTAGAGTGTAATCAAACAACCAACCACCTAGTATACAGGTATACTTACTCTCAATGCCATCGGAGAATAGGAATAATCCACTGGTTGATATCATAGAGTGCAATCAAACAACCAGCCACCTTGTATACAGGTATACTTACTCTCAATGCGGTCGGAGAATATGAATAATCCACTGGTTGATATGAGGAGTGTAATCAAACATTCAGCCACCTAGTATACAGGTATACTTACTCTCAATGCGGTCCGAGAATATGAATAGTCCACTGGTTGATATCATAGAGTGCAATCAAACAACCAGCCACCTAGTATACAGGTATACTTACTCTCAATGCGGTCGGAGAATAGGAATAATCCACTGGTTGATGTCCTAGAGTGTAATCAAACAACCAGCCACCTAGTATACAGGTATACTTACTCTCAATAACGTCGGAGAATAGGAATAATCCACTGGTTGATATCATAGAGTGCAATCAAACAGCCAGCCACCTTGTATACAGGTATACTTACTCTCCATGCGGTCGGAGAATAGGAATAATCCATTGGTTGATATCATAGATAGCAATCAAACAACCAGCCATCTTGTATACAGGTATACTTACTCTCCATGCGGTCGGAGAATAGGAATAATCCACTGGTTGATGTCCTAGAGTGTAATCAAACAACCAGCCACCTAGTATACAGGTATACTTACTCTCAATGCGGTCGGAGAATAGGAATAATCCATTGGTTGATATCATAGAGTGTAATCAAACAACCAGCCACCTAGTATACAGGTATACTTACTCTCAATGCGGTCCGAGAATATGAATAATCCACTGGTTGATATCATAGAGTATAATCAAACAACCAGCCACCTTGTATACGGGTATACTTACTCTCCATGCGGTCGGAGAAAAGGAATAATCCACTGGTTGACATCATAGAGTGCAATCAAACAACCAGCCACCTTGTATACGGGTATACTTACTCTCCATGTGGTTGGAGAGTAGGAATAACCCACTGGTTGACATCATAGAGTGCAATCAAACAACCAGCCACCTTGTATACAGGTATACTTACTCTCCATGCGGTCGGAGAATAGGAATAATCCACTGGTTGATATCATAGAGTGCAATCAAACAACCAGCCACCTAGTATACAGGTATACTTACTCTCAATAACGTCGGAGAATAGGAATAATCCACTGGTTGGCATCAGGAGTGTAATATAAACAACCAGCCACCTAGTATTCTGGTACTTACTCTCAATGCGGTCGGAGAATAGGAATAATCCACTGGTTGATATCATAGAGTGCAATCAAACAACCAGCCACCTTGTATACAGGTATACTTACTCTCAATGCGGTCGGAGAATAGGAATAATCCACTGGTTGACATCCTAGTGTGTAATCAAACAGCCAGCCACCTAGTAGAAACTAAAGAAATATATTCAAAGCACTTAAAGGTTCACTAAACACATTTATACCACCCTTACCAACTTTAGCACGAAATATCTCGTGATGTGAAAGGCCTACACTGATGTAGGTGGTATAAAAATAGTTATACCATGTTTGTCCACCTGTACGTAAGATAATTCACTCGCTAAAGCTCGTGGATTATCTCCACGTACAGGCGGACAACCCATGGTATAACTATTACATAACATTAATATTGCTAGAAAAAGTCATGAAACGCAATAACTTCTGTTGCCTTAACACTTTGTATGCTAAAAACCTAAATGGGTGCATATCAAACAGTGAATACCCAGGTGAAATGCCACAGAACAGGGAAACCGGTACTTTGGCAAATATAGACCCAGATGAAATGCAGCATAAGGTGACGTTTCATCAGTGTCTGCACTGTATGTTAAGATACGAACAATCAGTTACTTTCAGGGACAGAAATACATCATTCTATAGAGAATCAACATACAGTAATGTGCACGACCTGTAATGAGCATTTTCACTAACTGGCCACGGACGGACGAACTCACATAGTGATCATATATAGTGCAGACCTAAGGGTCGTGCAAGATTATAGCACATGCCTAAGGGTCGTGCAAGACTCGTATAGTGATTATAGCGCAGACCCAATGGTTGTGCAATAAATGGCATTAGTATCATTGATATAAGATTACAATTATGAGGCAGCACATAAAATTTTGGCACTTATTTATATAAAGTATGGAAGAAGTATACTCAGGCCATTCTGTAAATTCGGGAATTTTCGCGAGAATCATATTTTCGAGAATAGCGTTAAAACACATATTTGCGGCGTTGAAATCCGCGACAAGGGCTTGATTTACATATATTTTCGTAAACGACAGAGTGATTTCGCCAATTCGTGAGGATTTTATTTTCACGAAACTTCGCAGTTTCGCGAAAATAAAACCCTCGCGAACTTTTCCGAATTTACCGTATTAGTTATCTAGTCCCACAGTGTAAGACACCATGAGTGTTCAAAGGGGGAAGTAACAAACAATTAAATAGTGTGTAACCCAACACTAGAATACATAATGACTGGTGAAACTGCAAGTGAAGCAACTTGCATATTTGATTCAGACAGGAAAGGAACGCCATATTAATAAGTAAAAAGATTTAAAACCAGATTCAAACCACCGCCAGAACAACACATTGGTTTCTGAGACCAGGGCCCGGTATTACAATGCCTCCTTGAAATTAAGCAAGACTTAAGTTAAGTATTCATATTTCAACATGCTATATTAAATGCTAAATAAATTGCCTGGATCGATGTGGTATTTGTAGTCAAAGATATCATTGTGATCTTCAGAAAAATTAAAACTATTTTGATTTTAATCAGTTTTACACGTTATTTTAAGCATCTTGAAAAATCAATACTTATCTTAAGTCTTCCTTAACTCTAAGGAGGCATTGTAATTCCGGGCCCAGGACGGTATCGAATTCATAGATTGATATCGATCCTAAATCTACCTAACAAAACTGCGTTATGTCCCTTGGTACATGTATATATTTTTTTCTTATAAGACCGACTCATAGAAAAGTTGATGATTTCTTGGGATTTATAAGAAAAATAAGATTGTTTAGAGCGACACAATTCTTGTTGTCTATTATTATTTCGATCCTAAATCTACCTGACCAAATTGGATTATGTCCCTTGATATATAATATACTTGCTTATAAGACCCACCCATATAAAAGATAATGGTTTCTTGGGATTTATAAAACAATTAAGATTTTTTAGATTGTCATCTTTTCGCATATAAGTGTCTCGACAGTGCTAAAATGTATCAACATGCAAACTTTTATCAAAATATATGGCGGGGTTCAAGGATACGAGCATTTTCACTAAAAGGTCTGGACCAGCCAAAATGATGCTCGGCAAAGCCTCATCACAATTTTGCAGATCAGTGACTGGACAATGTTAAAATAAATGAATATGCAAAATTTGATCCAAATAAACTATGTGGTTCAAGAGTTATGAGCATTTTCACTAACTGAGCATTTTCACTAACTGAAATGATGCTCAGCAAACCCTCATCCATCAAAAAAGGTTGTTACACATGCAAGTGGTTCGATAATGTTGACTTGCATTAACATGCAAAATTGGATCAAAATAAGCCATGTGGTTCAAGAATTATGAGCATTTTCACTAACTGCTAGCAGACGGACGAACAGACAGATGGACGGACGGACTTACTTAGTGATTAAAGTGCAGACCCAAGGGTCGATTATAGTGCAGACGCAAGGGTTGTGCAATTTGACTAGCAACACCTTTAAATACCAAATGGACCTTTCCATATTTATTGATTGAATGTAATTTTGTTGGGTATGTCAAACAACCGGTCATTGTATAAATTTTGTATTACAACCACGCAACTACCAATTTAGCAATATACTCCAATGAAATATCTCAAGGTAAGCTGTCGGAAGTATAAAATAAGCAGTCTATAATTGTCACCCAGGTACATGACAAAACTACATGAAAACCTGTTCACTTCTACATGCTCATTTCACTGAAACAATGAAAGTGGTTGAGATTTTTTTTTTTTAATCTTATGGCGAAAAACTCATTTATTGAAAAGACATATGTTGTAGGTGCACATTGGAATTGCCTCTATGAGCCAATTCCCATGTTTACCAACAACATATGTTACTGAAACTAATGATTTTTTTAAATATACATTTATCAAGAATCATTTTCATTAGCTTTGCCTCTTTAAAACATCTCAAACTGCCTATAAGTTTTAAAATATATGTCGCTATTCTGCAAATTGTTTATATTTGCATGACAGCTACATTTTCAAATTTGAGTTCGTGAACTGCTCCTTTGCTAATAAGTAGTTGCGTGGTTGTATGTCCTACCTCTTTAACAGTATATGCTGAATAGACAACCATCGAGAAATTATATATAATTAGTAGTAGCTTCAGCTGGAATGGTTGCCGCTTTCTCATCCATATTGGTACAACAGAGGTGAATATCACATAGGCAACAATGATATAAAATGAATGCAAGGGGTCGTCGACGAGTAACCAGCCTTTAACTCTAGGATCTGAAAAACAAAATAGGGGATCTTACATGAGTGTTCATGAGTGTTCATGTTTTATTGAATTTTTTAAACGGGTTGGGAAAAATGATAAAAGGCGAGGCTTGCCGAGCTTTTTACCACTTTTCGCAATTCAATTTATAATATGACATTTAAGATTACTTAGAAATAACATTTTTGGCGTAGATACGTAAGGGGTTTTTTCCATTTTTACGCAATGTTATAATGAACGCCATTACGTAATGTTACTAAATCTGTAAACCACTAGTGAGTTATCGATTTTAATACATAGCATTATATCACTCCAAGACGCGCGACGTCATATGATAAATTGAGTTACTTTTGAAACAACAATGGCACTGCCTTTAAAACAAACGACCAGCGAAATTTCAGACCAAGCTGAGCATCGTTGCAGTCTGGCCAAATACCCAGCTTTACGTATAAGCTCAATTACACAATTTATGTTTATAACTGATTGTGATTGTTACAAGGAGAGAGAGAGAGAGAGAGAGAGAGAGAGAGAGAGAGAGAGAGAGAGAGAGAGACGCAGTGGCTCAGTTCGAAAGAGCGTTTGACCGGGGATCGAAGGGCCGCTAGTTCGAGACTCACTGGAGGCACTGTGCTGTGTCTTGAGCAAGTCACTTTATCCTGTGCTTAGCACTGTTTCAACCCAGGAAGACAAAAACGTCCTGACATGAATGACAAATTGCTAACTGGAACGTAAAGCATCAACACAGACCGGCAAGCAAAAAATGCAAGAATCCACTATAGGCAAGAATCATTGCTTTTGATTACTTAACTATTATTTGCTAGCGGCAACTTTTGTCGTATACTGAAACCTTTGCAAACAGTTTGGACCAAGATCAGGACCGACAGAATACTGGTCATGATCTTGATCCAAAATATTTGACACTGATAGAGATCCTATCTGATGTTTTAAAGCATTTTTAAAGTCAGCAGACGACAGGAAAAGCATGTATAGAAGTACATCAAAGGCAAAGGCTCCCCTTGGAGCATTGTAGAGCCACAAAATGATCCATACACAATATACAGAGCATTCTGCAATACTTTTGACCTGCATTTTAAGCGATAATTGGTATTGAAAAAAACAAAAACAAATTTTGGTCTTTTTGGTTTAACAGCATCGACGTCCTGTCATTTAAAACTAATTCAGTGGAATCTCGTTAATTCGAAGTCCTCGGGACAGTACTAGAGACTTTATTTCGAATTATCAGTAGTTCGAATTATAGGAAAGTAGACCTAAAATATACAACCCCAAAAATGATTATTATTAGGTTTTTTTCTAGTTTGAGACGTTTCTTACACGCATACCAAAAATATGTTATTATAGACAATTATTAAAATAGATCATGAATATGTCCTATTCTCTGAATTCAGTGTGTCCCAAGTTTATTTCGAATTTGCGAGGTTTTTTTTTCGAAAAATCGAGTTTCGATTTTTTTCGGTTTTACTGTAAATAAATGCTCTAGACAGTAATGACATTTATCAGTCACCCCTAATATTAACTGCATTGTTTCAATATGACCTAATAAACGTTTCCTATCTCACGGCATGTTACCTTTATCAGGTCATGATGACGTTGCACTTTTTGAATGACGTCGCTAATGACGCTGAATCAACACAAAAATTAAAAAAAAATACGTCATAATCGCTAGTTTTAAGAGTGTTCAACAATGGGTATACTGATAAATAGAATACCAGGTTCGCGTCTTTTGATATCAAGTTTACCAGGCTCGGCTTTGAGAACGCATGTTGAATCGCTCGGCAAGCCTCGCGATGTCAACAAGCGTTCTCAAAGCCTTGCCTGGTAAACTTGATATCAAAAGACACTCACCTAGTATTCTCTATTTTTAGTTTGTTTTAAGGACATGTTGGAGCTTTGAATGTTGCATAGATAGCACATTGACACGTGAAGCACAAAAATGGGACATAACTAATGTTAAATGAGCCAGTGCATGCGGTTTCCAAAAATGTGGCATTTTGACATGTGTAGACTCGGACGAACCTCTGCAGCCTCCTTTTAAGCTTAGAAACTCCAAATGGTGTTCAGTCAGTAGCAACAATCATTTAATACTCAAGCGACTAGCAAAGGCTTTGATCAGACTGCGCGTTAGCGCAGGCTGATATGAGGCTTTGCTGGTCGCACATACCACATTGTTGGAAATCTCATGCACTAGCTCGTTTATAACCTCCATATTCTCCAAATTGACAAAACGTGATGCTGCAACAATTGATTGCTGGCGTTAAAACGTTTTTGCCATCTTAGCTAACGTCTATGTACGTTGTTCCTTATATCATGTAAATGACCTATGAGTATAAACGATTTGTCTGTGTGTGTGTGTGTGTGTGTGTGTGTGTGTGTGTGTGTGTGTGTGTGTGTGTGTGTGTGTGTGTGTGTGTGTGTGTGTGTGTGTGTGTGTGTGTGTGTGTGTGTGTGTGTGTGTGTGTGTGTGTGTGTGTGTGTGTGTGTGTGTGTGTGTGTGTGTGTGTGTGTGTGTGTGTGTGTGTGTGTGTGTGTGTGTGTGTGTGTGTGTGTGTGTGTGTGTGTGTGTGTGTGTGTGTGTGTGTGTGTGTGTGTGTGTGTGTGTGTGTGTGTGTGTGTGTGTGTGTGTGTGTGTCTGTCTGTCACTGGTTGATATTCGAATTTTAACCTGGGAAGAAATAAATAAATCCGACCTATTCCATTAACCAGCCAATTGTATATTTCATTAAATTGTATCCGGACACTCGTTAGCGACTCCATCATCAAAAGACACTGAATCGACCCTACTGAATTCTCCGATCGGATATGTCACGGTTATGGATGGGCCTTGTCACGAGAAAACCCGACTTCGGGGTTTCCGACAAAGCCAGACTAAAGCGAGTCTCCTCAGCTACAGAGACTAGCTAGAAAACTGAACTTTCACTTGTAGCAAGCTTAGATATGATACTTTCCAAAACGCGAATAACAAAGGCGCTGATCAGGCTGCGCGGATGCGCAGGCTGGTCTGCGCCTGTGTTGTTCGCAAACCCCCGAAGACAGGTTTTCTCGCGTCCAGGCCCGTATATGAGGGTTCTCTATAAAGTGTCATACCATTGTCTTAAATCGTTATCAGGGATATCCGCGATTTGTTTTTCCATTGTCAAGAAAGGATAAATACACAAACTACTTTGCTTTGAGGCATGAAGAAGTGTCAGCAAAAAAAGACTAACCCTTTTCATACTGGTGGGTTATCCCATACATATTAATACTATATGTGTGGTATTGTCCATTTTGTATTTAAAAGGTTCACAGTTCATTTTTTTGTATTTAAAAGGTTCACAGTTTTTTTTCTTTTTGTATTTAAAGGGTTCGCAGTTCTTTTTCTTTTTGTTTTGTACTTAAAGGGTTCACAGTTATTTTTTTTATTTTGTATTTAAAGGGGGTTCACAGTGCATTTTTTGTTTAAAATATGACGTAGTTGTGTCCCTGAAAAGTGTTTCTTATCTTGACAAAAATGTAGACCCTGGTGAAATATTTTAATATTTCCTTTGATCACAGTTAAGGACATATGCGGCTAAATCATTTGCGCACCATTTCTGCGTTGGATAACACAGAAATCATTTATCCATTCAAGATGTACGATTATTGCGAGCCGCGAACGACCTGGCCTCCTAGCCTAGTGGTTGGCGTGTAGGACTATGGAACAGGCGAGCCAGGGTCGATTCCCGAATGGGCACATAGTAGACGGTGTTTGTTTTTTCTTTCTTTTTAGCGTTTTTATGCTGATTTACTTCGTACTAGCGATGTGGAATTATAAAATGACAAATATTTTCACTCCTTTACGTTTTACATTGAATAATGCACGAAATATGTGGGGTAGGTGGTAAATTTGGCCCGCCTGAAAGATAATTAGCACGGGGGAGCTGGACAAAACATCCCGGGACAAAACATCCCATGCCATTTTTTTACACCCCGGACAAAACATCCCACAAAGATTTGCCACCCCGGACAAAACATCCCACGCTGTTTTTGTCACCCCGGACATAACATCCCATGCCATTTTTGTCACCCCAGACAAAACATCCCATACTCAGACTGCTTCTTCAGGGTAAGTCTCATTTGTGACCTTCATCGAGTGTAGGACAAAATCCCCCCGGACAAAACCCCCCCTGCTCATTTTTGTATACGTGGACAAAATCCCCCCCATAAATTTTATAACTAGGACATAATCCCCCCCGCTGAATTTTACAACTAGGACATAATCCCCCCCGCTGAATTTTACAACTAGGACATAATCCCCCCCCCTTATATTACAGCATACATCATACCATGTAAATAATTTTGACCCAGATTGTAAGTCCTGATCTTGATCCAAACTGCAAGACAGCATGATAGTGTTTTGAAACAATAAAATTATAAAATTTACTCATATATAATTAAGCAATCACTCTCAAATTAAATTGTAAATGTGCAAGAATTCAATGGTCTAATTGAGTGACTCACTAAGGTCAATTAACTTTCTGATTGCCTAATTAACAGTTACTCAATTATAAGTGTTAGTTTTAAAAACTTAATGGTCTGAAATGCTGATATAGATGAATATAATGATGGAAGATCAAAGGTCGTTTGTATGTTATTGAATAAAATGTAATTAATTTCTTTGTCCTTTTATTATAAAAGTAACAATTAGCTGGTGAATTGCATTATTTTCTGAGTAATCATCATTTTCATGCTTTGTTCCAAATAATTCAGGACTCCTATCATGCTGTCAGATAGTTTGGATCGAGATCAGGACTTACTATCTGGGTCCAAATTGTTTAAATGGTATGATATATGCTGTAATATAAGGGGGGGGGGATTTCATCCGGGGGGATTATGTCCTAGTTGTAAAATTCAGCGGGGGGATTATGTCCTAGTTGTAAAATTCAGTGGGGGGATTATGTCCTAGTTGTAAAATTCTTAGGGGGGATTTTGTCCACGTATACAAAAATGAGCAGGAGGGGTTTTGTCCGGGGGGATTATGTCCGTATCCCACCTTCATCTACTATGACATGTACTAGCAGTGAATGCCCTAGTACGACTGTCCAAATGATATAAACTAGATCTTAAATTGATTGAAAGGCAGTTTCACAATGTAAATAGAATTTAATTAAAGATAATTATATCTTCTTGTGACAAACAACTAAATTTGTGTGTTAAGAAGTCAATTACATCTTAAAAGAAATCATTTACAGTTTGGGTCAAACAAACTATTATAATTGAGAAACATATGTCTAATTAGTCTAATTATCTATCTACCTTTGATCTCCAATCATTTCAATAGGTATGGTACATTAAGAATATCAATAATAATAGTGACAATTAATTAAATGGGATGTTTTATGCACTTTCATAGGCTTTAAACAGAGTGTGGGATGTTTTGTCTGGGGTGGCAGAAGTAGCATGGGATGTTTTGTCCGGGGCGGCAAAAATGGCATGGGATGTTTTGTCCGGGGTGACAAAAACTGCATGGGATGTTTTGTCCGGGGTGGCAAATTGATGCGGGATGTTTTGTCCGGGGTGGCAAAAAATGGCATGGGATGTTTTGTCCCGGGATGTTTTGTCCTACATTCTTAGCACGGTGACCCCCATGTTTCTTCTTTTTTCTAAAAGCTATTATGATAGTCAATGATATAAAAGCTAGATTTTAAGATTTTCAATGTCAGGTTTTTTAATATATAATTTGCTCTAAAAACCAAATCCAATTTTTTGGCTAATTACAAAAATATATCATGCAGTATCTTGTCATGACTTGGTATAACAAATACATTTTTACATTTTCGTGAAGATTTGAGGTCATAAGCAATTAATGAAATTAAAATTAAAAAAAGCTGGGCGAAGATTACAACTATTTTAGCTTAATGTTTAAGACTTAGGATATTCTTTTATTTGGTCAGAAAATTGACCAAAGGCTGAAAACTTGCACATGAGATTTTTAAAACATGTCCTTTTTATTTCATAAATTAACAGGCCATGCATAAAACAAGCTGTATGCAAAGTAATGAAGAGATTTTAATGTGGGAAGTATTTAGTAGCATATATCCTTAAATGTGTTTATTTGGGGTTTTTCAAACATTTAAATCCTTAACTTTATTAAATATATATCAAATCTATCTCCCTGGGCCAGATTTATTTCATGAGATGCATGTTTCTTTGAAACTTGGCAAGAGTAAACTTGGAAATATTGATAACAAAAACTTGGCAATGTTGATGAACATAAACTTGGTAATGTTGCAAAGCATAAAATTCGAAAAACATTTTCTATATTCTACCACAGACACTCAGAGTTAATTGTTAAATACAGCATTGGGTTAAAAACTCTTCTGCAACAAGGCATATCAGAACCTATATTTTATGGTGATTTAGTTTATAAATTCAAACGGATTGTTGGAAAATCTAATGTAAGTGATCAATTGAAAAAGATTGTAAAACGTTATAAAAGGGTTGAATATAACTTGGATATCATGCGACTGTCTGCATGCCTGGTTTTAAATCCAATCACGGTTTACAGCTATGGTTTCCTCTTTAATTGCAGGACGGTGGGTCAGGCCTCAGACTCTTTGACGGCTCTGACGTAAAGCTTTAATCGGTGGGTTATCTGTTGCTGGACCCACCGTGGCTCAACTTGAGGTTTTCTTTAGCTCTGACTATCTGTGAGTCATGAGCCATTTTCTTTGTTTCATCATAGTGTGTTAATTTGATTAGAGTACTCTCGATGATGATACATTGCATTAGTTAGAGGGCCTCCATGCGAGCTGAACATTTCTTTTACTTCAACAACAGCAGAATCTAGGGCGAAGATTTGGTACCAGTAAAATGCATTTAAGCCCCCCCCCCCTCCCCACGGATGGCTTAGGCTGATGTCCGTTCTAAGGCGGTGGTTCTGTTGTTGTTGACTTTTTGTTTATTGTTACTCCCATTGTGGGAGTCTGTAATTGTTCTATGTTTTGTTGTACGTTACTTTATGTCCATTCTAGTATTGCTTCATCTTGATGGGGAAGAGAGAGCTGGTTGCTTTGCTTAATTTGTCTTTCTGGTGTCTCGTGATGGCTGAGTTGCTCTTCCTCGCGGTGCCATGGGGTTGTTTGTGGTTTGTGATTGTGGTACTTCCTGATCATACTCACTTACTATTTTTGGTAATGTTGATATGCATAAACTTGGTAATAATGATAAACATTAACTTGGTAACATTGATAAGCATAAACTTGGTAATGTTGATAAGCATAAACTTGGTAATGTTGATAAGCATAGACTTAGTAATGTTGATAAACATAAACCTGGTAATGTTGATAAGCATAAACTTGGTAATGTTGACAAGCATAAACTTGGTAATGCTGATAAGCATAATCTTGGTTATGCTGATAAACATAAACTTTTTAATGTTGATAAACATTCTGCTACTGCTGAAGGCTCTAGATTTCTATGCTGCTTCCATAGTCAAGGGATAAATGACGTTGCTAGTAATACAAATAGCTTGGTGAATGCAGTGGGGACAGAATAGATCACGCCTGGGTTACAGAGGTTGGGTATCACTCGATCAACATTAATTAGAATAGTTAAGCTAGTAAAAAGATATAGCACAGAAGAACGGCCAAAGCGATTCATTTTATACGAGTGATTAATGTCTTTCAAAACATGGACAGATCGGTCATGACGACGTTTTCTTTAGTCATCAGCGTATTTCGGCTCGAGAAGCGATTGGGGCGCATTGCCTCTCGAGGGGGTCCGTACCAGTTTTTCTAAATTATTATTGAACTTTTTGGTAACTGTAAAGGCGGCACCTCATGAATGCGTAAATAGGACTGGTCTACTTTAGACATGTTTAAAAGCTGAAAATGATATGTAATTTTATTCGAAGGTAACTGTATTATTGTACCAATACACCGTAATAACGCCACCAAAATAACTACATTTGAAAGTGTCTGTTTATTGTTTAACATAAGTATAGACGCAAACAGTGTGGAGCCAGATCAGGCTGCTTTTATAGGAGCAGTCTGAGCTAGATCTACACTGTTTGTTACAGAGGCTTCAAAATGTTTCAGCAGACAACAAAAACATACGACTTTTTGTGATATGCGCTTAAGGGCTGAAACATGTGAGGTCAGTGTATATACGGTCAGGACTTTCATGAAAATGCACGCACGTTTGCGCGGCCCAAAAAGCTTATTAACGTTTTACCAAATTATAAATAGAACCTGATTTCCCTTCCTACGATCCACGCCCAAATATGAATATTAAAGTTCAGTGAAATACTAGTGAAAATATAGTATTTATATTTAATTAGGCTATCAGATAAATATAAACATGCAAGGTTTACAATTTTTGCATTATTAAAAGAATACGTCTCATGGTTAAAGTATTATTTGAATACGTGGTGAAAGCGAAAAGTCTATTTATATATATAGCAACTTGTGATTTTTCAGGGCGGGGGTGGGTCTGGAATCCCTGACCTCCTCTAAATCCGCCCATGCAGAGCTCGATCACCAGTATCTAAATTTTAGAACCATCAGTGAAATGGTAAAATATCGCATTGAAGGTGGCAAAAATCAGGGACAGATCTATAAATTCGACCGCCCGGTCCCATGACAATTTATGAATGCCATACCTATTGTTACAGTATTAAAATGTATGAGAAATTTCATTAGTTTGAAAAAGATTAGTTTTATACATGAATTGATTATTTTATCTTTCTTCATTATTTTTATGTACGTTTGTTTTGTTGTGATTTTATCTACATGCAAAACCAATAACAACAAAACAATTGCGACAATTGCAGACTCAGTCTGATCAGTGTTTTCTCCAGCCATGAGCACTTGACACTACACATGGAATGCACACCGGTGTTCTGATTGTGCTGGTGCCAAGGCTGTTCCGAGTCTTCGCTGGCCACACATTTTACATTGTTGTGTTTGTCACGAATTCGCTCAATGTAATTAACCCTTAATGCGCCAATCGCAACAATAGTCATCTGCTTTTCTGACAAACAGTGTGGACCTAAATCAGACTGCACCTATAGGAGCAGTCTGTTCTGGGTCCACGCTGTTTGCTTCTATACTTTATTCGTCAGTAATGTTAGGCAATTATTTGCAGCAGACGACTTCAGCAGACGTCATTATTCCGATGCATTTTTTTCTTGGCGCTTTAAGGGTTAGAAAAATCTGATCAAAGTGCCAGTCTATGATTTATTATACTTATCGCATATGCGAGCAGAAAAGGCTCAGACGAGCCTGCGCATATTCACAGTTTCTTCAGAGCCTTCGCTGCTAAATGTATACAAAGTGTATATGTCTATGCTCTGGACAAAAATCAAACCCAAGCCCACTAGATAGCTGTGTTTGCATGTTTGAAGAAAAGTTTACGCATATGTGATAAGAACGAAGGTATCGTGAGCTTGCTTAACAAAGGTTAATAGCGAAATTGTACCAGCCAAATTCGAAATTGAAATCATCCATGGAACCGGATACAAACGCCAGATCAAGTTACTCTTGAAATAATGTGGAGGGTTGTTGTTGTCGTCGTCGTCGTCGTCGTCGTCGGCGTCATTGTTGTTGTTGTTGTTGTTGTTGTTATTGTTGTTGTTGTTGTTGTTGTTGTTGTTGTTGTTGTTGTTGTTGTTGTTGTTTGTCCTGATGTAAATGTGTCAATTCTAGACATCTAACGTAGCAAGACAAAATAAAAAATACCTGTGTTTAAGGTAACCCCACCTACCTAAATTTACTGGTGAAACCTAGAATTTTTTCAGGTTTTCTTGGGGAAAAATAGTTTTATGCGTTTTGAAAGGCGAATTTGCCTTTCAAAATGCATAAAAAAATCCCCCAAAAAATGATTAAAATAAATATGTATGTCTTCCCTACCTAAAAATTTCAGACCCGTTATCCGAAACACATTTAATTTTATATTTGGCCTTAGTGCATTTACATAAAAATAAACCCTTTGTATTCTGATGGACTTTCCCATACATATTGATACAGTAAGTACATGAGTATTGGACTGCAGCTGCCCATTGTGTACTTTAAGAGGTCTCAGGTAGAATGATTTTCTAAATTATGGTGTATTTCTGTCCCTGAAGATTGTTTTCATCTTAGCAAACAGTGCAGACCCTGATGAAATGCAGCATTATGCTGTATTTCATCTGGGTCTTTGAACTGTTTGCCAAACTACCCGTTTAGGGGTTTCCAGTATACAAAGGGTTAGTAATGCCACTGCAAAAAGAGGAAACCAACGTGACCAAGGATGGACCTGGTTTTAGAGTAATCAGTCACGTGTTTGATTTGGAATCCTGTATTTCCATCGTTGTAAGCCAGTGATGCGTTGAACCGAAGTAGACTTAGTACCCTTGGCTTGCGAAGATGCCCGGAAAACGGCGAACTCGAGACCTGCACCATGGATAGTCATTTAAGTAAACAGTGGAGACACTGATCAGACACTGCGTTGTGTGGCATCGGCTCTGTGTCTGCAATGTCCCAGAAATAAGGACGCTAGACTTATAAATGTGCTGTGTCACTTTACAATTAACACTACGGCGCTTGTCAGAGAAAAATAGTTTAACATGTATTTCCATAAATTCGAATGTGCCTTACAGGCAAGGATCCGTTAAGTCTACAGGTTTAATTCGGTATGAATTTTTACTGTTGTTCTTATTTTTTTTATTCAGTTGATGAACAAACACTATTTACTCAAAACCTATGTTAGAGGCTTCGGGCTGCTGACCAACCAGGAAAAAGAATAGACGGATAGGCTATTTATCTTACAATCTTATCATTTATCATGGCAAACGGAATATAAATATATCTCATTATCTCTTTTATCTGAATCTCCACTTTAATAAATGAGCCGCGACATGTGATTTCCAACAATGTGGCATTTTGACAAGGGTAGAATATTCAAGCGACTAGCAAAGGCTCTGATCAGACTGGGCATATGCGCATGCTGATCTGAGGCTTTGCTTGTCGCACATACCACATTGTTTGAAATCCCATGTCGCGGCTCAATTATGTTTTCGTTTTTGCAGATAGGTGAGTCCACCAAAGCCATTATATGGGGATCGCGCTCATATTTCGTCTCATGCTCTGTGGAGTAACCTGTAACCCATATAACACTATAAAAGTGCGAATCATGTTTACTGTCGTCGCCCTGGGCCCGGTCACCTGTTAAACTAACGGTACCGGGAGCCAACTCACGACAGTAAACAAGAAACGAATTATTTTTTTATACAGTCTTTTTTGTTTTGTTTGTTTGTTTGTTTGATTTGGTTCTTTACGTCCCATCAACAATCTTTCAGTTAAACAGGGACGGGTCTTCCTGGGTTGAACCAGTACTAAGCTAGGATAGTGTGTCTTGCTCAAGGACCACAACGCAGTGACGCCGGTGAGGCTCGAACCCGCGGCCCCTCGGTCTCGAATCAAGCACTCTACCACTGAACTTCTGCGCTCCCCATGTCCTTTTTGTAGGACATGGGCAAACCGCTCAGACTCAGATCAGACGCCGCCTTTCTCACTGTTTGCTTAGAGAATGTCTTTTGAAATTGGAATAAAAATGCTCCCTTTATCGTTCTAGGTGTTGTACGTTGGTTTCAAGCACATCGGGGTGGGTACTCTGATATTTTCATATATACGTAGGCTTGTCCATTTTTTTATTATTTTTTTTCTTGGGAGGGGGGGGGTCAAAATTATGAATTTCAATATTACTTTGGGTTTTCAGCAAAATGAAAATTTTTGGGGGCAAGAAGAGATTGTGGATATTTTGGGGGTCATCACACAACTGGGCTAGTTTTGGGGTCTTTTTTGTATTTTAGGGGCTTTTCTTAAGGTCAAGGTACAGAATGGGGATAATTTTTCGGGTTGCTTAAATTTCAAATATTGTTTTGGGTATGCCTGATACAGGTATACAAACAATGGTAGCAACAATAAACAATGAATTAACAAGAACAGAACCACCAACGGACAGCTGCCTAAGCCACTGGGGGCTTGAATACATTTACTGGTGTTATAGATATTCAGCTTCCAGTTTGTCTGAAAAAAGATTTATCAAAACGTATTAAGTTCGTATTAATTATCCATGCAACATTTGCAAAATAGTATTTATTTTAATTTTTATATCTACAAAAATGATTTCCCCAAACTGGTAGATTTTAAAACTCATAAGCAACTCACGTACCAGTACTAAGAAGACTACATTTCATCCTCTGCCAAATTTGTTAAAATAACATATACCCGACAAAAAAAGAAACGCACCACTTAGAAATGTTCCACTCTCAGGAAGATCACAAGTGATAGGCCAGTTTAGTTTATATGAGTGCAAATGTATATCCGGTATTTAGTCCATTTGAAATTTTCAGAACCTAGAAATGTTGAGTACAATGAAGTTTTTTTGCTGATTTGTGATGAAAATGTGTTCTAAAAGAAATCTGGCTTGGTTGCCGGACCGGCAACTTTGGGCAACTCCTACAATTTGCATAAATCCAAGATGGCCGCCATTAAAACAATAAAAATCAACTTTTTAATTTATGGTCATAGAATGGTGTCCAATATGTCTATATAGGGTTTTTTTGGTATGCAGAATCCATTTCTGGTGTTATTTTTGCAATTTAATGCTCCATTATAAACATATCCAAGACGGCGGCCAGACGCCATCATGAAAATTGACTGTTGAATTGATTATCATATGTAATATGATATGTAATATGGGTTTCTATCAGAAAATCAGAAATTATATAACTGATAGATGGATGGGAATGAAAGATCTACAAAACAAACCAAAAATAAAGTATATTGTCTCTTTTATTTCTTTATCTTTATTAACCACGCATCCAAATGGTCCGAAGTTGGGTCGTAAGGAACACCTCCATCCTCAATGTCTTATTCAAGACCATCACCAGAATCATCTGGAATGTTGCTGTCAATGTAATCTGTTTCACAGTGTCCTTTTCAGATGATTTGGAAATTTCCTTGGTTGGAGTAAATGGATTTAAGCAATCCTGTCCACCATAACAGTTGCAGAATGGCGTGCTGCTTGTGACATCCACATAACTGCTGCGTCACACGTCTTTTGCAATCTGGCGTCGAAATTGTGTTTTAGAAAATTCGTCGTGAACAAAGTGAGGGTCAAATTGTAAAGTCACAGGATATTAAGCGTTTTTATATTGCTCTCTTCCTGGAAAAGTTTAAGCAATTGGAATCAACTCAGTGACCAACTTGTACACAGACACTTATTCTTTTCAAATTCTATCTTTAAATTTATCATACGCGATAATTGAACGCTAGGTAGCCCGTGTATTGTGACTACCCTTTGAAAATGATTCCACACTGGAGATAAACCTTTACAAAACATTTAAGATTTAACATTATTAATCCATTTAAACGGTCCTAACTGATGAAAATGGATTTTGGAATTACAAAAACGCATCAATAAACACAATGGTTGCCTCATATAATGACAATATATCGTTTTCATACTTTACAAATGTAAAACATGCTTGGAATTCCATGCAGACAGTAGCGTTGAATGAACGCTTCCAAAACTCGTTTACCATTCGCCTTGATGTGTTTTGTGCCTACACAGGGAAAGTACAAATACTCATCTATGTCACACACAAGTTTTAGTAAGATTTGATCAGAAATGAATACTTCATGTTAATTAACATTTTCGTAGTAAAATGAGATCTTAATGGAAAAATCGTAGTGGTGCGTTTCTTTTTTGTCGGGTATATAATACTATATAATTCCAACTCAATGTTTTCATCGTTTTTTCGGCGGTCTGGATTGGTCCGTTGGCAAAATTAAATCGTTTTTACACTTCGATAAAAACCCATGTGTATGAATATTTGTTGTTGTTCATATCTGCCTTGATTTCAAAGTGCTAAGATAGTGTTAATAATAA
Source organism: Loripinus fragilis (assembly GCA_964019695.1). Taxonomy (NCBI): domain Eukaryota; kingdom Metazoa; phylum Mollusca; class Bivalvia; order Lucinida; family Lucinidae; genus Loripinus; species Loripinus fragilis. The sequence goes on along the minus strand of OZ026514.1, from coordinate 108,928,886 downwards.
CGAACTGTACATAAAACTTCGAACACAGTTATTGTTGTGTCCAAGACAAACTATTCACCACTTTAAATATAGTTAAGCATGTTGAAAGCTCATTTGAAAAAACTTACATCATATGGTGGTGCATCTTCAAAGCAACGGGGGGACTCTAAGACGAGGTTATGTGACGTCACTTAACAAATAGTCACGTCATTGAAGAGAATACAGTAAGGCTACATCAACAACGAAATGTTGCAACGCAGTTTGATGGCATCAAAGCGAGCTTTTCACGCTTAGGTTCTACTAATGTGGGGATTTTAGGCAGGGACATGTGAAGGTAGGTGCCCGGGGGTAGGTGCTTTTTTAAAACCTGTCGATCCGTGGTAGGGCCTTAATCTAAATATTCTTCAATGGGCCCAGCAAGCTGTTTGAAAAAGAAAACAATTCCAAACTAAATGGAGTTGTTTTTGAGCTCATACTCACATATATTTGCTAACAATAGAAAGCCATTTTAATCATCATTTAGAAAAACAAGGTTTTAAACAGACAGAACTTTCAAGATGGCTGCACCTTCTTTCATTGACAGCAGTTACGAACTATTTTCATTCAGCGGGCTTTAAAATTTGAAATATTGTCAACAGCCCTTTACATATGTGCTGTTTTGTTCCAAAGTTGGAATTATAAGGAATGAATTGTTATTTTTGTGGGTTTATCGATGTGTAAACTCCGGCGAATCACTCACAAACTTTACATAAAGCCCTGTGAGCTTTACTCAGTTTGTGAGTGAGTCACCGGAGTTTACACATCTACACTTCGATAAAATCCACAAAAATAAAATTCATTTCTACAATAATTTATAAACCAATAGACTTTATGTTTATCCAAAACTTTGTCATAGACGATATTTAATTGACCCTGAAAAGCTAATATATTATGGGGAATTTAGACTTTTGTAATATTTATCTGGAGAAATCTAATTTTAATTGAAATAACTCTAATTATTTATTAAAAAACACATTTTGAAACATTTTACAGTTGTTTAAACTATGGGTAAACATATTCAGTTACGTTACAGGGTACAGGCTAGATTCCATTTATTCATGTATATTTAGATTCATTAACCATAAAAGAATAACCCTCAATTACTTAATGTTTTAAGGGAGGTAGTCAGATCTTATGCATTATAACTGTCTGTAATCAATTTTTTAAAGAGACTGACACCAAATCAATTTGTATCCTGGCATCTAGTTGCGTATGCAGATGGTGAGGCATTACTTAAACTTAAATTAATTTAAGTTTATATTTTCGGCATAGCTTTCGTTGTTCAATTAACGAAACTGTCAATCACACCAACTTAGTTCTTCTCATCACATGCTCAACCCAGTTATTGTGGTTAGTTTTACTCTATGGCAATGATCACATTAGATATGATCATATCCAAGGAAACAGGTCAATTGTTACTTCAGTGCCAATTTAGATAAAAACTTAATAAGCCAAAATTATATCCGGCCAAATTTGACCAGATGACATTTAAGTTATTGTAGAATATAGTTTGCAATGTTCTTTTAGTTCTGTTAGTAAGTTTGTTATATGTGTATTAAACATTAGAAAAAGCTGTAAACTCGCCAGGATATAGATTCAAAAGAAGCACTTAAAATGTTAACTGTTCTAGCAAACATCAGCATTAATAAAGCATTTTAATCAGTATCAACACTGTCATCAGTGATAGGCTCACTTGCTAAGTACCAAAATCAAATGGTCTTGCTTTTTTTTTTTTATTATTTCCGTTACTACTGTTAATCTATTTTGTTTGATTTGAAATATGCAAAATATGACTTGGACGTAATTTTTGTACCAATCATTATGTTCACATTTGATTGACTAAAGTTAAAAATGATATTATCTGAAACAAAATTCAACAGTAAGACTAAATCTAATTGATAGAATAATGCAAAACAATTAACCAATAATTAATTTGGGTCCATTAATTAAGCAATGGCCTCAATATACAGGTTGCGTATACTAACAATGCCAAGGAGCTTTTCTGGGTGATAACCCTATTTCTTTCAAATGTATGACTATAATGAACCATTAGAACAAGTTCTGTTCTGTTTCAACGCTTCACAAAATTTTAGAACCAGACAGAATAGATAGATATAGAGGATCTTACATGAGTGCTCATGTTTTATTGAATTTATTAAACGAGTTGGGGAAAAGAGATAAAATGCGAGGCTTGCCGAGCATTTTATCTCTTTTTCGCAACGAGTTTAATAAATTCAATAATACAAGAGCACGAATGCTAGATTCTATTTATCATATGACATTAAGATTACTTCGAAATCTCGTTTCTGGCGTAAAAACGTTATAATTTTGTCATTATGTACGCAGCGTTGTTATGGACGTCATATGTCCAACGTTGTTATGGACGTCATAACGTTTCCCGAAAATCGATAAACCACTAGTGGTTTACAGATTTTATTGCATGGCGTTATTTCACTCCCAGACGCGACGTCATATGATAAGATAAGTGTAGCATTCTCCTTAAAATTATATTGTAATGCATTTTACCAACATAAAGGTATTCTTACTTTACCAAACTAGACATCCTTCAGATCTATAGCGATTTAAACCATAGGAATAGGTTTGCCGTGTATCATATGTAGGGTAAAAATCGTTATGTTTCAAAAACACTTCAGTTTATTTTTTCAAAAAACAATGATAAAAGCCTCGAATTCACCTACGTCTGAAATAACTTACAATTTAAACCAATTCTGAGTAAGTTTTTGGCTTTGAATGGTATCAATATAGTTGTTGTAATCAATAGCTGGCTTACACAATGTGTGAAAGATCAGACTATCTTAAAGCTACTTCAGGCTTAACATTATTGTGTCATCTAAAATGCGGCTGAGTCAGTGAAGAAAACTGTGTTTTTTATATTTCATTTCATGTATCAAAAGAAGAAAATACACGAGTGCCAGTGAGATACATATATCATTTAAGCATTAGAGGACATTAATGTATCACAAAATAAGCAGCTTCTAAAATGCTGTTTATATATTTGATAAAATACACCTTCTTGAAATGATGTTTTATGTAATTTAGGCTCAAATTTCTTCCCATAATCATCAATGCTTAGTTGGTATACGGTAGTATTAGTTAATGGCAATTAATGGCATTAAATAAACCACTAGCAGTGTAAACTCATATAGTGCAATTAAAGTACATAACAGTAATACCAGGTCCTTTAATCTAATTATATCATATTGCTAGTCATTTGGATACAATAATATATAGAATAAGGAACAATTTGGTAGGATTTCCTATTATTTCATGGTAACGAAGTAAATTTTGTGATTGCAAGGTAACGCTGTAACCGCTAAAGAGTTATATGAAACATACATTATTCTGTGGCTTATATATTCTGATTTTAGAAAATTATAGATCACAAACCCCCCCCCCCCCCCCACATGGAGGTCTTATGGCAGCCCATTGTCTAGTGATAGTACTGCATTAAGTTCTAATGCTTTTGTAGTAAGTAACATATATAACTGTAATATCATAGGTGCATATTGTTTAAACGCAAATTGGATGTTTGCTGCTCTTAGCTTAATGCTTTTAAGGTAATCAGCATGTTAATAAATAATAATTGGGTAAAATTTCGTTTTTGCACAATAGGATTTGAAATTACAGTAGGGTAACGTAATTAGCATGTCTGTCACAGGTCAGAGAGCTAACAAGTGTCATTTTGCATCTTTTACAATATAGTTTCAGAACATCATAGTGTACAGTATTCTGGCATATCTAAGCATATGGTGATCTAATATCAGTTGAGTTTTCCCTATAACAGACCTTTCCTTTTGATACTGACGACTTCTCTTTCTTGTACAGACATCATTTTGAAGTTAATGTTACCTCTTTAAAATTCTGAGTCAGTGTCTACGCTCCAAATACAATATGTCGCCAGTAATATTACCACAACTGGTCAAACAGTACATGCTTGTCAGCTGAACTTCATAGTACTCATTTTTAAGCCCTAAATAAGACAAAAAGGGTACATCACTTTGTGACGTCACCATGACGTTAAAATAGCAGGAAAAATTGAAAATATCTTTTTCCTTAAACAGGATACATATTTTACAAGAGAAGGTATGTTTGACACTTTAACCCAAAAATGCACACGGGATTACACAGCGGCCTACACTATACACTGTGTTTGCATCTATTATTAATCCTTTGTATACTGAAAACCCCTAAGCGAGTACTTTTGCAAACAGTGAGGACCCCGATGAAATGTTACCTACTGCGGCATTTAATCAGGGTCTACAATGTTTACTTAGACTAAAATGATCTTCAGGAAAAGGTGAAAATTATAACCTGTACCCCTCAATATAATAAACCAACCCAAGATTATTGTATCTTATCAGGCGGAAGAATTCAACAGAATACAAAGGTTTAAAACCAATAAAAGTAAGTGCTGTGTGGAGGCGGTAGAACGTCTCCCTGCCGTTCAATATAGTGTAGATTTTATTTTCTTGTCGTTTGGGGTCATGGGTTTCATTGTGGAACTTTGAAACTATTAGAGTGTCACTGATGAGGCCTAAATGGCCGAACCTAGCTAGTCTGGCCCAGAAAATTTGCACACTCTAGTTTCAGTTCTTTGGTGCATTCTTTACTTCCAAAGGATAACCTTTTTAAGAACATATTCTATTGTCGTTCAGTATAGAAAACAATGTAAACCAAACTCCTCCTGAAGCACCAGATTCGTTTATTGTACATAAATGGGACAATGCCTACATATACTACCATCTAAAAAGCATATAACAGCGGGCCGCTATCTGACCACCAGCGAAACGCAATTTAAATGGTGTTTTGCTGGTGGGCCAATAGTGGCCAACATGTAAGCTGGCCAGGCACATGCCACAGGTATATTTTACTATGTGGGTGAAAGTGTCTTTGTGATACCACTTTAGAGGAGTGCGAGGGATTCAGTGGTAGATTGCTAGACTTGAGAAAGAGGGTTTGTCGGTTTGAGTCTCACCGGAGGCACTGCGTTGTGTCCTTGGGCAAGACACTTTTTCTCTACTTAGTACTGGTGCAACCAAGAAAGATCCGTCGAAATATGACTGACTAATGTTGACTGAGAAAAGAAAGTTACCACATATTTTGTATACGTGTATAGCCTAACAACATTGACCTGAGACATATAAATATTCAATGACCTTTCACCCAATCTTCGGGAATCATCGTGAAAAATACACTTTAGATTGTTGTACAATTTCTTATCTGAATACAGTGGATAACAGTCTGTCGCTAGAAATCAAACGATGCGGCTTCGAATCCGGGGCCATTTCAATCTATGATGTTTTCATCATTATTTATAATACTTTTTTGATAATATGAACTAGAACGCGCAGTCGATGGAGCGCCATCGAAAATCCCCACGCTCAAGTTTTTTTTTACCTCCAGCACCCCAAATCACATCACTGGGACATGACCCAGCTGACACAATGAAAATTCTGTTCGATATGTTTTATATATTTTATTTGTGAGAACACACATAAAGTTTGGTATAAAAACCATTGAAATTGACTTTGTAAATGTAATTTAACGATATTATACCTTTTGACTGCACTCCAAGGTCACCAGTTTGACCCTAGGGTGAAAGTTTTACTTGCATTTTCTTCTACTCATCATTCCCGTCATTTTGATATGCCATATGACCATGTTTGGGGGAAAATGACCTCCTGGGCACTCCGTGCCCCCCCCCCCCCCAGTCTCACCTCTGAGGCGTGACCCAGGCGTCAAAGCGAAAATCCAGTTCGATATGTTTCATATCTTTTATTGTAACACACAGAAAATTTGGTATAAAAAAATGAAATTTAATTATTTTTTGACCTAGGTAGGCGGAACATTTTTTTTTTTTTTTTTTTGCTGTTGCACTCCCCATTTATGTGAGTAATTCACACACCAAATTTGGTTGGATTTCGTCAATGGTTAAGGAGGAGATAGCATAATGGATGGATGGATGGATAGATGGATGGATGGAGGCGATAACGATATCCCCTTCGCTTAAAAAAAAGCATGAAGATAATCATGCATCAAATGCATACGTGTAGAGCAATGCTTTCAATAAGCCTAATTATATACACCCGTGGATAAGTCTAGGGAAGAAAAAAGCATAAACGACTAAATACAAATGAAAAGACATGCTGAACTGGACCCCACCCCTTGAAAAATTACAAGTAGCTATATGTTTCCTAATGAATGCTTGTACGGACCCCACCCCTTCGAAAAAAATTGGACTCTCTCTCTCTGTATATAAGTTGATGACTTAAAATATTTTCAGGACTTTATCGGTTGGATCCTCTCTTCTGGGTTCGCGCATTAAATATGTAACGTTATGCACAAGATGACGTAAGCTATCAGAACAATCTTATTTTTTAAAAAGTGCATACATTTGACAATTATAAAAAAGAAGTTTTCAAAGATTCGAACCTGGTATGTACGCACTGTATTTAGTGTACTAACCACTAGAACATTAGACCATTTGCATTAATGCATGGGTATTAATATCCTCATATTCTCAGTAAAGGCATGGGCCAAGTCGGAGTATTTCTTGAAAACGCTAGAGCATAACGAATATTTTGGCGAAAATTAATCAGTCTCATGACTCCAATTCATACAGGTACATCCCATCAAAAATGTCAGGATAGTCCACGTTTGACACCCATAAAACAGATTTTAGTATGTTTGACCTTGACCCTTGACTCAAAGGTCATATTGTCAACCCAAACTCTTTGGTGTCATTTACATACTTTATCATATGCCGTTGCGTCTGGGAGTGAAATAACACCATGCAATAAAATCAGACATGCTTGTGGAGCTGGGGATCGAACTTGGGATCCCTGGGTACAAGACAAGTAAATTATCCACTGTTTCAAAACGGCTCCTTCAAACAGTATCATTTGCCTTAATTTTCTGATAATATACATTTTGTTTACAGGCAGTATTTTAAAAAAAAGTGGGTATTTTGACACAGACTAATAAATGTGTACATATTTCAATTATGCCCCCCCCCCACAACCGTAGGGAGGGAGAGACATATTGTTTGTTTGTTTTTTGGCGCGGATCCCGTCGGCGTCAGCGTCCGCGTCCGCGTTCGTGTTTTTTTCGTTTCCTGCGTTATCTTCTGAACCAGTGGATGGATTTTGACCAAACTTGCAAAGATACATTGTTGGAGTAGTCAGGGCCCTTAGGGACAAAAAATAGGTCCCGTGCGTTGTGTGCCGATTTATGGTGACCAATATCAAAACCTTCAATGGAGTCTTACCTTTGATTTAAAGGTGGTCACCCATCTCAGATCCGCGTCTGAGGCTAGTTATGACGTCATAAATATGGCGACCATAATGAGAAACTGCTCGTTAATAAAAGCTATGGTTTGTGTTGGTATAGTCATATTTATCCCACACGAACGCTTTTTTTAACATAATATCAATTATTTTAGTCATATGATGTTACATCAATGCTTTACCTGACTTTGACAATGAATTATTTCTCGATAACTATATTTCGCATGCAAAATACCGTAGATTTCCTATAAATACCCAGCTTATAGGGCCACCTTTAGACTGATGGCTGAGAATGTTATTGCCCCCACTCGGGAATTTCGCAAACGTATCCTATCTAAAAGAGGATTTCAAGCTGCGTCTTTTAATAGATGTTTGCACTATGTTCGCCAGGGCGTTAGTCTCTTACAGCCTGTTACATATGTTACCATATTAAATTTAGGGAAAAAAAAGAAAATTAAAAGTTTGAGCTACAGAAAGAATGCTAATTATTTAAATTACTCATATGGTCTGCATATTGACTACTTTAGCTACATATAAATAATTTTGGAGCAAAATTACAGCTTCCTGTGGTGTTATGTGCGTTACTTTAATTAGATTACCCTTTAAACATGAAAATTGCGACCAATATCATTTACTTTTTAGCTGATATGTGCATTTTCGAAAATGTTTTGATTATTTTATACTAACAAACTCATTTGGGTTAGAGAAATCCAAAGTTTGCCTTTATACTTTAAATAAAGTGTCTTATACGAGCAGTTAAAAACAACCCAAAGGCAACACCAAATTTTAAGGAGCCAAATTTGGAAGGCATCATTTAAGTAAAAATATATGAAACATTTGCTGCTGTTGGATATCTTGCATTTTTGGGGTTGTCTTGCTAATATTATAAAGAATAATAGGTTTTGCAGGTTAAACAACAAGATTGAATCACTTTTTAAAGGCTGTAACATATGTTACATGACATAATAAATGAGCAAGGACATTGACTTGATGTAAGAAATGATATTTCAGGAAAAAATGAATATAATTCGCATGTTTTCCTAGCTAAAGTCTCTAGCCTCTGGTGCCTAAATCTTAGGTATTGATGATTATTAAGCCCCTGTACCTTTGTTACAGATGTTATGAATATTTGTTTTCAATATTTCTTATTATGAATAATTCTAAAATAAAGATACATCCTAGAGGAACATAGGAAATAATCTTTACACATTTAAACAGTACAATTTAGTAAATGTCCCTTTCTAGTGTAAATATTCTAAACCAATCCTTATCAAAGTCATATATCATTTATTATTTCTGATTCTCTGGTAAAATAATTGTCCTCCTCATATCATAAAAAACAGAATAATCATCAAACAAGATTTTGACTGCAAGCTGAGTAATGACCTGCTCCATCCCAAACCCTTTTAGACATATTCTATCGTATGTACCGATTCAATGTGCGTCGAATAGGAGTTGTTTGCACACTATAAGCATGGGTGTTAGCCTGTATCAGCTTGTTACATATGTTATTTTATCAATTTGAGAATAAGAAAATTGAAAGTTTGAGGTACAGAAAGAAGACATGAAAACTAGCTAATCAATGAACATTCTAATAGTCTGCAAATTACTGGATGTCTTTACTACATATGACAGCTGTTTAACATTAATACGGCTACATGTTGTATTATGTGCGTTACATGAACTTAATTATAATTTAAAAGTGGTAATTTTGGCTATCTTCATTTAGTTTAACGACTGATCTGAGTTGGTTTCAAACCGTTTTAGATTAGGTTTAACAAACATATATTCAATTGACGAATACAAAACCAAAATTTGCTTTTCTATCTTAAATATTTTGTCTTATATTAGCTAATGCACAACCCGACTCCTAGTTTTGCAGAGGAGCAAATTTTGTTTTCGCCGCTTAAATAAAACACATATAAAACAATTGCAGAATGTTGATATTTTACATTTTTTAAACAGTCTTGCGCATATATCATCAAGTTTCTAAGATCAGGACACTTATTAAAGATGTCAATGTGCCATGATGCCACAACCAGGGCTCTGATCGAATTCCATGCACTTTCAGGTGCTGGTATTAACTAGTTCAATGTCAGGAAAGAGTAAGAAATCATATTGGCAGGCATTTAGCTATGCTGGAGACTCTATCCACGAAGCATTCTTTCACCTCGGCTCAGTGCCCTTAGAAAGCACTGTGGCGGATGCACTAGTGTAATATATTTATAAATTGTCCTGACTCTTTGGCTCTCGTTTGTGATGTCTAACTAAGAGTTTGTTACTTTCCCATTGGTATCCTGGGTCAGGTGTGGTACTTGCTTGTATCGATTCCTGATCTTTGCCTTCTTTCTTTCTTTGTATTAGTCAGTCACCGATATTGTTCGACTCACTGCGTTGAGGTGGTGGATGTTTTGAAGAAAAAAAGTTGAATTGCAAGAACTACCACTTCCAAGAGCTGTGTTTCTCGAAGGTATCAAACGTGCGCAGTATCAGTGAATCATATGAAAAACCTCACCTGTCATTAATCCTGACAAATCAATGCCTGACAATTATGGTTAGAGGCCGGACTGTGATAAATATTGTCCTGTTATGATGACATTGCCCGTGTACGGATCCAGAGGGGGATAGGGGGTCCGGACACTCCCCCTGGAAAATAACAAGTATGTATAAGGGTTTCTATAGAAATTAGCATTTGGACCCCCCCCCCCCCCCCTGGAAAAAGTTGGACATCCCCCACCCCCGGAAAATAATGGACCGCCTCTGGATCCTTTGTAAAGTATTAGTATAGTTTTCTCAGCAATAAAACCATTGGAACCCCTCTTTAAACTGTAAAATAAGCTGAGGACTAAATAAAACTGACAAAAATTCCTGGATCCGCTCATGTTGCCACCTGCCCCCGAAACCCCTCTGCAGCTGATAAAATGTGGCTGCAGCATGTCCGTATGCGAAACATCTCAGTGTAAGTACAAAGCAAACCATTTATATTGCACTGATTTGTGTTGCTATGGAGCAGAAGACGACTCTTGTAAACTATTCCCAGTGATCAATATGCTTATGACTTTTGAACAACTATTTTCATGTGGATTCAGATATTTCTTTAGCCGTATCAACAAGAATGCCTTATTGTCCGATTTTGACCTTTGAAGACGATTCTACCAAGTAGCATGCGAAAGATAAATCAGATCGTAACAGTTTTCTATTGCCCGTGCTATCGAAGTACAATGGGTAACTTGTAGAGGGGTTTATCCTTATTTCCATATCATGAACTATTAAGTAGACTCTTCGTACTTTTGATCCTTCAGTGGTCAAAATCGGACTATGAGTTTGGTTGAAAGTGTATGCAAATGATTATTACTTCTATCCTTTATTTGGGTGTAGGATAAGCAGCTACAGATAAACCAAAAGCTTTGAAGCGTGACTCTATTTACAATATTGATATGTTGTTCTAGAAAAAAGAGTTTCAGGCATTTATTTACATTTACTATAAAAGCTTTGACATGCACATATGTTATAGCCGGATTGGCTCATTTTATGTATTCTGCATCAATCGTTTGAAATAGAATGACTCAAAGGTCATTGGTCATAATATATATATATATATATATATATATATATATATATATATATATATATATATATATATATATATATATATATATATATATATATATATATATATATATATATATATATATATAAGCATAAGAGATTATATTTACTCCATTTATAATAAAAAACACTGTTTGTTTTTCATTCACTCCACTGTCTTTTTATTCGTAAATTGTGACGGCATTTACGTCCCACCCTCGAACTGACTTCACCCTATCTGAATATATTTTGTATATTACGATTTAAAAGCTTTTGCATTCAGTCATGATAAGGCTACCAGTTCATTAAAGGAATATTTCCATGCGTTTGGAAATGGACAGAACGCATATATATGTGGTATTTACATATTAGGCGTCATTTCAATGACGTCAACTTTTTGTTCTGATATGAGCGACATGTTAATTTAAGATTAAATTTGGTGCATTTCGACTGAAATTGGCACACAAAATGCAAGAAAGTCCTGATCCCCATATACTACAATGGACATACCGTTTAAATTGCACTTATACAATATACGCTATTTTGATGACGTCATAATGACGTCCAGACGTGAAACCCAGATGGGTGGCCAGGTGATTTTCATTAGTTATCCCATAAAGTTTGATTTGGTATAGGTCACCATAAATCGGCATCAAATTCGCACGGGAGTTCCGATCGCCCCTGACTAGAGAGAGGATCGAGTTGATAAGATTTTGGTGACCTTGGCCTAATACTCAATGTCACACCAGCACTTTAAAATGTCCAAATAGAGTTTCCATGCGTTATCTTCTGAACCAGTGGATATAGTTTGACCAAACTTGCATATAGACATTGCTGGGAGGGCAAAACCAGTTGATTAGATTTTGATGACCTTGGCATTATACTCAAGGTAACTCCGGCACTTTGAAATGTCCAAATAGAGTTTCCATGCATTATCTTCTGAACCAGTGGATATATTTTGACCAAACTTGCATATATTTCCTTTCTGTGAAAAAAGAAAGAGCTAATTAGATTTTGGTGACATTGACCTAATTTTTTATGTCGCCATCATATTAAGACTGTATAAATCAGACATTTCCGCACATTATCTTCCAAACTAGTGGTTCAATTTTAACCAAACTTGCATAGATGTATTGCTGTGAGGAGGTTTAGAGTTGGTTAAATTTTGGTGACTTCGACCTTTTTACAAGGTCACACTAGTACTTTGAAATGTCAAATTCTGATCAAAGTTTCCGCACTTTATTTCTTGAACCGAACAATGGATTCCGGGCAATCTTTATTATTTATTGTTTTCTTGTGGAACAATAAGAAGTTGATTAGATTTTGGTAACCTTGGTCAGCATTCTATAAAGACTGTAAAATCAACCATTTTGGCTCACTATCTCTGAACAGGTTGGTGGATTTTAATCAAACTTGTATAGATATGTTGTTAGAAGAGTGGAAAGAGTTGATTAGATTTTGGCGACCTTGAGCTAATTTTCAAGGTCACCATTCTATAGAGACTGTATAAATCAGGCATTTCCACACATTATCTTCCGAGCTAGAGGTTCAATTTTAACCAAACTTGCAAAGATATATTGTTAAGAGTTGATTAGATTGTGGTGACCTTGACCTTATTTCAAGGTCACACCAGCACTTTGAAATGTCAAATTTTGACCAAAATAGGATTTCTATATGATAACTCTTGAATTGAACAATGGGTTCTAGCTTAACTTTATATATTGCAACATTGTGAAGAGTTGATAAGATTTTTGTGGCATTGATCTGATTTTCAAGGTCTCCACTAATTAAAAGATATAAAATCAGCCTTTTCAGAGCTCTATCATTTGAAGCAGTGGATGAATTATCACCAATCTGCATAGATACATTGTTTGGAGACAGAAACGAGTAAATTAGATTTTGATGGCATTGACCTTGTACTCAAGGTCACCACAGCACTGTGGTATTTCAAATTTTGATAAAAAAAATTAGGATTGTGCATGCTCTCTCTCTCTTGAAACAATCGATGGATTGCAGCCATTCGTTATATTATATTGTTTTATTGTGGGGCAGAAAGAGCTGATAATGATTTTAGTAAGCATGCTTGCCGACTCAATCTGCGGTTAGAGGAACAAAGTTTTTCTCTGAAAACACTGCTTTAATTCATCAATTACCTTCATGAATATTTCTGATATACAAAATGCCTACACATAAATATAAGTGAACTGTTTTGATTTTTTGTGATAAAATATGCTTCAAGGAATTTATATGGACTTTGTTTGATAATTATTCGATTTTAAATATTTATTATATATGATTGCGTCCCCCTCCCCATTACATTAATCAAATATTATAAAATATGGAGCTGCCACTAGCGGTTTCATGTAAAAGAGTGTTTGGCAGTAAAACATCTAAAAACAGTTAGAGTGGGGGAAATAAAACAGGAATAAAATGATACTTTACATTTTTCAAAATTCGAGTGACAGCTAACCGATGGTGGGCCACTAGCGGGGCACAGTGCTGGAATGCCATCTACATGCCAAATGTCGTGGAATTTTATGCTCTTCGCTGAGACTAGTTCAGTCTCTTTTTGCTTTTATTGTCTTACGGATGTCTTGTTACTGTAAATGTTCTGTGACTCTTCCTGACGGTGCCGTGGGTTGGTCTGCGGTGTGTGATTGTGGTATTTCCTGATCGTACTCACTTACTTTATGAAGGTGTTGAAATACAGATGTGTCCGTGCATTTATTGTAGTGATATTATTTGCTTTTATAAGATTATATTGAGATGTTTCATTGACAGTAGGTGGTATAGGAGATGATAGATATAATGGTGTATGATGGTTTACCATTTTATCTAACAGAACCAATGTGTGCCTTTTTCGACAGGTTTCTAAAGTGTCCAAGCCATTTTACTATATAAACATATAATAGATACCCATTTTGTTGTTCCAGTGGCTATTCTGGCTGCCTCTAGCTTGATCATTTCGAGGTCATCTGTTTCGAACTACTGACAGTTGCCCCAGATTTCATTGCCATATTCCAAAATGGGTCTAATACATGATAGGTCAATTATTTCAAGGGATTTATGGTCTAAGACAAATTTTAACCTCGCATAATGTTTATTCTTGTCCATGTAATTAATATGTTATTCGAAGGTGTTTGTGTGTATCAACTTCTATTTGTTGATTGAACATTTACAATGGTGGATAGTTATAAGTTTGGAGTCTTCTGGTAATAAGCAATGCTTATGTTTTGATAAGGTTAAACGTAACTAGCCAATCTTTTGCCCACTTGACAATTTTTTAAGGTCAGAATTCAGAAGTTGTGCAGCCGAGATAGGTTTTTCAACAATTATAAAAAGAATCCAGAAGATGTTTAGCTAAGATATAATCTATATCTATTATTAAAATGACCTGTATCATCCGCAAAGAGTCTTATATTGGACTCTATATTTTCACAATATCATTGTAATATAACTGGAAACGCAGAGGTCTAAATTTGACCCTTGTTGCACACCAGAAAATATAAAATTCCAGTGAGAAGGTGCACCTGAAAGAACAACATTTTTGTCTTCCTTTAGGAAGATAACTGCTGAAACATGTTAGGAGCTTCTCAGTTAGACCTCCTGCTTGAAGTGCTAAAAAAATAGTTTGGTGCCATATACGACCAAACGATTTTCTTATATAACAAAATAGCACTCGTATTTCTTTACCAGAGTCTAAAGAAGCATGAGAGAAAGAAACAAAGAAAAAAGTGAGTTGTTTTCTAGTACAATCACCTGGTATAAAGCCAGGCTGAACTGTTTTTATGTAAGTGGTTATAACGATGTTGAGATATAATTAGACTTCTCGCTTACTGTAAAGGTGGCAACTTTAATATTCATATCTGGGCGTCGTTTGGCTATTTCATCTGCTAATGAAGGGAAATCAGGTTTTATTTATAATTTGGTTAAGAGTTAAAAAGCTTTTTGAGCCGCATTTTATGAAAACCCTAACCGTATACACACTGAACTCACATTCATTAACCCTTTAAGCGCATAGTCACAAAATATATGTTTTTGTCGTCCACTAAACTATTTGAAGCCTCATAGATAAACATTGTGGACCCAGATCAGACCGCTCCTATAGGAGCGGTCTGATCTGGGTCCACAATGTTTGCCTCCCTGCTTATGCTATATAGACATTTTCAGATGCAGTTATTTTGCTGGCGTTTTAAGGACTAAATAATGGCTGAGGTTGTGGCACAAGATGATACGGTTGCTTTTAAATAAAATAACGCTTCATTTTCAGCTTTTACCTATACCTAAGGTTGACCAGTCCTATTTACGCATGCATGAGGCGCCGCCTTTACAGTAAGCGAAAAGTCAAGTTATACCACACGCACTGCTACATTTTCCAAATAAGGGCACGTGGGGCATTGGAAGATAATTAGAAACAGAAGACACTTCTCCTTTTTGTAAATAACACATACCATTTTTAGAGAAGATTCCAAGACTAATAAATGATTTATTAGAGAACATAATGAGTGTTAGAGTTCACTTGCACATTCCCGAAGGATTTGATTGTTTATACCACCAGGACAAACAGGTTAATTACTCTCTATACTACATTGCCTCATAATCTAATCAAAGAAAAACTAACAGAATAAATTGAAAAAACATTTAACAGAGGGGGCTCACTTTATTTGGCATGTAATGATAAAGATGCCTTTTTACTTCTGGACGACCTAAACGATATAAATTGTGGCCATGTCAGAAAATGTGTGATGCGCTCCATTATCTTTTGGACAATGTATTTATAAGATTTGGCTTGAAATTTTATAGACAAATTGTAGGTATTCCAATTGGTACTAATTGTGCTCCTCTTGTTGCAGATTTGTTTTTGTTTTGTTATGAGAGAGACTTTATGTTTTCTCTGTCAGACAATAATCAAACTGACATTATTGAAGCTTTTAACTCAACCTCCAGATATTTAGATGTCTTACTTAATATTGATTATTTTTATTTTGAACAAACGGTAGGTCAGATATATCCCACTGAACTTCAGTTAAATAAGGCAAATTCTTCTGATACTAAAGCTCCGTTTTTGGACTTGAACTTGTCAATAACAAATGGCATAGTTTCTTCTAAAGTTTATGATAAACAGGATGATTTTAATTTTGAAATAGTAAATTTCCCATTTTTTGGTGGAGATGTTCCTCGCTCTCCTTCCTATGGTGTATATATTTCTCAGCTTATTTGTTTTGCTAGAGTGTGTTCTAATGTTGATGACTTAAACAACAGAAACTTATTTTTAACTGCTAAGTTATTGAAACAAGGTTATAGATATCATAAAATTCGAAAAACATTTTCTAAATTCTACCACAGACACTCAGAGTCAATTGTTAAATACAATATTGGGTTAAAAACTCTTGTGCAACAAGGCATATCAGAACCTATATTTTATGGTGATTTAGTTTATAAATTCAAACGAATTGTTGGAAAACCTAATTTTAGTGATCAATTCAAAAAGATAGTAAAACGTTATATAAGGTTTGGATATAACTTGGATATCATGCGACAGGCTGCATGCCTAGTTTTAAACCCAATCACGGGTTATAACTATGGTTTCCTCTTTAATTGCACAACGGTGGGTCAGGCCTCAGACTCTATGACGGCTCTGACGTAAAGCTTTAATCTGTGGGTTGGTGCCTGATGCTTATCTGTAGCTGGACCCACCGTGGCTCAACTTGAGGTATTCTTTAGCTCTGACTATCTGTGAGTTATGAGCCCTTTCCTTTGTTTCATCATGGTGTGTTAATTTGATTAGAGTGTTTCTCCATGATGATACATTGCATTAGTTAAATTGCCTCCATGCGAGCAGAACATTTCTTGTACTTCAACATTAGCAGAATCTAGGGGGAAGATTTGGTACCAGTAAAATGCATTTAAGCCCCCCCCCCCCCGGTGGCTTAGGCTGCTGTCCTTTCTAAGGCGGTGCTTCTGTTGTTGTTGAGTTTTTGTTTATTGTTACTCCCATTGTGGGAGTCTGTAATTGTTCTATGTTTTGTTGTACGTTACTTTATGTCCATTCTAGTATTGCAATCATCTTGATGGGGAAGAGAGAGCTGGTTGCTTTGCTTAATTTGTCTTCCTGGTGTCTCGTGATGGTTGAGCGGCTCTTCCTCGCATTGCCACGGGGTTGTCTGCGGTTTGTGATTGCGGTATTTCCTGATCATACTCACTTACTATTTTTCCAAGCTGAACTTCAGTGGGAGTAATGACTGATGAAAGTGTATGGTTTAATATTAGGAATTGGTGCAAAATGATCATTCAAAAATGTTTGATCACGAAATAAATCGTTCAGTACATTTATTTTATCAGTTTCATCAATGAATACAAGTCCATCATTTTCTGATAAGAATGAGAATGTCCTCTAGACTGAACCCAAATTAGCCTAAGAACTTACTGGTCCAATTGATGAGAGGGGAAGTTCCATTCGGCATAAATGGGCTCAATGGATTTACTAGCTACCTAGGCATGATCATAGTGTAGGTGTTAACAAATAGCTAGGTAGGAATGTTTATTATTGTTATGGGTAAGGCCTTGCAATCTCTACCCTCATCCGCCAATATTTTCTTGTCCTTAAAATACTGTCTGATTTTACATCTGCTGCATTTTTATTCAAATGCACTTGAAACTAGATGTTATTTCAAAAAAAAAGATTAACAATATGAACCCTGATCAGACTGTTCCTTGTTATTGTTAACCCAATGCTTAAATGTATACATGTATTGGTATCGTTAATAAATTACTAACAAAAAGGAGAAATTAATTTCTCGCACACCAGATCGGTATTTCCATTGTTTTACCCAAGTGAGATAATCTTTCTCATATACCAACGCATACAAGATCGAGTGATCCCTATGTTATCTCGATGTGGGAATAATCTGTCCCACATCGCTACCCATGTGAGATAAGCTTAACTAATATAAGTTAAGCCACACACGGCCGGTTGCTAATGTGAGATAACCCACACTTGACATTTTTGGCGCATGCCTGTATTCCATTGAAAACGAAAGTTGAATTCTCGACAGTCAGGGAAAATCTCATTGTTGAAATTTCAGCGATTTAAGTCAGCCTTCAACATGATATAAAGTAAAACTGCGAATTTTTACTTTAAACATTTATTCAATGCTTTGAACAGGCTGAGTGCATTGCGATTGACATATTTGACGTGTTGGGCAAATAGTGACTGAATGAACTGGGACGGGGAGCGTTGACGATGTAGACAAAGAAACACATTTTCCTCATCAACAAAATTACTTACTCTAGTTACTGTGGCTGATAAGCTAGTTCTTGTAAATCCATTTTGATGAAATAACTATTTGTTCATTCTTTAATGCGCTGTTTATTCGCTGTTTCAAGTTGATTTGTACAGCGCGCGTCATTGACTGTAAACATTGACCTCAGTGACGTCACAACAGAT
Source organism: Loripinus fragilis (assembly GCA_964019695.1). Classification (NCBI taxonomy): domain Eukaryota; kingdom Metazoa; phylum Mollusca; class Bivalvia; order Lucinida; family Lucinidae; genus Loripinus; species Loripinus fragilis. The sequence continues at coordinate 108,910,526 of OZ026514.1, read as the reverse complement.
ATAATACTGTATCGTACCTATACATCGCTATATGTAGAATTGGTATATGAGAAAAAGATATCGATCATTTGTGTTCAGTGGATCCAGAAAAATTCCAACCCTCAGGTACACCTTTCAGTTGGAAACTCGGCAAGCCTGGTTTCCCACTGAAACGATGTGTCCAAGGGTTGGGATTTTTCTGTCCCCACTGAACACCAATGATGGATTCTATTTATCTCGCATACCAATACCAGCCTGTGAGAAAGATAAAAAATGAATAGCTGCACGTCAGCCGCACGCTGGCCACAAGTCTATTCGTGACGTCATTGTAATGTTAAAATGACGTCGACATGTTGCATTTCAGCGTATTAACCTTTTCCATCACTAGTTTCCAATATAAAATGGGGTATACAGTGGTGAGCAAGAAAAAGAATCAATTATTCGTGTGAGGATGGGATAAATAAAGTCCATCCCTCGTGATCACCGTTTGTCATTACTTGAATTACCACCTGACCGCCAACAGTGTTATAGTTATCTTGTCATACTCGCTCAGAACTGCCTTGGCCAATTTCATAGAATTCCTTCGAATCAGACTTCAGATGTGTACATTGTCTGCAAAGGCGCAATACTCAAAGAATCAACCTGTCTGCTGAAGCACATCACGACTTGAAAAATGGGGTTTCGTTTCGACTTAAAGACTTATCTATTGATGAGATGGTAGGAGCCTGATGCTTTGGCTGTTTGTCATGCTCACCGGGGTTTGCCTGTTGGATTTCTTATGCTCCGGTATTCAGTTTTATTTACTGTGGGTCTTATCTTTGCTTTCTCTCCTTTTTATATTGATTTATATGTTTAAGGAGATGATGCATTGATAAGTTAGGGGTCTTTCATGCAAACCTAATATCTATGTGTCTTGATCCACATCTGAATTAAGGGTGAGTTTGGCGCCGTTAAACCGGTTTAAGCCCTCCAGTAAAATATTTTATGACCGTTCCAAGGCGGTACTTCTTTTGTGGATCTTATATGTTTTTTCCTGTCTTGTGTTTGTTATGTCTCTGTGCGCGCTTTGTGCGCGTCTGTTTATATGTGCTTTGTGGTCACCTGCTGGGAAAGGGCTGACCTTTTGGCTCTCGTTTGTGGCGTCTAACTGTGAGTTTGTCACTTTCCCATTGGTATCCTGGGTCAGGTGTGGTACTTGATTGTATCGATTCCTGATCTTTGCACCTTTACTTACTTTGTTAATGCGCCGTATGCATTACTCAAAACACTACTTTAAAAAAAGTAGCAAGCAGCATCAGAGGCATCATCTTGGAACGATTAGAGAACCTGTGGTTGTGGCATTCATATCCCACAATAGAAGCATTGTCTTGCAGCGGTTAGTGGTTCTGTCGTTCTGGCATGCCTAACCAGGAGCAAAATCGTCGTCTTGGAAACGTCAGTTTCTATCTACAATGCTTTGCATTGTATTCTATAAATAATTCGTTTGTGTGGAGACATCAAGTAACCTTTCGTAGCTAAACAATAACAATCTCATTTTACGGCCCTTGTCATAAAATAGTTTATTTTGGGACTGACTCACGTTTTACAGTGTGCTTAGTCTTTCATGTTGCTCTCGTGTTTAATTACATTTCATTTCCGGGTTTAAAGTGATTGTTCGGATCCGATGGAAGTTTATTTTGATCAAAATTAAATTCCTCAGTAATTACTAATTTGTTTTCACTGCTCTGAACCTTCTTTAGCTAAGGTGATTAAAGCCCTGTTTATTGCTCTGAAAACCAATAACTGTCTGCAGACATCTTTTTCATCTGGTACATTTAACAGCATGCGATCAAGCGTCTATTTACCTCAGTTGTGACTAAATGGAATCAGCTCCCAGAAGAGGGGCCTATAATTAGCTATGATTCCATTCAATTATTTCATTGAGTAATAATGGCTTCAAGTGATGAGAATGAGAGTTTAGGATACGCAGGATATATGTGGGAACCCAAATATTCTGAAGAGCTATTTGAAAGACTCTCTGATACAGAAGATGGTGGTGATATAGGGCATGCCAGAAGTGCAGACCTTACATGGTGCACTTGCAGTTTTTGCGCATCGATGGATAGGTTTGTTTTTTTTTGCTTTATGTCCCAATCAACAGCTATGGTCATTGCGGGATGGCCACACTTTTTTCCTGGACAAGCCTTAACAAGCACTTAACCAGTACTTTGTGCACATGCTTTCGCAACCCTTCTTGAATGTTTCAGTGGAAGGGAGGAGAATGACCATATTAATTATTTCACGATCAATCTCCACGAAGAATGGGACCAGGCTGGGATCGAACTTGCGACCCCTGGATCTGCAGCAGACATATGTCCATAGCCAGACATGTTACGGACTGCGATATATGCAGCCCGGTGAAATAGGATAAATACTTATTTTCTACCTAAATTAGTGAGGTTTACAGATAACCACATATTATGAAAAAAAAATTCATTTTTAAAGTGTTTAAACTTTTTAAAAGTCCATTCCAATAACAATAACCGTCGATTAACTGTAAAATGACAAGTTTGAAATTGCAGACCATGTTTCTAATCAAAATTGCAAATATTCCGTAATAGAAATGCAATATTAAAATTATCCGTTATGGGCACAACCTATGCTCCCCTTTACTGTCTAAACTGCAGGAAAAATGGGCACATTTCATATTCTGTACATTTTACAGGATTGTATACATGTAACACTTTGCCTGCCAGTCTCTTTTGATGACAAACATTAAAACAGTTTGGAGCCAGATCAGGTGCCACAAATGTCGGGCCTGGTCTTATCCAAACAGGTCACAGTAAACACACTGATGACATTCATAAATAGTTTTTATATCTCTAGAGTTTATTTTGAAGAAAAAAAATCAGCAGGCGAAAAAAGCCTTGAAAATTTAAGCAGCTTTGCTGACTGAATGCTATAAATTCAGCCCACACAAAAAAGGACCACAGGGTAGAATTGTTTTATAGAAATATGTATTTCGGTATGTGCGCACATTGAAGTATCTGATAAGCCTGGGCATGTGTCCAGGCTTACCAGTATCTTTGCTTTGCATTCTGAATAACTGAGGGTCCAAGCTACCTTCATGCCCATAGAGAACCCTGATCAGTCTGAAAAGATGTCTGTATCCGACGGCTTACTGTTTAATTACATGATGAGAGAGAGAGAGAGAGAGAGAGAGAGAGAGAGAGAGAGAGTTACCTGTTTATCCTTTTTGAAACAACCTTCTTCGAAGTGTTTCTCACAAACAATGTTTATAAATGTATATAAAGAAATAAAACAAAATAATGAAATAAAAATGTTTATTTATTTTGATGAAGCTGTGATAAAATGCTATCATTATTATCAACCTACAAAACATGTAGAATGACAAAGTAATGGTCTGTCTAATATCATTATTCTGATGCTGTTTGGCAGACTATTGCTTTGGACATTTTTGCCCAAAAAAATATATAAAGAAATAAAACAGAATAATGAAATAAAAATGTCTAGTTATTTTGATGAAGCTGTGATAAAATGCTATCATTATTTTCAACCTACAATGCTGTGATAAAATGCTATTATTATTATCAACCTACAAAACATATAGAATGTCAAGGTAATGGTCTGTCTAATAGCATTATTCTGATTTTATTTGGCAGACTATTGCTTTGGACATTTTTTTCCAAAAAATATATAAAAAAATAAAAAAAAATAAGGAAATAAAAATATATATTTACTTTGATGAAGCTGTGATAAAATGCTATCATTATTATCAACCTAAAATACATATAGAATGACAAGGTAATGGTCTGTCTAATAGCATAATTCTGATGCTGTTTGGCAGACTATTGCTTTGGACATTTTTTCCCCAAAAATATGTAAAGAAATTTAACAAAATAAGGAAATAAAAATATATATATATTTTGATGAAGCTGTGATAAAATGCTATCATTATTATCAACCTACAATACTTGTAGAATGACAAGCTAATGGTCTGTCAAATAGCATAACTCTGATGCTGTTGTGCAAACTATTGCTTTAGACAATTTCCCCCAAATATACATAGAGAAATTAAACAAATAATGGTAAAATATCTATTTATTTTGATGAAGCTGTAATAAAATGCTTTTGTCAAGCTACAATTCATATAGAATGACAGGGTAATGGTCTGTCTAATAGCATAATTCTGATGCTCTTGGGCAAATTACTGCTATGGACATTTTTCCCCAAAAAATATATATAGAAATAAAATAAGATATTGAAATAAAAATATCTGTTTATTCTGATAAAGCTGTGATAAAATGCTATTGTCAGCCTACAATACATGTGAGAATGACAAGGTAATGGTCTGTCTAATAGCATAAGCCTGGTGCTGTTGGGCAGAATATTGCTTTGGACTTTTCCCCAAAATATATATAAAGAAATAAACCAAAATAAAGAAATAAAAATATCTATTTATTTGATAAAGCTGTGATAAAATGTTATTATATTTTCAACCTACAATACATGTGAGAATGACAAGGTAATGGTCTGTCTAATAGCATAATTCTGATTATTTGGACAAAAATGTCTAATTATTTTGATTGAGCTGTGATAAAATGCTACCAGTATCATCAACGTACAAAACATGTGAAATGACAAGGTAATGGTCTGTCTAATAGCATAAGCCTGATGCTGCTGGGCATACTATTGCTTTGGACTTTTCCTCAAAATATATATAAAGAAAAAAAATAAAAGAATTAAAAATATATATTTATTTTCATGAAGCTGTGATAAAATGCTATCATTATTATCAAGCTACAATACACGTGGAATGACAAGGTAATGGTCTGTCTAATAGCACAAGCCTGATGCTGTTGGGCAGACTATTGCTTTGGACATATTCCCCAAAAAATTTATAAAGAAATAAAATAAAATAATGAAATAAAAATATCTATTTATTTGATAAAGCTGTGATAAAATGCTATTATATTTTCAACCTACAATACATGTGAGAATGACAAGGTAATGGTCTGTCTAATAGCATAATTCTGATTATTTGGACATTTCTCCCCAAAAATATAATTTATTTTGATGAAGCTGTGATAAAATTCTATCATTATTATCAACCCACAAAACATGTGGAATGACAAGGTAATGGTGTGTCTAATAGCATTATACTGATGCTGTCTGGCAGACTATTGCTTTGGACATTTTTACCCAAAAATAAATAAAGAAATAAAACAAAACAATGAAATAAAAATGTCTATTTATTTTGATGAAGCTGTGATAAAGTGCTATCATTTTTATCAACCTACAATATATGTAGAATGACAAAGTAATGGTCTGTCTAATAGCCTAATTCTGGTGCTGTTGTGCAAACAATTGCTTTGGACAGTTTTCCCCAAACAGATATAAAGATATGAAACAATATAATGAAATAAAAATATCAATCTATTTTGATGAAGCTCTGATAAAATGTTATCATTATTATCAACCTGTAATACATGTAGAGTAGATAGGTAATGCTTTGTCTAATAGCATAATTCTGATGCTGTTGGGCAAACTATTGCTTTTGATTTTTCCCCATAAAATATAAAAAGAAATAAAACAAAATAATTAAGTAAAATATCTATTTATTCTGATAAAACTGTGATAAATTGCTATCAGTATTATCAACCTACAATACATATAGAATGACAAGGTAATGGTCTGTCTAATAGTAAAATTCTGATGCTGTTTGGCAGATTATTGCTTTGGACATTTTTTCCCAAAAAATATATAAAGAAATAAAACAAAATAATGAAATAAAAATGTCTATTTATTTTGATGAAGCTGTGATAAAATGTTATCATTATTATCAACCTACAATACTTGTAGAATGACAAGCTAATGGTTTGTCTAATAGCAAAATTCTGATGCTGTTGTGCAAACTATTGCTTTGAACAGTTTTCCCCAAATATACATAATGAAATAAAACAAAATAATGAATAATATATCTATTTATTTTGATGAAGCTGTGATAAAATGCTATCATTTCTATCAACCTACATTACATATAGAATGTCAAGGTAATGGTCTGTCTAATAGCATAATTCTGATGTTATTTGGCAGACTATTGCTTTGGACATTTTCCCCCAAAAAATATATAAAGAAATAAAATAAAATAATGAACACTGTCAAATTGATTATCCTAGCTTAGTACTGGTTCAACACAGGAAGACCCGTTCCTGTTTAACTGAAAGATTGTAGATGGGACGTAAAGAATTAAATCAAACAAACAAACTGTCAAATTACATAAGTAAAATAAGTCTGTACATTTTTACAACAATAATTTACAACGTAACTGTACTGGCTTTTTATGATTCTGCTGAACCGCAAGAAATTTTGTATGACAATTGCGACTTTGTATAGATCAGTTGCGAATCTTTGTAGATAGTTAGAAAACCTGTATGGAAGTTATGATGTTGTGCGGGTCAGTTTATGAATGTGTATAGGTTGATTGCTCTTCTGTTTGGCAATTTCAAGTAAGTATAGTCCGCTTGTATACGTTTCTTTCGGATCTGTTGAGTTTAATTCTGAATTTGTACAAGGAAATTGTGATTCTCTGCAGATCATCAACATCCAGAGAAGTTTGATTGCATGAGATTTGCATTTTCGTCTATAAACTAATTTTAAAATAAATGATAACTTACCAACAAATCACTGTATACTCCAATGGACTACTGTAACTCCACAGCTCCTCATAATTGACGTATATCAAACACATAGAACAACTGCTGAGTAGATATTCAGGTCAGGTGTGACGTCATATTGACACCATATCAACACTCACTAAGTATATGCTCTAATGCTCCAAATGCTTCGTGAATGTTGTAATATAAGCGTTGAAAAAAGACGGGATATTGTTATCCATCTGTATTTAGCGTTTGTCGTCTTTGACTGCAGTTTATGTTGTTTTTCCTTTTATCAAACTCTTTTACCGATACTAAATTTGTACAATGATTGACAAACAGTGAAGGGCAGGTTGACGGGTGCTAGTATTTAGTGAAGATCCCAATATGCATTTTGTATACGCTAGTTTTTATATTCGATGATACTAAAATTCCATTGCTCGTAAAATTTCAACAACTGTAAAGCAAATGCTGTTGGTACTCAAAATAACCGTCTTATGAGACGGCCCTTTAGAGTACCTAGGGCACATGTTTAAATATTGTATACGTGAGTTCCATATCCGATGTATCCTCTTATCAAGATAAGTGGACCTTTCTTTTGAGATAAATGTTGTAAGTATGGATATTTATAGGATAACTATTAGGTCAGACAGACCCCTAGATAAGAAAGCGGAATTGAAAACAAATTTACATATTTCACAAGTTAAGTATGTGTTGTGGGTACTCATAGGGAACGTCTCAGATGGCCCTTTTGAGTACGAACAGCACGTGTTATAAACGTTTACACGTTAAATGATAAGAATATGGGGTTGAAAATTAAATTTATAAGTTTCACAAGTAAAGCATGTGTTGTGGGTACTCAAAAGAACCGTCTTATGAGCCGGCCCTTTTGAGTACCAGGAGCACATGTTTTTCAACGTTCAACGTTAAAATGTTTAAAAGCTGTTTACATAAGTTTCCGTGTCAGATATAAACCCCTTATCATGTGCAATGTGGAATTGAAAATAAATTTTGTATAGCGGGTGTTGTGCGCTCTCGTGAAACGGTCCTTTTGAGTACATGTACATGAGCACATGTTTTCAACGTCAACCCGTTTAAATGTATCTTCGTATCACGACAAGTCATTTATGGACCTGGATCGGACCTCTCCTGTAGGAGCGGTCTGGTCTGGGTCCACAATGTGTTCCAATGCACTTACACAGAATGATTTAAGTGTGATCGCAAACAATGTGGATCCGAATCGGAATGCTCCTGTGGGAGCAGACCAGTCTCGATATATAACGTTTGGAGAAGGGACTTCTGGAGCATTTTTGCAGACGACATTCGTTAGAGGATAAATGTCTACTAAAATGTGTTACGTTAAAGTTAATCAGGTCCAGTTATTTAGACAACATAAAACTGATTGGTGGGAGCTAAATAATTAAATCTAGGCACCATTCATCTGGATCTTCACTGTTTGTCATATCATATGCGCCACGTTGCGAGAATGCAGATCTCCTGATTTAGCCTGTAGATCTAGCTAAAAAGACTGGCTGCAGTCTCCAAATTTCGAAGTCTAACGAAAAGTTGTTATAAAATGTTTATAAACCAAGCATCTATTTTAACCACGCGAAAACACATACCGATTTAAATCCTGATGTCACATAAAATCATCTAGCCTTCTCGGGACGTGGCTTATAATAAACGTAAACAACCATTGTCGTATTGAACTCGTTTTCATTGTTTCTGTATTAATATATACTAATCACTATGTAATTATAATATGCTTATGTTTGTCCAAGTAGTCGGGTTCGGCACTGTTGCAGAATCAAGTTGCCAATGTGATTTACAAACTTCAATAAGATGGTAACTAAAGGTACCAACTTTTTATCCTAGCAGCTTTTGAAGTGAGTGGAGCAGACTCTGATGAGAAGTCTCAAGGTGCGGCACCACACCGGAAAGGCACTTTTTGCTAATAAATAACTAAGAACCTTTGAATACCAGCAATGTAATATTATTGTGGATGGATGATTCCTTATTGTAAAAAGATTAGCCACACGATGTAGATAAATGATCCAACTATATTAAGCGAATAAAATTAATCCAAACGCACATACTAAGTAAATACTCCATGTATATCTGCACATCGCTAAGAACATTAACCCTTTGCGCGCTGTACTTTAGTCTGCTGTGCTGTTGCTGTATTAAATTTCTTATCTGTCTTATTGATATTACACTTATATCATCAAGATGTAGAACAGTTTAGAACCAGCTCAGACCCAAATTGGTTCTGGTTTGGGCCGAAACTGTTTACTAAGGGTTAAAGCATGCAAATAAAAAATCGCCGCTAACGGGTGTATAAATGTCTATATAGAATTTGCACGAGATATATGTTCATTGAGGCGTTGAGTTAACAAGAGTGTCGATACCCGACTACAGGCAGGCGCTATAAGTAATTTCTGCAAAAATCAAATATAACATCATAGAAAATCTTTATACTTAGAATTATTAATATTGTAATACCCCACATCTAAACATCATGTTTGCCGGAAAATGATGTGTTTTACGGTAAGCTACTCTTTCTTCTTCTCACATAAAGTATGTAGATTTCCTCATTATTGTGTCTATGTTACTATTAGCTATGTCTGCACTACTATGTCGTTTAGGGTTCTGATAATTCCTGGTGTATTATATATCAAAGTTTTAATGCTAATTGGCAATGGATGAACAGCTGCATATATTCTCGCAAAATTGTAGAGGAGGACTGTCCGTTGCAAACAAACGCAGAGACTTATTTCAGTACGTTAGAAACAAAAAATACAATATAATTTGCTTACAAGATGTTCATATTAATAAACAATTAGAACCCTTCATAAAGTCTGAATGGGGATATGACGTGTTTTTTAGTTCATTTACGAACAGTAGCCGCGGAGTTATGATATTAATTAACAATAATTTTGAATTTAAGGTAGAGGGAGTCAAAACTGACAAAAATGGAAACTACATTTTATTAGATATAACTATTCAAGGCAAAAGAATTACATTAGTAAATATATATGGTCCTAATGAAGATAATCCAAATTTCTATACCAATATAATCCAAAAAATCTCTGAGTTTGAAAACGATCAAGTAATTATATGTGGCGATTGGAATTTCGTGTTAGATCCAGACCTGGACTATAATAATTATTTACATGTAAAGAACCCAAGAGCAAGAAAGATAATTTTAGATTTTATTGAAAAAGAAAATTTTGTAGATGCTTGGCGCGTGATAAATGAAAACTGTAGAAAATATACATGGCGCAGGTTAAATCCAACGATTAAGCAGGCCAGATTAGATTATTTCCTTGTAAGCGAAAACATGTCACAATATGTTGTTGATGCTGAAATAATTCCAGGGTATAGAACTGATCATTCGGGGATAACTTTAAAATTAAAATTGTTAGAAAGTGAAAGAGGGAAGGGATATTGGAAATTTAATAATACACTTTTAAAAGATAATGAATATGTGACACTTATAAAAAATACAATTGAAGATGTAAAGAAAACATATGTGAATAATGGAAATGATGTAAACATAGCTAATGATGAAATTCAGTTCAATATAAATGATCAATCATTTCTAGAAACTTTATTAATGATGATAAGGGGTAATACAATAAAATACAGTTCTGAGAAAAAAAGGAAAAGAGTAAAGGAAGAAAATGCATTGGAAGAAGACATTAAACGCCTAGAGAATGAAATATGTTTAAATGGTATCAATGTTAATAATCAAACTGTTGTCAATTTAGTACAAAAACAAAATGAATTGGTTAATCTGAGAAATGAAAAAATAGAAGGTGTCATGCTAAGATCCAAATGTAGATATATGGACCTTGGGGAAACACCTACAAATTATTTTTTTAGTTTGGAAACTAGAAATTATACAAGTAAAGTTATTAATAAATTAATAGATGAGGATATTTAGTATACAAAAACGGAAGATGTATTAAACTGCCAAAAACAATTTTATGAAAAACTGTATGACAATGTGAACGAAATCAATGATGATACACCTATTGAAAATATCATTGGTGAAAACGAAACTAAACTTTCAGATGCAGAGGCAGAAACAATTGAAGGGGAAATAACATATGCTGAATTAGCAAAGGCACTAAAAAATATGAAAAATGAAAATAGTCCAGGTCTGGATGGCTATACTGTTGAATTTTTCAAATTCTTTTGGATTGACATTGGGGTGTTTGTTCTTAGGTCTATAAACTATGGCTATAGAACAAGTCTTTTATCACTAACTCAGAAGCAAGGTATAATAACATGTTTACCCAAACCAAATAAATGTAGATATAATTTAAAAAACTGGAGACCAATTTCTTTGTTAAACAATGTATACAAAATGGCTTCAGCTGCTATAGCAAACAGACTTAAATTGACTTTAGACAACCTTATTCACGAAAATCAAAAAGGTTTTATCTCAGGGAGATTTATAGGAGAAAATATACGTTTAATATATGATGTTCTATTTGAAACAAATAATCGAAACCTTCAGGGCCTTATTTTATCAATTGACTTTGAAAAAGCTTTTGACACTGTCTCCTGGAAATTTATAGTTAAAACATTAAAATATTATAATTTTGGACCATCTATTGTTAGATGGATTAGTCTCTTTCAAAAAGGAGCAGAATCATGTATCATTCAGAATGGATTTATGTCAGATTTTTTCTATTTAAAGCGGGGGTGTAGACAAGGTGACCCAATATCTCCCTATATTTTTATTTTATGTGGTGAAATCTTAGGGAAAATGATAAGAAATAATAATGATATACACGGAATAATAATAGATAATAAGGAATACAAAATAAGTCAATATGCAGATGATACGCAATTGTTCTTAAATGGAAGTGAAAACTCTCTCAGAGAAACACTAGACATTTTACAAAAAATTTATACAATGTCGGGGCTAAGGATGAATGCTGAAAAAACCAAAGCAATATGGATAGGTTCATTAAGTAACTCTACAACACGAATGTGCCATAATTTTAGATTAGATTGGACACAGGGACCTTTTAAAATTTTAGGTGTTACATTTTCAACAGAAATATATAATATTTGGGACTTGAATTACAATGAAATAATCAAAAAGGTTGAAGGCGTTTGCAAACAATGGTCAAAAAGAAAACTAACTCTCATGGGTAGAATAACTATAATAAAATCATTAGCACTTGCGAAGTTTATTCACATGTTACTTGCACTTCCAAATCCACCTGACAATTTGTTGAAAAACATAGAAAAAATATTTTATAAATTTTTATGGAATGGGGGTCCAGATAGAATTAAGCGAAACATCATTGTTAAAAACTTTAAAGCAGGGGGGCTCAGAATGATAAACCTTCCAGAATTTATCAGAGCACTCAAAATATCTTGGCTTAGGAGAGTAATTCAGAACTCTGAAAACATAGAATGGTATTCTTTGTCAAAAATTGATTTTAATAAATTCTTTAGCTGCGGGCCTGGATACTCTGTAGAGCTTAGTAAAAACTTACACAATCTGTTTTGGAAAGATTGTCTTAACTCGTGGTCAAAATTTTGTAATGTCTGTAAAGTAGAATCAGTAAACCACATTCTCTGTTCACCTATCTGGTTCAACAATAATTTAAACAGAGGGCAAAATTTATATATTAACAACTGGTTCAAAAAAGGAATTAAACAAGTATCAGACTTATTAGATATAGACGGCAATATGTATCAGTTTGATGCTTTAAAAGAAACATACGGTATTAATGGCACATTTTTGGATTACCAATCATTAATTCGTAAAATTCCAAATAATTGGAAAAACATAATTATAAATAACAGGCAAGTATGTATCCAGACTAAATATAATGTTACATGTAATATCTATGTTAAATACTTGCTTAAAGATAAACGGGGCTGTAGAACATTTTATGACCAGTTGATACAAGTAGACCAAATTATTAGGCAGGAAAAATGGATGAACGAGGTTGGGTACATAAATGATCAGGAATGGAATACGTATAATTCAGTTATAAAAGATTTTAACGAGGTAGTTCTTAAAGATTTTCAATACAAATTAACAAATAAAATTTTGGTTACAAAATCCTTCTTACACAGAATAAGAAAAATTGGAAGATAATCTGTGTTCTTATTGTAAACAGGAACCAGAAACAATTTTACATTTATTTGTCGATTGTGATAAAGTTAAAGAATTTTGGCAATCTTTACAAATGTGGCTGTTACAAAATATTAATTTAAGGATAAATATAGATACAAAATGTATTTTATTTTCATATCAGGGGAAAAGTAAATTAGAAAATTACCTACTTGCAGTTGCAAAACACTATATTTACAAAAATAAATTTTCTGACAAGCAATTAAACATCAATTCCTTTATTTCCATGCTCAAAGTCAAATTTCAATGCGAAAGGTTTATTGCAAACATCAACAATAAAATGTCAAAGTTTCTATCAAAATGGACCCCATTCTATAATTACTTTAACAATAACCAAGACCAGACAAATAATAATAATGATAATAACAATGATAACAACAATAATACTCCTGGAAATAATTGAAAACACAAACATTAAATGTTATATAACGCCTTTACCGTTTACGTTTAAATAAGGCAAGAATATTTCTTGTACCTTAAGTTGTTTTAGGAGGAGGCTCATAGGAGAGTAAATACTTTTCACAACATTATTTAAGATATACCAAAAACATGCTAACCTTTATGTATAACAAGGTAGCGGTTATCATGTCGCGTAGTTTAAAAAGTGTAGTGATGAATGAAACATTTGCGCAAGTCATACATATATGTACCAATTTTAATTCCAACAATTAAGCGAGAAGTAATAAATGTCACAAAACAGATGTAGATTTACACCAGACCAAATAAGTAACCCAGACAAAGCCGATAGTTGAATATATGCAAAGTAATGAGAAACGAAAAGTATTGTATAAAACCTCTCTCTCTCTCTCTCTCTCTCAAAATGTATAATAAATGTATGTAATATGTATTGTTTAGAATTGTATAGATGAGGATATTTTGAAATAAAATTATAAAAAAAACAATGTTTTGTTTTGAATATCTATATGTTTTAATGTCCATATTTTTTATCCATAGATTGTGGATCCACTGTTGACAGAGTTGTCTGTTCTTCTTTGGATCTGGTATGGCAAAGGCACTTATTCCCTGACCCCGCTTCACATTACAAAATTTGGCTTTACACTGTGACATTTTTGTTCACCTATTTGTCTATCCTACACTGACCTGCTAACTGCAGCTGTAGCACCTGTTGTGATGCCTGTGGAAATTTTATTGGTGTATTGAAGAGATTAATGGAGACCTCCTGTGGCAGGCCCAAGTAATCAAATTATGGACTAATTAGAGTAGCTTTATCAAAATAAATGGACATATGGTTCTCAACATAACTTAAACCTGGATAATAATGATAAAAATATAGACCGGAATAATCCCTTTAAGCATTTACTTATTTGATCACAGCCGATCTTTTAAAAGCTTGTTTTGTTTAGCTTATTTAAATAAGCGTCCAATAATCAGGAACGTTCCTGGATGCTGCATGCTTGAGATACATTTGGAATACCTCTGTCGTTATCAGAAGGTCGAATTTGCTTGGTAAACAACAAAATACTTTTGACAAACCCTCCAAACCCGTCCCATTTCATGTATCAGGGAATTTGTAATGCTTTCCTTGAATTATGATGCTGCTCATAGTGTTTTTGCTTCCGGATATGTATGCTGTAACAAGTTCCTTTGGTCAGTATTCCATTCTGTGACGATACCTGGCGGATGGTTATAACTTCTTACCAATGTTACCAGAGGGAATAAATAAACAAACACATCAATTATAAGATTCTTTATTAGTCTATAAAGAATTTCTTCTGACTACTGTGTTGCCCCAATATACTTTTGGTGTTCCATTCCATCGAGGCTCCCAATGATTATTGTGACTAACTGGAACTAAACCATTCTTCCCTGATTCTGGATTCAGGCGGCCATTAAGTGGGTGTCTTGGTGATCTTGTATAATTTTTTATGTCATTTAAGTTCTTTGAACTGGGGGGAACGCTTTGTGTTTGAAAGGATTCCGCTATCATAATTGGAATGTTTACTTGACAAAGTGTTTGTCCCAGGTCAATTATTTCGAGCAACATTAACATGCTGGTTCCAAGACTGGGATTGTTGGGTAGAGAGATTTGACCTTACAAGTACCTCGAGGCTGGCGTAACCCAAATCTACGCTTTATATATTTATTTGGTGTATATGTTCATTCTATTAGTTACTGATGTTTGGTGTTGGTGAGCAAAGTTTAGTCAAAATTAGTGTGCATTAAAATAGTGTGTCGTGCCTCTAATTTGTACGGCAGCACTGAGGGGACATGTGAAAAAAATTATTTATCTCGTTCCCACGACATAATTATCTCTTTCCCACGACATAAGATCTCGTGCCCACGACATAAGATCTCGTGCCCACGACATAAGATCTCGTGCCCACGACATAAGAACTCGTTCCGACGACATAATTATCTCGTTCCCACGACATAATATCTCGTTCCCACGACATAATTATCTCGTTCCCACGACATAATATCTCGATCCCACGCCATAGTCCGCCAATCAGGTAAGCTTATACATTTAATGGATTCATGATGGACGCCATGCATTCCGAGACTGTGGCTTATTTGATAACTAAATACTTTAATAAGGATTATGTTACAGAGATATACAGTATGTTTTGAAACACGAAAATTCGATTTTTTAAGATTAAGACATCTTCAACTTCAAAGAAGAAACTATCACTGCGTACACGCAGCTGTTAATTTCATACAATGACAGCTTTCTGGATCAGGACAACTTCATGGCCTCGCATGATGTGGTCACGTTGTAATGAATATATGGAATAAACATCAAAATGAAAGTTGCTAGATTGATACTACACTATTTGGATCCAGCCAGGATTGTTTCGAGATTTGTGAAGCAAACCCAATGAGAAGACGTGTTCACCATGCATGCAGACCAAAGTTCGTATGGCATATAACGGTTTGTGTATCAAGGGGTGCATATGTGGTTTCTTTCGCAAAATTATATGGTTAAATGTTTATCAGACCAAAAGTGACCCAAAAAATCATTGGTGCCTACTCTTTAGATGTTAAAGCTAATGATGAATAAGGACAGACTACGGAACAGAAAACGGACATGACAGTTCGAAGGCGGTACTTCTTTTGTGGATCTTTGTCTTACAAGTTTTTGACATGCTTTTGTGCGCGTCTGTTTTTGATGGCTTGTGGTCACCTGCTGGGAAATGGCCTGACCTCTTGGCTCTCGTTTGTGATGTCTAATAGTGAGTTTGTTACTTTCCCATTGATATCCTGGGTCAGGTGTGGTACTTGATTGTATCGATTCCTGATCTTTGTCCTCTTCCTTACGTTTATGTACATGTAGCAGTATTTCAAACATTTCTAAGGCACATCGATCCTGATGATGACATACCATACATTTATGGTATAAATACAAGTAACCAAATACTGAGAGCTGGTGGGGATATTTACGAAAGGAACACATGCAATTTTTGTCTGAATTGTTTAACCACCTACTGTACTAGACATCGGGAGTTTCAATGGAGACATTTTGTATATGAATCTTGTATTGTTCTGTTTCAAATAATTAATTTAGGTAAGGTTTACAAATCATAAATATATAGAGTTTATTTACTGTTTATGATGAATGCTAAATATATTTCGTCAAGTGCGGTGAAAAGTCAATATTATCATGAGTGCGTAGCACGAGTGTATCTGCTGATATTTTCACCGCACGTTTGGTATTTACCAAAAAAAACTCTTTATTTTATGCATTTTATACTCAGGAGAATTAAAGAAAGCAAACGTAACTTTCTGGTCGTTTCTTGTCCGATTTGGCAGTTTTGAATAACATTGGGTTTTCACCATAGTTTACACCTAGAAAATGGCTTAGAAGAACATTTTAACGAATGAAACTAAAGACGTCAGCCTTTTAAGAAAGTCTTTCAAGTGCGCAGGGCTAAGGATTGGCGTAATGTGCAAACTAACGATAGCCCAGCCAAAAGGTGACGTCATTTGCTTTGAAATTGACGTCATAACGCCAGTAGTGCTATGTCTGTAAAATAATTTTCATTAAGAACCGTTTTGAAAAAGTTCCTGTCCCAGAATTAATTAAAAAAAACTTGTTTGGCTACAGTGAAAAGATATGTAGATGATATTTTTTGTATACAATTTTAAGGCTTAAAATATTTTTCGCACTTATGACGTCATACATTATCATAAATGATGTCACATTTATGATGACGTTTCATAATGTGACTGTCTTCCAAAAGTGAAACCACAGGAGTTAGAGTCTCTAAAGATCCATCGCAGACTGCACCTCCATGTGTTGCAGCCACCTGTGAAGTTCCATGACGTAGTTCCAAACGGTAAACCTGAGACCAAGAGAGATATTTCAAAACCTGAGGCACCTTTCTTGTTAGAGATACCTTGCCTTTATATGACGCACATGCCTATGAAGTTGCATGCTATCATTACAAATGGTACTTGAGATATGATTCGGGAAAGGCTCTCAGACCGAGGAGATGGACGGCTGGTATGAAAGACCGGTGGTGACTTCATACTTCACACTTTGAAACATAAACTTAAGTTAATTAATGGAAGACAACGGAAAGTGACAATTCACAGTTCATACTCCATGGTTCATACTTAACGCTTCTCACTTCATACTTCAAAGTTTACCCTACAAACATTACTCTTCAGACGTCATACTTCTCACTTCATAGTTCCGGCATCATACTTCACACTTAATTGTTCATACTTTATAGTTCAGGCTCTACACTTCACGCTTCACACCTCACAGTCTCCAATCTTTAAACACTTGACTGTGACGTATTACTGATTAATATGTTGAGTGTTTTTGCAATGGTACGTTTGATAAAGTGTGAAGTATGAAGTCTGACACGTGAAGTCAGAACTATGAAGTGTGAAGTATAAAATGTGAACTGTGGACAGTGAAGTGTAAACTATAAAGTATGAACTATGAACTTTGAAATGTCACTTTCTGTTGTCTACCATACATTAAATAACGTTTGGTTTAGAAAACTATGAAGTGTGAAATATGAGTGCTCGTATGAACTGAGACCTTTGAAATGAAGTGTCACTCTCTCTTTCACACACACACACACGCACGCACGCACGCACGCACGCACGCACGCACGCACGATAACGTTTCAGAAACTATGAAATGGTAAGTATCACGTCTGAACTGTCAAGTATGAACTCATCACTGGTTTTTCGCAGTTTTCATATTAAATGCTTCAATTTATTCCATTTTTTTTATTTCAGTCAGTACCATATGTGCACCTAACGCAATGTACACTGTACCCAGTCTAAGGAACAGTGAAGATCATCTTTGTCAAGCTTCATCAGATGACATACAATTGTGTGCAGAAGAAGCAGAATTTCGCCCTATAATTTCATGTGACGAAAATATCTACTCTGCATGCATATCCATCATAAAAGCTAAAAACTGGGTGCCAGCATCTGATGCCCAAGAAGCAACAGACATATTATCAGCTTAAACAATTAAGGAAACACTTTAGGATTTCAACTGCATAAAAATATAGAAAGACAAATCTTCCAGTGAAACGGGTATTGTCAGCTATTTTTAACATTGCATTTTATTTGAAGAAATATCAAATATTTGAAGAGAATAGTGGCCTGCGGTTTGAGTCTTTTCGGGGTTTTTTCCAACGTTTACTGAAAATGATAGGTTTAAAACCGAATCACGAACATAAAGAATGATGACAGTAAGCCTTGGCTATTTGCTACTTATATTAAGTAAATGGATTTACTTTGGAGGTCGATTAATGGTATTAAATGTTCAGATCACTATGACGAATGTTATAGGAGGGTTATGCTTAATACACGATTTTTCAATACATTCTGAAAAAGAAGCATGTATACAAGCTAAAGGAAACAACATTCTGTGATTTTCAGTAGAAATACTGACCTCTTGTGACTGGGGCTTGGGACTATGGACGGTAGTACTGATATAAGTGACAATCATCTATTGATGAAATGGTAGGGGCCTGATGCTTTGGCTTTTGTCAGTTCCACCAGGGTTTACATGTTGGATTTCCTTTGCTCTGGTATTCAGTTTTATTTACTGTCGAGTATTTATCTTAGCTTTATCTCCTTTTATATCTTGATTCATATGTTCTAGGAGACGATGCATTTATAAGTTAGGGATCTTTCAGGCAAACCAAACATCTATGTGCCTTGATTCACAACTGAACTAAGGGTGAGGCTGGCGCACCGAAAAACCGGTTTAAGCCCTCTTGTTAAATACATTAACTGACCGTTCCAAGGCGGTACTTCTTTTGTGGATCATTTATGTTATCTCTGTCTTGTTTTTGGCGGCTGTTTATTAATGTCTTTTGGGCACCTGATGGGAAAGGGCTGACCTCTTGGCTCTGGTTTATGATATCTAATTGTGAAGTTGTCACTTTCCCATTGGTATCCTGGGTCAGGTGTGGTACTTGATTGTATCGATTCCTGATCTTTGCCCTCTTTCTAACTTCATAGCATTTCACAAACCTCTAGTGGCAAGTACTGGAACTCAGCTTAATATTACTGTCCTCTTCTTGCAGATTCTACGACCAATAGTAGTAGTACTGACATATTGTGACAGTAACTGTAATTCAGTGTATAAGTACTGGCCTATAGTGACCTGTACTGGGACTCTGGGTAGCAGTACTGCCCTCTTGTGACATTTACTGAACTTAAGGCAGTAGAACTTAGCTCTAGTGGCAGGGACGGGGGAACTCAGTACAATAGTACAATAGTACTGACATCTCATAACAGTTACCGTGACTCTAGAAAAAGTGACAATTAATGACAGGTACTAGGATTTAGGGTATTATACTGACCTCTAGTGTCAGGTTTTGGGACTCTAGCACTGACTTCTAGTTAGAAGCACTGGGAATCAGCGTAGTATTAGTAGTTTCAACCTCTAGTGACAGGTACTTTCAGGGTAGCAGTGCAGGCCTCTGGTGACAGTTACAGAACTTTGAGCAGTAGTTCTGAGCCGAAAGACAGGCATTGCTACTGGAGTTATTAGCACTGTCATCTTGTGAAAAGTTATAGTACTCTGGGTACCAGAACTCTGCGAGGTAGTTTTGAACTCTGAGGAAAGTAGTGGTACTTAGTTTGTTAGTACTGACCAATTGTGACAGGTACGGGGGTTTAGGGTAGTGTATTGACCTCTAGTGACAGTAACTGGAACTCTGGACAGCAATATTGATTGCTAGTTGCTGGTATAGATGCGCATGCTACAAGTACTGACCACATGTGACATGTACTGATATCTAGGATAGTGTAATGACATCAAGTGACATTTACTGAGGCTCAGCGTAGTGTACATTAAATATCTGATTTTTTGCACTCTAAAAGTGGTGCCACTCACTAGGGGTAATGTCAGGCAGATCAAAGGCAAAGTTTAAGGAGATGTTATAAAATTATATCCCATGGAGGGTTTATGTTCTTTGCCTCTTCCTCACGGTGCCGTGGGTTGGTCTGTATGGTGTGATTGTGGCATTTCTTGGTCTAGTGACAGGTACTTAGATCCAGGACAGTGAATTTACATCCAGTGACAGGTACTGCGACTCAGACACTAATGGTAGCTACTGGAAGTCTGGACAGTAGTGCTGACCTCTTGTGACAGGTACTATTGCTCTGAAAAGTGTTCTGACATCTAGTGTCAGGCACTGAGTTACGGGGTAGTGTACTGACAACTAAGTACTGGAGCTTTAGACAGTAGTTGTGACCTCTAACGGTAATCAGGGTATTAGTACCGGCCATTACAGTGTCTCAGGGTAGTGTACTGACATCTAGTGACAGGTACTGGGACTTATAGAAGTAGTATGAACCACCTAGTGCCAACGAAAGGAACTCTGGGCAGTAGTACTGACCGCTAGTGCCATGTGCTGGTACTCAGGGTCTGAGTGCTAACATATACTACACTGAAGGACTTTAAAAACGCAAAAATCGAAATTCATAATATTTACTAACTTTTAATGTCTCAATTTTATTGAAATTTGGCAAAATGAACATCAATATGTCAGCAAAACATGTTTTAAATTTTATGCAAAATAATACATGATGTTAGAACAACAGTCTAGCAATAACCCATGATTCTAAAGTTGCAATCGAAATTTGTCTAGAAATTGGTACGATTTTAGTTATTGTGATAAAATATTTTTATCAAAAAATCATAAACAAATTAACCTTTGAGCCCTGCTATTCGTCTGGCACTGACAGTACCCCGCCAGAATGGATATCGTCGATGTAAATATCGTCAATAAAAATCGACGTAACTTGGCTCTTTACGCCGGTCGCCATTCTTGGCTGACCAGACCTGCGTCGAACTTTAACTATCCCAGTAGCCTGGTAACGATCTCTGAGGCACTGTATAGTTAACGGATGGCAATTGTGATATCTGGTGACGTCAGAAACACGCACGCCAGCTTTTAACATTCCAATTGCGCCAGATCATTCATGTTCAGACAAACATGGCACGAATAATAAAGCCATAAAACTAAAGCTGCTGTGTTTTTTAAAACATGTATACTTACAAGCTACATGTGAAATGATAAAGTATTTTGCTTCATTGATTCGTAGGGACGCCACGTGCATAACATAGTAAACCAGCAATGCATAGCTGGTGGTAGCCAGTGTCTTTGAAAACACCGTTATTAGGTATAGATAGAAGCAGAGTGTCGTTATAATCTGTTTTTATCTTAGACTGGTTCTCTCCCTTTAATAACTTGTCAGCATATTAAGACAGGTAACTACTAGCCGCCATTGCGCCTACGTATAGCATACACACTGACGTCATGAGTGACGTGGTATTGGAAAATACCCTTGACATAAAGTGCATTTTTTAAACAAGCCGTTTTATTAAGTTTATTTTGTTGTGGAAGTTTATATCTTTTTCTTTTACTTAATTATCAAATTATAGCAGCTGAAAATAATACTGAAGTTTGTGTTGAAAAATCTTTTCTGGAGCATGCGCAGTCGGATGAGTAGGATTCTCTACTTGTAATGAAATAGGCGTTACCAGTCGTTATATGCGTAGCGGAAGTGGAGCTTTATCAACGAGGGGAACCAATCTATTTTTATCTGTTAAAGAAGGCAAAAAAATGTTCTGGATGCAAAATAATTATTTTTATGTTTTGCGTTTTTAAAGTCCTTCAGTGTAGCTTCTAGTCTGATTAATAATAGGTTGATTATTTTTCTGTAAAGTTAGAAACTGTTTGGCCCTTTTTGATAGCGTGTCTACGTTTTACACGCCTTGGCTTAAATTTAGGTTAAAGTTGAGACAACAGAGTAGACTAGATATGTAATGTACGTCTTAGATTTTATAGTTTTCCCCTTTTTATATATATTTTCATTTTAACGCCTAGAGGCCAGGCTAGTGCTGACCACTTGTGACAGGTACTGAGACTGTTGGAGAGTACTGATATATAGTGACATATACCTGAAATATAGTGACCTCAAGTGAAAGGTAGTACTGACCCGTGACCAAGTCCTTGTCTTCATCATGAAAATGAAATATATAAATAAGAGTTTCAAGCATATGTCAATCCATCCGACCATCATTATCTAACCACTGGCATGTGTAACAGCCATTTTGGATCGACGAGGTTTGCTGATCATCATATCGGCCGGTTGTGGTCAGTTAGTGAAAATGCTCATAATTCCTGAACTGCATGGTATATTTTATTACTTATACATTTTTGAAATTGGCAGGGAAAATGACAAAGAAAAGAAAATAAATAAAGAAAAAATATTGGTCATGCCAGGATTTGAATCACTGTGCGCCAGGCTGTTGGATTGCAAGAAAGCCTCCAAGACCACCACATATGAAATACACTCTAGAGCATTTTTACCTATATACCCTTTACCTGTACTCCTCACTTTAAAATTGCACGACCCTTAAGTCTGTACTATGTTGCATGAACCTTGGTTTACTCGTCATATTAAAATAGCATGACCCTTGGGTCTGCACTATATTGCACGACCCTTGGTTCTGCACTATAGTCACTCTGTGAGTCTAACAGGGCCCTTGGTCTGCACTATAACCTTGCACGACCCTTATGATATACACCTTAGAGCAATTTACCTATATACCCTTTACCTGTACTCGTCAGATTAAAATTGCATGACCATTGGTTTGCTGATCAGATTAAAACTGCAGTGGAAGTCTAAATTAACTGTAAAAATGCAATTTCAGATATAAACCAGTAAATTATGACTTTAATCATATATAATATATGACTATTCGGTCACTGTATCGCCACGTGGTATCCAATGTCCCAGTCTCTTGTAAAGCTAACGTAGAACCAGATGAGGGTGTGGCTAGACATAGACCCATAAGCCGATTAATACTTGCTTGCAGGTTTAAGATATAAATGAAAGAGAAGTTATTGCTTCTCTTATTGCGTGTTCTAAAGATGAAGGAACTAGTTGTGAGCAAGAGCGTTTGACACAATGGAATAGAATGACACTAAAATGTTATTATTTTTCCATATCATGAATTTAATATAAATAATTTGTATTGTTTTCTGCCAAATTCAACATATTTGCAATAAAGCATATATACTAAGTATATATACATGTTAAATGACTACTTGGAAGAAAACAAAACTTATCTTTATTGTAAAATTTCATTCCAGATAAGGGCTTGTTTAGAATGACATACTATGCCTCTTGTCGATAAATGTTCAGTGTAGTTGATAAGATTTTAAACGCTGTGCTCGTTTGGATGCAGAAAATCACTTAGTTAGTCAGGTTTTCTTTCAATTTAAACAAAATAATTGTATTACTTTGAAATAATAGTTTCAAATAGTTCAAATACCATGATAATTTTAAAAATCACCCTAAACAACAATAGTATTTGTAAGTAAGCTGCATGACATTCTTTGGTGACATCAATTTATGCAATAGAAACTAACAACTGAAGAAAATGTATTTCCTAAAACAAGTCATAATCACTCATAAAGACAGGAACAGTTAATATATTGGCATAACCGTCGTATTCATCCACTTGGTTCTGATGATGAAATTTAAGCCTTGGACTTTGGTCAAACCCCAGAGAGGGTATGGTATCTAATTCTTTCACAAATCCTAATAAAGTCTGCAATTCATCTGATTCATCTGAAAGAAGAAAAAAAGGCAATTAGACTTAAATAGGGAAAACTGACATATGAGGGATGTTCCAAAAGTTATGATCCTGGCGTGATATCTCTGATACCAGCAATGCAGCATGGCTGAAAATTGTACCAAATAATAATATAAAAATGTATTCTTTGTCTATCACCGCTTGATGACAAGTATTATGTAAATTGAAAGAGCGACCGGAAATCTACCCCAAAACAGTCATACCTTCAATGCAATGACCTATCAAGTAGACTGTGCATATTAGAGACCTTATAATTCAGACAATAGCAGTCTCAGCAATTCGTTGTCATGGCTGCTCAATATTCATTCATAAGCCAACATGTCCTGTACATATGGCGAACTTTCTATATGATCTGGGTTTCCTAAGCCCTTTAATGTATGGCTATGCAACTGTCAGCTATAATCAAATTTTGACCACTTGAAGTTTTGAACGGCCCCAACTGCCATAACAACAGCTGTATTAAAGGTAAAAAAACATTGTGGCAAACTCAGATGAACTTACTTTTGTCTGAAGCAATTGTGAATAGTCAGTATTGGCGGAGACTGATAGTAACCCACATAAGAAAATTCAAACCAGACCACAAATTAGGCCAATATCCGGAGGTACAAAATTTGCATGTGTATATCTAAAAATCAAACCCAATCAATTGTCCAAAGGTGCACTACATCGTAAAATGATGCAATATGGGATTTAATTGAGCACAAAGCATCCATCTGAAACCAATACACTTTTAAAAATTCTTATTTAAAATCAATTATTTTTTTGGTAAAAAATGAAACTTTTTACAATAAGATATTTTGTAATCAAAATGATATTGGTCTTAAATATTTTGCCGATATTAGGTTCGGCATGTTTTAGTCCAACTTGATAGACAAAATATAAAATTCTCAGAAATAAAAATTCTGCAATCTATTAAAAATGACGTGGTTGTCAATTTCAATGACGTCATAAGAATTGCGCATTGTGCTATAAATATTGATTTGGACACGACCTTTCGCCATTCTAACATTTGAATTGACATTATAAGTAACAAACAGGAAAACTACAATGCAGGCTTATTTTGTGGTTTTAAGGATGCCGGGCTTGAAATATTCAGATTCAAATATTATTATAATTCTATAACACGAAAAAGAGTGTGCGATATATAATATGCTGTAATTATAAGACGAAACAGTACAGCGAGAAAATATTAGCATCATTATAAAGGTAAAAGGACAGTTCTTTTGTATGGTGCATAGTATGCCTCTGAAAAATGTCTCTGGACAAAGCTTCAAGGTAAAGATTGGAACATTTGGAACGTCCCTCGTAAAATTTAATGTCATGAATACTCTAATTGAGTTCTTGCAGATAGCAGAAATTAATTTAAACTCATGCAAGGGGACTTAAATTGAGAGTTGACGCCTTAGCTACTAATAATCACAAACAGATACTATGAATACGAGTATGTCATGTGCAAAGAGCTACGTACATTAAGGGGCTATTTTAGCCCCCCCCCCTATGAGGCTAAAATGAAATTTGTTTTCACCAATTTCTTGCCATTAGCCCAAGTGTAAAAGTCTGGTACTCATTCGACTTTTACCGTTAAGGACTATAGTAACAAGAGGGCCCATGGGCCCAAGACCGCTCACCTGAATCTTTGCCAGGAGAAGATGATGTTTACCACAAAATATAAATCCCATTCTCCAACACTTAAGTCCATCTTGGGTATCACTCAGATCATATCCAATAGTTTTAATGTCTGGCACTTTTACCCAACCCAAAAGGCCAGGGGTGTACATAATGTCAAACATTTTAATGCAATAATGTGATGTTCATCATAACCTTCTTCAGAAAAAAATGTTATTACCTTTTATCCCCATACAGGAGCCAATGGTGTTTAAAAGGGCAGAATATTTGCATGCATGGTGTCATATGCTTCATTCTAATTGATTTGATTTTGCAACATGACTACTTTCAGAAAAGAAAACAAATCAACATTTTGAGTGTAAGTGTAAGAGTAAAACATTTGCTAATATGTTATTGTATGCTGCTTTAATTTGATATGCAACATGACCATATTCTGAAAAAAACTAATTTTATTTTTATATGGGGGATGTTTGGCCCCAGGGGCAGAATTTGAAAAAAAAATATATTTCTTATCTGGAGCTCTGGCGGCCCTTTTGTTCAGCGGAGTGGAACCATTTGTGCAATTTTGGTAAGGGCATCATTTGAAACAATTCTGTGAAATTATTTTGTATTTGGACCAGTGGTTCAAGAGAAACTGTCATTAAAAGACATTATTTATCTAAAGCTCTGACAGCTCCATTGTTTGGCGGAGCAAAACCATTTGTGCAATTTTGGTAGAAAGCATCATGAGGAACAATTCCATGAAATTACTTTGGATTTGGACCAGTGGGTCAGGAGGAGATGTCGTTTAAAGGTATTTCTTATTTGGAGCTCTGGCGGCCCTTTTGTTCAGCCTAGTTAAACCATTTGTGTAATTTTGGTAGAAGGCATCATGAGGACCAATTCTGTGAAGTTATTTTGAATTTAGACTTGTGGTTCAGGAGGAGATGTCATTTAAATGTATTCTTATTTGGAGCTCTGGCGGCCCTTTTGTTCAGCCGAGTTAGACCATTTGTGCAATTTTGGTAAAAGGCATTATGAGGAACAATTCTGTGAAATTATTTTGAATTTAGACTGGTGGTTCAGGATGAGATGTCATTTAAAGTTATTTCTTATCTGGCGCTATGGTGGCCCCTTTTACTGCGGAGTTGAACCTTTTGTGAAAAGTTGGTAGAGTGTATCATGCAAGAGGAACAATTCTGTGAAATAATTATGATTTTGGACCAGTGGTTCAGGAGGAGATGTCATTTAAAATACTTTTATCTTGAGCTCTGGCGGCCCTTGTGCTCATTGGAGCAGAACTATGTATGCAATTTTGGTAGAGGGCATAATTGGAAACCTTCATGTGAAGTAATTTTAAATTTGGACTAGTGGTTCAAGAAGAGATGTTGTTTAAAGAAAAGATTACCAACAAAAGGAGGCACGACACACAGAGACCAATCAGAATAGCTCACCTTGAGCCTGCGGCTCAGCTGAGCTAACAAAAATGGCCACCAAAATAGGCTAAAGATAGGAAAGTGACCTTTTTTGACCAAATTTGAGACATTTGACAGAGAAATCAACATAGAGCACTGACAAGCAAATACCAATAAGATATTTAAACTGATGATGAGTATATAACGAAACACAAGATATTTAAAGGTTTTTTTTGGTATTTATCTGCTGATTTACAATTATTTAAACATCCCTCTCCCAAAGCCTTAAATTTGAGCCAAAATGGCAATTTCTCTTTTTTAGCCTATTTCGTCAGACATTTTGTTACCATAGGAACGGTAATACTGTAGTTAAATAAATACCAGAATTTTACACTTCAGTTATTTGGCTGTTGTCAGGCCCACCAGGTTGTACCTGTTGGATTTCTTTTGCTCTGGTTTTCAGTTTTATTTACTGTTTAGTCCTTATCTTTATCTCCTTTTTATACCTTGATTTATTGCGGTCGGCCATGGCCGGCCGCTTATATAAACATCATTCAAAACACCAAATTCAGGTTTTGACCAAACCTTTATGCCGTGCTCATGCTATATTTTATTCGCTGCCGAACAATGAGTGGGGTACCAAATATCGTGGGTTGACCTACAGCTCGAAGTAAACTGTCCGTGAAATATGTAGGGCTACCTATAGCGTGAGGCAAGCTTGTCCTGTACATATTTCACAAAGAAGGCGTCAATTTGCCCTGTCGCTTACATAAACGCAATAAGTATTAGCTTTTCAAAAAAGCTGGCAAAAGTAAACGTCCCAAAGTCAAAACGTCCTCGATTGGCAAAGAGTGCGAGGAAAGAGTGCGAGCAATTTCACATCAGTAAAAGTACTTATGTGATTGTCATCCACATCTGATCAAATAGAATTACTATGAATTCAGGCACTGTCGTATGACGGTCATGACAAAAAGGTTTTATGCCCCTAAAGGGAGGCATATAGTAATCAAACTGCCTGTCCTTAGTGTCCTAAGTGTTTGAGTGTTCATATCATATCCGGAGTATATCTCCTATATCATTTGCAGAAGGAATGCCAAAATTTATGTCTTCATGCATTAAGGGTCGTGGAGCGTCACACACCTTTACCACTGTCATCAGATCTGGAAAAATCGTGCCACGAGCATACATTTTAAGAATCCCAAATTTGGTTTGTGAACAGTAACAAATCACAGTTCAGATGTTAATAATCAGAGCTTAGAATAAATCTACATGGACAATCTCTAGAATTTCAAAATGGAAGTATGCAGTGGGCAAGAATACATACAATGATAGGGCTAAACGACCGCCAGCTTTTTTGAAAAGCTTATACTTGTATGTTCTAGGAGATGATGCATCTATAAGTTAGGGGTATTTCATGCAATCCAAACATGTATGTGTCTTGATCCACATCTGAAATAAGGGTGAGGTTGGCACACCATGAAACTGGTTTAAACCCTCCAGTAAAATATTTTTTACTGACCATTCCAAGGCAGTGCTTCTTTTGTGGATCATTTATGTAATTTCAGTCTTGTTTTTGTTATGCTTTTGTGTGCGTCTGTTTATTGATGACTTGTGGTCATCTGCTGGGAAAGGGCTGACCTCTTGGCTCTCGTTTGTGATGTCTAATTGTGAAGTTGTCACTTTGCCATTCGTATCTTGGGTCAGGTGTGGTGCTTGATTGTATCGATTCCTGATCTTTGCCCACCTTCTTACTTTCATTCTTTTAATAAACCAATCAGAAGAAATTGGTGAAAAGCAACTGTCTTTTTTTGCTCCAGAGGGTGCCAAATTAGCCCCTTAATGCACGTAGCTCTTTTGTAGGTTCTGTCTATTTCTAAAGTGTCCATTTTTTTTCTAGATTATTCGATATGTCATTACGCGTTGGTAGAATTTAACTTCTTCTTGTAATAATGACATTCTTTCATATTATGGTCATAAAAACGTTAAGCGAGGCAGAAAGCAGAATAAGTCAGTTCTAAGGGATATGATGGTTGTGATATAGTTCACGTTTAGAGGTCAGTGCTAGGAGGGATAACTTTAAAAAAAAATTAAAAAGGCCACATCAAAAATACCGCACATCTTAGGTATGGATGCCAGGCCAGACTATAATAGAAAATATAACGGCCAGGGTGTTGTTGTTTTCATTTTGACAGACAGACAGAGGAAAGAGCGATAGCCTGATACTAAAAATTCAGGACAATCGACCAAATTCAATTACCAGAAAATGTTATAATTCTATGCATCTCTTCCAGTGATAAATTCGACATTGTGGCCACAGGAGCTAACAAACACTTAGAATAGAAAAAAAGTAGGCCCATATTTACTTTTATATTTTTACAGATACACGCCTACTTTTCTAAAAATAGTTTGTGACTAGTTCTTGTTATTGAGGTTTATTCCAGCTTGGCGATGTAGTGTCTCTAACAAGACATCCACGAACCTGATCATGCAAACTTTGCATAATGTGTAGCCTAGTATGAGTTGAAATAACTCAGGACACCATTTAATTTCAAGCGCTATCTTGTTTTTCTCAAACTTTGGAAATGTTATCAGAATATTATGTCTTCCATGGCTTTGATATCTGTAATTATACATGTATAAGGTTAGCGGGTTAATATGTCTTAAGCTTATATTGACGTCTTTTCGCCTGGCATTATTTTCTCAAGTTTCCTGTAGCGCTATTTCATTTTTTGCAGGTGTTATTTCGTCTTTTCATTTGCGTCTTTTCACTTGGCGTCTTTTCGTTTTATCGCCTGGGATTGTTTGTATCTATACATATACCGTATAAGTAAGTGTAACCACCATCGTTTGTGTCTGTGACCTTTCAATTGATTCAAAAATTATATTCTGTGCTATTCTAGTGATGCTGATAATGACTCCAACAATAACGGGTAAAAATATTTACCATTTATTACTGGAGAAATGTTGGTTTCAAGTTGTTTAGTAAATGTATAAGCTATACCAAAAGGGATTGGAGTGTACCTGCCATCTCTTTTGATCTAAACACACACGTATCGTGCACAGTGTAAGTTTAGAGAGCACAAAATAAAGAGAACCTACGACATTGGGTCAATTTGGAGGGGGCAACCCGTCATTTTTCTCAATATAACTACAAATGTTTGGAGAACATAAACTAAAAAGAACCTACAAAAGTTGGGTCAATTTGGGAGGAACCACCAGTCTTATTTCTCAATATAATTACAAATGTTAAAACCTTATTCTCGGAAAAGATAGCCAATGAGCCATCCCATAACATTTTGGTACTTATTGACGGGTCAGCCTACCCTGTTCATATATATATACAACGTATGGAAGTAGATGAGTGAGACACAGACCAAAAGCTGAGCATCGAGCCACTTTGGATAGCTAGGCATGCTGTGACTTAACACATCAGGTGTGATAAATAAGGTTTACTTTCTCATGTGCTACTTAAAAACATGCTAACAAAATGCATGATGAAGAGGCAACCTAAATTAAGCAGGAACAATAAAGCCAGGTTAAGACTCATTTCTAACAATGTCAAAAATAAAGTGAGGACAAAAATTAAGCCAAGCTATTCACCGTAAAAATATCAAAGATAATAATTGAAACAAAAACATTGAGGGAATAACTGTATTCAAAATTCTCATTTGGGGTAGTTATCATTAGACATATGGAAGGAAAATTTAGTTTTTCGGTGATGCGTTAGTGGAGCCAGAAACGTGGCCTCTAAACGCATATCAGACAATATACCTCCCCAAATAATAATTTTGAGTATGGTTATCCCCATTCTAATGCACAAGTAACATTTTCCTTCAAAAAGACAGTGACAATGTAGTATGTTGAGCCTACAGCCTGTAGCTGCCAGCTGCATAAAACCACTTGCCAGCTGCACAAAACCACTTGCCAGGCATTGAAACGAGACGTTGCATAATGCTGTCGCAGGATATACGATCAGGAAATAGCACAATTACTCACTGCATACCAATCCACGGCATTGGGAAGAAGAACCACAGAATACCAACAGTCACAAGACATCAGGAAGACAATTAAAGTAAAGCAACCAACTCTCTCTTCCTCTTACGCGCAAACTAGAAACGACACTTAAGTAATGCATAACAAAACAAGGACCAAACACAGAGCCCCACAATCCAATGGGAGGAACATTAAACAATGAATCGTGTACGTGAATAAAACCCTCCTCACAGAAAGAATAGTAAATTAAGTTGTAAACAAAAGGTTGTAAACAAGTTAAGAGTTGATACTGTCCTCCTCGGTAAAGCTGGGAAAATATTAAAAAGATTCAGAATGTGGCCAGCCTTTCGCCCCAAAATTGCGTGTTTTTTTTGTTGTTTTTTTCAATAGAAATACAGCGTTCAAATTTGCATAATCTTTGGTATCCGTTCTGTATGTCGCTTTACATTTCTATACCAAAGCACAGTGGTAGCCCAGATGCACTTTAACAGTTTCGAAAATAAGATAATATTATCCATTTGATGAAATCTCTACTTTGCTGTTTCACTCTTTGGAATAGTACAAAATCTTTTTAAGTTTGCAAGGATTTCAAATTTTGTACAAATGTGAAATCTGTGCAATTTTGAACAGATTTTAAAAAAAATTCATTCGAGTGTACACTGACCGATTGCATTACATGTAGCGGGTGTCCCGAAACACATTAAACGTTTTGAAAGTATTTTAAGATTTGACTCCACTGAGATATGTTGCTTATTGATTATCGTACTATACATAAAAATTATATAATGCCAAATACCGACTTGATTTTATTCTATGACAATGCAAGGTTGAGCTTTTAAAAAATTGGTTCTAATTTTCTGATTTACACAGTTTTTACTTCTTTGGCTTTATATCTATGAATTCTTGTTGCAGCATTTTATTGATACTAGAAACGGGCCCGCGCAAGCGCGGGTTATGATGAAAAGTGTTCTGAGCTCGGCTGAGCATGGCAGATGTCCTCATAAATGTTAAAATTGAGAACAATTGTTAGCATTTCAATATCTAAGAGTAGGATAAATACTAACGAAATTCTGCTATGAATCAAGGGCCATAACTCTGTTATAAAGTATATTATCTATTTCTATCAACCTAACTAAAAAATAAGGCGGTAACGACCCACGGGTGAATCTTGATCGAAACAACGCATATAGCATAACGCACTACTATACTGATAATCGAAGTGACTGTACCGTACGACAGCCAACGTATATGTATGCCAATGAAAACTGTAAGTTGTCATATCGACTTTAGTCCTTTTCCAATGCTTTTTCATTCCCCTGAGATGACCAGATATTGAGGGGATGCAGACCTTGGGTCATATTTTAATGTCTTACTCATGCTTGTGCTGGCTAGATACTATAAGTGAAATATGGAATGAGCTTCACAGCTTAAGAGAGACCCATAGATGCCTGTACACACCATAAGCTCATCTATGAGCCTTCGGCTCAGATGAACTAAAACGTATACGAAATTTTGTGACTGCAGGAAAAATAGGCCAAAGTTTTCTATTCTGTCTGTATAGATTAGTATAATTGATAAAATGAATACAGCAAATTCATTCTGTATGAAAGAAAGACCAGGAATCGAACCAATGGCCACTTGGTTGATAGTAACACTCTACTGATTGAGTTAAGCAGCCCATCAGTTAAGAGTGGTGTATATGGTTAAAGCATTAATGAATGTGGCATTAAATCCAAAGTTTTGAAAAATGTCTACTGTAATATTCCAAAATTTTATGACTTTCTAAACTTTGCTGTAAATATGCCAAAAAATTAACCAAAGGGGTTTTTATAGAATAATACCAAATAAAGATATTGACAGAACTGCAAACAGTGAAGACCCTGAATAGACTGCTTCTCTAGGGACAGTCTGATGTGGGTCTGCATTGTTTGACCATACCTAATTGTCCAAAAAGTTGGGCATTAATTTCATGGCAATTTCTATTGGTAATTGTGTTATCTTTCACGACTATTGATGAGGACAGTGATTATTACAATAAAAAGAAATGGGTACATACACTTTAATTTATGTTTTCAACCAAACACATGGTGTTGGTAATCAAAAGTTCTGTCGCAATCAGACGGTTCTTTTGAGCACCCAAAATATAAAACCATGGTTGCAAATAGAGCTTACACGTTTACAAAATTTTGTTAAGGTTTAGACGAATTCCAAAAATCGAAATGATTCCGTTTACACGCACCTACACAGTATTTCTACACGTCGAATCACGGGTTCGTTGTAACTACCATGCAACAACAGACTTCTTTCTTCATAAGAGATGATACCTATGTAAAGCTTTTATATTTGAAAAGCAAAAATGAAATCGGTATATACATCCGCTGTAACTACCAGACAACAACAGACTTCTTTCGTCATAATAAATGATACCACTGTAGATTAAGCTTATATCTTTGAAATACAAAAAAGTATCAGACTCAAAAGTGCCGTATCAATGAGACGGTTCTTTTGGGCACCCAAAATATAAAACCATGGTTGCAAATATGGCTACCATGTTTACAATTTTTACACGGATTCCAGAAATAGAATAATACCACGGTAAAGCTTATATCTTTGAAACACAAAAAAATCGGTATGTACACTTTAAATGTTTTCAACTATAACATATGTTGTAGGTACTAAAATGTACCGTCTCAATAAGACACTTCTTTTGTGCACCATAAATATAAACCCATGGTTGCAAAAGGACTTCCATGTTTACAAATTTTTACACGAATTCCAGAAATCGAATGTTACCAATGTAAAGCTTATATCTTTGAAACGCAAAAAAGAAATCAGTATATACAATGTACACTTTAAATGTTTTCAACCAATATATATCTTGTGAGTACTCAAAAGTGCCGTCTCAATGAGACGGTTCTTTTGAGCACCCAAGATATAAATCCATGGTTGTAAATAGGGCATTTACACGAATTCCAGAAATCGAGAGCTTACATCTTTGAAAACGCAAAAAAGAAATCGGTATATACGCTTTAAATGTTTTCAACTAAAACATGTAGTACCATCTCAATGAGACGGTTCTTTTGAGCACCCAAAATATAAAACCATGGTAGCAATTTTGCAAATGACCTGTGCATAAAAGCGGGGTATGGTTGCAAATGATTTGTGCATAAAAGCAAAAAATAGGTGTGGTTCGGTAAAACAGTCGAGTTTCCAGTGGTTTGGTGTGTTCAGGGCTACACGGCATTATCTTTGAAACGCCAAAAAAATCGGTATGATACACATTAATTGTTTTCAACCAAAACATATGGCCACATATGTTGTTGGTGCTCGAAAACCGTCTCAAGAGACTTTTCTTTTGAGCACCCAAAATATAGGGGTCTGTAGCCTGTAGGTCAGCATATTTTTTTTTCAAAACTCTGCTTTCAGGGCAGGCAAGTTTTATCTTATTTGCCTATAGGCTGTGATTATTTACGTTTTGATTCGACAGGTACCCGTATGATGATCAAAAATATATGGAACGCCGGTAAGAAAAAGTCTGCAAGAGCCGGAAATAGACTAACAATAACTCTTAAGGTGCCAACTAAGTATTGAAACCACACACCCTGGTTTCACCCCTAAAAGTATGCATTTCCTGTTCCAAGCAAAACCTTCGTGCATTATTCATTTTCAGAAATTTGACAATCCAGAAAATGAGCGAAAGGCAGGGTATACATACATGTATATATGTAGTTAATATTAGAATAAGTTGTTAATGGTGAGGTAAACTTTTTTTGAGAAACATGGGGTAATTAAATGCCATACTACTTTTGTCGCAAGAACTGAACTGCAGCAAAAAATACTTAAAGAATCTGATTGGAACCTTATTTAGCAGACTGTTGAGAAATGGTCTATTTGAATAGACATGTTGCTGTAAATTTACCAAATTGGATCAAATTACCGAATCAAGCCTTAAAATGGTCATTAAGCTTGTTGATCTTTTTTTTTTTTTTTTTTTTTTTTTTTTTTTTTTTTTTTTTTTTTGGGGGGGGGGGGGGGGGAGTGGGGGTGAGGGTTGGGCATGTTAGGTCAGTGCGCTCATTGGAACATGAATATAAGCGCCTAGTGTAACTGATGCTACCCACATCATCTAATTGCAAATTTTAAGACGTCTGCTGTGTCATCTGTTGATGACTTGAAATGCTGCTGTGGCAAGTAGTGTAGGCACAGATAAGACTGCCTTTTAGTCCACACTGTTTATCTGGAAGTATGGAACTCAACACAGCAGACAACAACAGCCGGGTAATATATTCTATTGCATACAAAATAACTAAGTACAATTATTAATTTATATTCACCTTTCTAGTAAAAGAAACCACTCAGGCCAACAAAGAATATGACATTTTCGGGCCATTTTGAGTCCGATTCGGTAAGTTTACAGACCCCCCACCATTTCTAAATCCTTGTCAATACAAATGCTGTAGTAGACTTAGAGATAATGTTTATTTTGAAATGAAAAGTATGAGCTTTCGACAGACTTTGTTGTTCCTTGATTGGGTCCGATTCAGTAATTGGGCCAGATTCGGTAAGTTACGGACCCTCCAAATCTAAATCAATTTCAAAACTTTTTTTTTCATAACATAGGCTTAATGATAATGTTTATTTTGAAATAAAACCAATGAACTTTTGACAGACTTTGTCATTCCTTTCTATGTCCCTTCCTGTGCATCCTCGTTAACCCAGGGGTGAAGCATTCCGTTTCACCCCTTTCATCACAGATGAATGCAGTGTAACGGAATGGATTACGCCTGGGTTACCGAGGATGCTTCCTGTAGTGCAGGATGATAGCCTATGCACGCCAATAATCACTTGGAATTCGTTAACCCCCCCCCCCTCACCCCAAACAATATTTCCCCACCCACAGGCTCAGATTCAAGACCTCTCTCAAACACTTGAAAAGTCAAGTGATCGGCCAAGAAATCTGCTTAAATGTCTATACAAATGCATCTTTCGAGTGATGCACACTGTTGTCGTTGCAATTTGAACAGAAAAAATGTTATCGCCAATTCATTTTGAGCACCACAACTTGAAAAAGTTTTGACCTTTCTCTGCCGACAGAATCGACAGAGATAAACCAGTAATGATCTTCGCTGAAACACTCTTGTTGTTTTTGTGGAAAATCAGCGAGACAGAAAAACCCAGCTGACAGCAGCCATCTTTGTTTTTTTTATCGGGTCATTATCGACATGTACAGAAATGTTATCGGGTATGAAAGCCATGACCGGTCCAATCTGCCGTGCCAGAAATCTATTTTTATATACAAAAAAACATTATTACGTACCTTTTTATTTTGCAAATGAGAAAATATTTTATGCAGAGGATAGAGCAAAAGTGAATAGAGAATTGAACCTCTTTGTTCTGTGGGAAATTGGATTTCTGGCGCGGCAGATCGGACACGGCAGCACCATGCGGTCACGGCTTTCATAACCATCACGTGTCAACTTTGACCCTTGCAAGTGACGTATGACCGCGCGACATATGGAAATACACCTTACGACCAATCGTTGCAGCCTTTCTTGGTAGAAGTTGGGAGAATATGAAAACATCGATCGATATCGTCCATTATCATTAGTTGATAAAGAAGGCGTTACCCTGTCAAAATTGATGGGAGATTATGGAATCTAAAACTGAATTGTATCAAAAACCTCAAAAACGAAATAAAAGTAAAAGAAGGTTAGATCGAAGTTATCAATGGGGACAATATCTGAATAACTTGGTGTAGAAAAAATGCTGGTAAAATATACCGTTTCCGAGTTTTTGAGCGCAAAAGGCTCCTTTAGTAGTATAGATTCATTTCTTGATGCTTGCTCGTGTAAACGTATATTTTGTCTACACGTTTTTGTTATAGCTTTTGCCTTTCTTAGTGTTCCTCAAGTTTTATAATCAAGAGTCAAATTATTAACCACCTTGTTCAGAATGAGTATTTTTAAAGACTTTTTAGTTTTACAAAATCAAGTCTGTTTCTATGGTAACCAAAACGCTGTAATTTTAATGTTATGTAAAATACTGAAGAGACTGCTCTTATATATGGCCCAATTCATTTAGATGATACAGTTGCTTTAACTAAATGTATTGACAATATCATTAGGTGTGCACTTTATTGTTACCCCACCCACTTTTCTCTATAAAGGCCACTGATACCTGGTGTTTGGTTTGAGCTTTCATATGACAATTAAGTGTGCATGTAATAAAAACCAATCGATGTGTTTGTATGACACTATTGTTTTATTTTATGCCTTAACATAAAAACTAGGTGTTGTGCCGTTTCTTTTGTAGATCGTTTTTGTTAGTTATGCTTCATGTTGATGTGTGTTGTGCTGTCGCGTCTATTCCGTGTATTTTTGTGGTCACCTGCTTGGAAAGGGCTGACCTCTTGGCTGTTGTGTGTTGTGTTTTGTCACTTTCCCAAATGTGTCCTAGTCTCCATCAGAATTAAGGGGTAGTTTGGCGCCATGAAACTGGTTTAAGCCCTCCAGTAAAATATTGTACTGACTGTTCCAAGGCGGTACTTTTTGTGTGTTTTTTTATGTTTTTCTGTCTTGTGTTTGTTATGCCTTTGTGTGCGTCTGTTTAATTGCGCCTTGTGGTCACCTGCTGGGAAAGGGCTGAACTCTTGGGTCTCGTTTATGGTGTATAACTGCGAGTTTGTCACTTTCCCATTGGTATCCTAGGTCAGGTGTGGTACTTGATTGTATCGATTCCAGATCTTTGCACCCTCACTTACTTTAAATAGTGAACAATTTCATAACAAGTGACGCATTTTGCCTAAAATATCACGTTTATGCCTATTTTAGTTCAAAAAATCATTCAAATTGACTTATTTGGTGACACCGTATTTTACGTTACCAGAAACATACTGTTTACAGAGGATAGTGCTAGCAATGCCTTGAAATAAATTTTTGAGATATATTATTTTAGGGTATTTAGGTATGCCAAGCTTAAAGGTTGGACTTTTATTCAAGTTTAGAAACGTTTCATACCTTTTGAGACACCCTGTATATAGCCATAATTTCAAACCAATTTTTCAAAAAAAAACTAGACAACAAAAATGACACGGGCACTCCAATAGTTGCATGGCTTGCCAAAATCTGCAATTTTGACAGATCATTCATTAAATTTTGCTTGTACATGTATATGATGCCGTACATGACAGAACGAATACAATGAAATATGCGCCCAGCGAATATTTAGAACAACTTTTGCATGAACCCAGATAAATCTGAGAGTACACTGAATGGGTACTGGTAATTACAATTGTAAGGAATTAATGTTTTCCATGCACTCAGAAAAAGAATTCGCTGGTCGGACAGGTCATTTTTGTTGGTTTTGGCATGCACTATCTGTTGCAGAAGGCAATGTGTACGGTCTAGTTTTAACCCCATTTCCCAGAATTAACGTATCGTCTCTTTTCTCATTTGCTGATGTGCTTAAGTT
This sequence comes from Loripinus fragilis, assembly GCA_964019695.1. Taxonomy (NCBI): domain Eukaryota; kingdom Metazoa; phylum Mollusca; class Bivalvia; order Lucinida; family Lucinidae; genus Loripinus; species Loripinus fragilis. The sequence continues at coordinate 108,872,129 of OZ026514.1, read as the reverse complement.
GCACTTATTGCTAAAAATATGGACCAATATCAGACTGCTCCTAAGGTTCATGGTGTTCATATTGTTTGCTTCCATGTTTAAAGTGGTTTTTATAGTCTCTAAAATATATGCAGCAGACATGATAAGCAGATGAAATTTTCAGGACAAAACATATCATGAAATCAGAAAAAGGGAAATCGATTGAATAGATCGACCAGAAGATGGATCAGTTTGATGGGACCCAAATTGATATTGAGTTGCGTTACCCTTTTAAATTCAGATCAGCTTTTGTATGGTCATGTTCACAATGTGGATCGTTTGATCCAGCATATGTTAGAACAGTTCCTAAATAAATCAACAGCTTGTTTAACATGGCAAAACGAACTTACCTTTTATATATCTAGCATTGTTATCTAACACATTGTAGGCCTAGCAAAAATGGCGAAGGTCAGTAATGGCTCATTTTCATTGGATAAAGATGTCGTGGAAACGAGATAATTATGCCGTGGGAACGATATATTATGTCGTTGGAACGAGATATTATGTCGTGGGAACGAGATAATATGTCGTGGGAACGAGATAATCATGTCGTGGGAACGAGATCTTATGTCGTGGGAACGAGATCTTATCTCGTGGGAACGAGATAATTATGTTATGGGAACGAGATCTTATGTCGTGGGAACGAGATAAATATTTTTTTTCGCATGTCCCCTCAGTGCTGCCGTAAATTTGTGTAACATCAGTAGCATACCGAAAGGAGTATGCCTGTTTTAGAAGTGAACATATAGATTCTTTCTTTCATTCAGCATGTATCCAATTTTCATGCACTCAAATTTCAAGTCTAGTGATAATATAAGCAAGATCACTTTGACGCCCATTTGCAGCTTGAAGCCGCAGCGTCCGTATATGTCCAACACTGTGTCTTGTGAAGTTCAAGAACAGTGTTATAAAGGATACAAATATTTACATAACTCATATAGAGGCTAGTCATTATTAAATGTTTGTTGTACATTTGCTTATTCTTGTCTGCATCCTAAAATAATGATTGGTATTACAGTATTAAGCGACAGAATGATAAGATTTTCAACACTAAAACATTTTGAAAACATTTCGCACATGGCCAGGTTAAAAAAACCTGTTTCAGTGACACGTGATGACGCAGATTAATAACATGTTTGAATCAACCAATCGGGTTAACCACATGATTTGGTGACGCATTCGGTAAACAAGTATGTCGCATGTACCCACAATCCTCAAATCAGATAGGCCAGTATTTAAAAAATGCTCCCTATCGTAATATAATGCGGTGTACATGGAGGATATACTTTGATAATATGACGCTGACGTTATATAACGTGACGCTGAGGTCACAAAAACCATGCCAACACAATAACAAGTGTGATTGCAGCAACACAAACTGTTATAAATTCAGTTTATGTTTTTTACAGTAAAATTATGTATTTTTCAATTAAATTTCGCTATAACGATATTTCATTGAAAAATACACGTTTTTATTGTAAAAATACATAAACTTCATTTAATCTGCTGATTAAAATTCTCGGGTATTCAAAAAAAAGGATTTTAAAAGGGCTGGACACACATTCTACAGAACTAATTTTCCTTTCGCCAGTTCGGGCGAACAATATGGAGCTTTTTCATACATACAATGCACCCGAGGCTTGATTTGATTCTCGAAGTGTACCAGACTTTCCCGATTGGCTACTACTTTGATTTTGGCTATGAAAAAAATGTCTTCAAGAATATAGGAATCCTTCATGAGTGTGGTGATGGGATAGAAAAATCCATCCCGAGGATCACTGATTGGCTTCACGAGGCCTGCCGAATGGTGGCAAACGGTGATCACGAGGGGCGGATTTTTCTATCCCATCCTCCTACAAATAATGGGTTCTTTTTCTTGCTCACCACTAAAGATACTAAATACCTAATATTACATTGGAAAAACATGAAAAAGTCTTCCAGAAAATCCTGAATACGCTGAGATGCGACATGGTGACGTCATTATAACATTACAATGACGTCACGGATCGACGTGCGGCCAGCGTGCGGCCAACGTTCGGCTGTTCGTTTTTTTTTTTATCTTTCCCACGGGCTGGTACGGGTATGTGAGATAGAATTATTATATCACAAATGGGTAAAAACAACGGAAATCCCAATCTGGTGTGCGAGAAAAGCAATTATTATCATCCCGATGCAGTTAAGATGTAATTAGGTAACACGTTTAAACTAATGTTGGAGTAATAGAAATATTAATTATTCTATAAACTCTTTGCCTACTGGATAATTTTGCATGTTTTTGTCGTTTGCTATTTTTTTCAAAATCTACTTTTCCGAAAAATTCTTTCAGGAATACCATCAGAGTGTCAAACAGTTTGGATCCAGATCAGGCCCGACGATCTGTCGGGCCTGATCTGGGACCGAACTGTTTACAAAGGTTATCAGCAGACGACGCTAGTAGGCAAGCAGTTAACAGTAGTTTTAATATAGTAATGTTCAATTTCCTTTATATCTTTTATTTTATATTGTCGATGCGCAAGGCAAAATTTTAGCAGCACTGGCACAGTAAAGAGAACTAAGTGAATTAATAAAAATGTCATGATCACATTAAGCTATATGTTATACATGGATCACTAGAAGAAAGTTGCCTTGGTGCTAAACAGTTATTAGACAAATAGACGTTGAACACTATTAAGGTGTATTTCATTTATATCAATTTCCTAGTTCTATAGGTTAAATGGCATTAAGGAATTTCATCAGTGATGGTGATAAAGACTTTTAATCTTAACTGCAATAACTCTGTGTGCAGTTAAGATTGTATGATATTTAGTTTTAACTGTTATTTCATTTTTGAATAACAACATGTGTACATATAAACAAATAAGTTCACAAACACATCATTTCAAAATCAGAAGAAAGTATATTGTCTTTTGTAAATCTGTTTTCCCAGTTATTCAATATTAGAAATACAATAAACCTATGACTTGATTCCGGTCTTTGCACCCTTACTTACTTTGAACTGACATTAGTATGTATAAGTAATACAGCAAATACTCGATAATTCGAACTGGGTTTAACCAGGTTTAACTGTATATATTATAATGTCAAAACTGCTGTTTAATACAAAGTATGAATTTTGACTTTTGAAAAGAAGAATGAATATTTTACAAATTACAGTTATCCTTGTCGTCTCCACAAGGTGTGGCTATGATCAATTCTATGGGGGTTATGGTCGTTTCCCCTATGTTCCCAGCTATCAGAATAGTCGTCAAACGAATTAATTGTGAATATACCAGTATTTTGGATAATATGCTATTGTTGAGAACATTGAGATATGATTACTGCAAATGTAGTGTGATATTGGAGCATCGCTATGTGTATACAAAACGTATTTTAATAGAAATATTATTGCAATCATTGAGGTATGTTTCATACAAAAAAGCAATGTGTTATTAAAGCATTAATATGCATATTCCAAACGTTTTGACTTAATTATAAAATCTTGTACTGCTTTAAATATCTGCTTATTTTGATCAAAAGTTAGTGATATATCACCACAGAGTAGAACGTTAAGATTAGGTTGACATATATCTAACACTGAGTTTATTAAACCACGTCTAAGGTCTGTGCACTGACTACATACAAGTAAGAAATGATTAGTATCTTCTATATCACCACGAGTGCTATAGGGACTATCAACAAAATGTTTTATGCAGGTGTTGATGGAGAGGACTGCATTCCAATCACGGACAGCAGAAGGCAAGAGAGATGTATAGTATAGATGAGAATTCGTAAGTAAAAGTTGTAGATCTGAAGAGTTACGTAAAGGGTATGTTGACGCACTGCCAACAATAGCAGGCACAGGAGAAGCAAGATAAGTCCATTTTTCATTTTATAAAACATGGTTAGATCTTGTCTAATTCGTTTGATTCATATTGTGTGCAATTATTCCACACAACGTAAGCATATTCTAGCAGTGGACTTATCAATGAGAAGTAAATAGTCTGAAGGGATTTCCTATCTAGTTGAAATTTTAGTTTACACATTATATTGATTCGCTTCTGTGCTTTGGATTCGACTAGTTCAAGATGTTCATGCCAAGTGCAATCATTTGAAAATATGATACCAAGGTGCTTGTGAGTGTTAACTTCGGCAATTTGGGTTTGATTCAACAGAACTGGAGGATGATATGGTTTGTTATGTTTCCTAGAGAGAATGATAGACTCTGACTTCCAAGGATTAAATGTCACTAGCCATTTGTCTGCCTAGCGATGGATTTTAGCCAGGTCCAAATTGAACTGTTCAGCAGCCTGAATGTGGTCCACGACAATGATATACAAGCTAGTATCGTCAGAAAAAAGTCTAATAGAGGAGTTAAAGTCTTCAACAATGTCACTGATATATAAAAGAAACAGTAGAGGTCCAAGAATAGAACCTTGTGGAACTCCAGCCTTTACTGAAGTCCAAGAAGAACTTGCACCAGGCAAAACAGCCCTTTGTTTACCGTCATTTAGATTATCAGAGAACCAAGTCAGCAACGATCCAGATACACCTGCAGATTAAAGTTTAAAAAGAAGACCTTTATGCCAAACTGTATCAAACGATTTACTTATGTCACAAAATATGGCTTGAACTTCTTGACTCTCATCAAGAGCTTTACAAAATGTATTGTTAATACCTATTAGCAGATTTACAGTAGAATCACCTGAGACAAAACTAGTAGGTGAGTATTATCAGGAAATACCACAATCACAAACCACAGACAACCCCGTGGACAATTAAGCAAAGCAACCAGCTCTCTCTTCAAAAACCGATTGAAATGCTGAAATGACACCAGGAAGACAAATTAAGCAAAGCAACCAGCTCTCTCTTCAAAACCCGATTGAAATACTGAAATGGCTTATTGTCTTGAATGAAATTAAAACGGTATTTATTCACAATTTTTTCCAACACTTTGCTGACTGTACTTATAAGAGAAATTGGCCTGTAGTTGGACACATCAGATGGGTCATTTTTATGGATTGGTGTGACATTAGCCTGTTTCCAAATATGTGGCACACTTCCAGAACTTAAAGACAAATTAAAAAGATTAGAGAGAGGAAGAGCAAGAGGTTGAGCAAGTTCTTTGAGAAGTTGATTGTTTATAAGATCACGTCCAGCAGCTATGCCAATAGGAAGTGATTATAAAGTGCCTCTAGCCTCTTCAGGTGCAACAATGATATAATAAAGTTTGTATGTGATATTTTCACTGTTTGAGGCAGAGTTGCTTGGCTTTTATCTAACAGAGTTTGTTCAGTGAAGAGGTTGTTCAAGATGTTTGCTTTGTCCCTTTCCTCAGTGTAGATCTGTCCATTCTTATGCAATGGTGGTATGACATCAGCCTGATCAGGTTTAATAAAATGTTTTAAAGTTTCCCACCAGTCATTCTGTTTAGTGTTCTGACTTGCTAAATTTTCAGTTAACTAAATTATTTAATACTTCTTTTTTAGATTTACGAATAACCCTTGTTACTAAATTTTAAACTGTTTATATTTTTCAAAATGGTTAATATTATTAGATTTCTTATATTTGTCATATAATCTTTTCTTTTTTCTTATGATTTTCTTGACGTGCGTAGTAAACCAAGCGTTTTCATTTTTACGTGTATTTATTAACATGTTAGGTACATGCTTATTTGCAAGAGTGGTTATTCTTTCAGCGATATCTAGACAGTGTAGGGGACCCATGAGAAGCCGCCGTGGTACATTAGATAAACCTATGTCATGTAAACCAGGGGTCGCAGGTTCGATTCTCAGCTTCTCCATAACTATATATATTAAAGGATAGTTCATACATTAAGCAAACTATGAGCAAAGAAGTGTGCAGAAAGTATTTAATATCATACTCCTTAGCTCTTTGCCCCTTGGAAATTTTTCTATTTTATTTTTTGGGGTTTTTTTTTGTCGTCTGTTGATTTTTTTTCAAAATCAACTTTTTCGAAAAAATATATCAGAAATACCATTAGAGTATTAAACTGTTTGGATTCAGATCAGGCTCGACGTTCTTATCAGCGGCAAAGAGTTAACACTTGTTTTAATATTGTAAATTGCAATTTCCTACATAAATATATGTTTTATCTTTCGTATATTGCGCAAAGCAATTTTTCACCAGCATTAGCACAGGAAAGAGCAGTAAATGAATTATAAATGTCATGATCACATAAGTTAAACAAATGGACGTTGAACAATTAAGATGCATTTCGTTTATATCAATTTCCTAGTTCTATATTAAGATAAAAGGGCATTGAGGAATTCCAGTGATATAGACTTTTATGTCACTTCAATAACTTTGTGCGCAGTAAAGATTGTATTGAGCAGAAGAAGTGATTCTTAGACAGTGTAGAGAAGCCATGTGACCACGTGTTTCAAATGTAAGGCATTTTAAAATATGAGCCAGTGCATGCGATTTCCAACAATGTGGTATGTGCGACCAGCAACGCCTCAGATCAGCCTGCGCATATGCGCAGTCTGATCAGAACCTTTGTTATTCGCTTGAGTATTCTACGATTGCTAAGCTACTGACTGAACACCATTTGGAGTTTCTAAACTTAAAAGGAGGATGCAGAGGCTCGTCTGAGTCTACACATGTCAAAATACCACATTGTTGGAAATCTCATGCTGCGGCTCAATTCATAAATGGATACCTTTTCTTTATGGGTAGTATGATTCTCGACTTTTTTCTTCGTGGCATGAGATTTCCAACAATTTAACATTTTGACAAGTATAGACTCAGACAAGCCCATGCAGCCTCCTTTTAAGCTTAGAAACTCCAAAAGATGTTCGGTCAGTAGCTCAACACTCAGAGGATATTCAAGCGACTAGCAAAGGCCCTGATCAGACTGTGCGTATGTGCAGGCTGATCTGAGGCTTTGCTGGTCGCACATACCACATTGTTGGAAACTATAAAAACTTTGCAAGGTGACATATCCTTTTTATTTCAAAAATGGATAACTCATGCATAAAACAAACTGCATGCAAAGTATTGAACATATTTCCACATGGGAAGTATTTATAGTCTGAAGGCTGGCCAGCTGGATTGGATTTTTTTCAATCGGTCTGGTAGAAAATTTTCATTTGTACCAGGTGATTGTTCATTCAACATTATAAACACAAAACACTCAGTGCCAATAACTGATGTTTATTGACAACACTCGAATAACATAAACTGATAGGTAACGTCATCACTTAGCAACATAACGTTAATGACGTCATAGTACAATTAAAGATAACTCTGCATATATAAGAAATCATTAGGATAAGATTATGTCCCTTAGATGCATGTGATAACAATATACAAAGTTTAACATTAATTATATTTTCTTTTTTTTTTTTTTAAGTGAAAAGTTTCCAAAAATCAAATAAATGAAAACATTTGAATCTTTCAAAACTACACGCGAGTAGACATTTGTGGATGGAGAAATATAAGGTGAATAATTTGTGAAAAATGTTCATGTGAAGTTTGATCAGCATGCAACAATTTTATACTGCAAAATCAATAAATGTTATCTTTTACTGATTATTCAGAATTCCATACATATTGTCTCATATAGTCACTCTGTTTTATTTGTAAAATTGTGTGAAGACATTCTATGTCAGACACGATGTCAAACGATATAGAGTATCACAAGGAATAACAGGCTCACAGGAAATGCAATTTTTCAGCATCATTTCCTTTTTAAATGATTCGAAATTTTGTGATAAACTGTGGAACGAACTTTCTTAACACCCTTTACAAAATAGAAACTGTTAAAATCGTATAAGTAAACTTAAATGTTCACCTTAGTTCTTAGCCTCTTACATGTAGGCATCAATTTACAATAGCTTGAATCTTGTCTGTTATCAACACTCAGAATTGACCTTCTATCTCCAAAGTACCCCATGCTTGGTTTTATGACTGCTGTATAATCAAACTGACTTGTTTTCTTCGGCATTTCTGATTCACACTGTAATCTAGTCCTTGCTTTTGTCTGCCATGGTCTATTTGAGTTTAAATCTTCCTGATCTTTCAGAATGCAACTATTTCCTAATATACTATTCTCCTTATCTTTCTGAATGTTATGTTTTGCTAATACACTATCATTATTTGATTCTGCTTGTTTTTGTTGTTGTCTACGAACTGTTCCATCTTTTACATGATCAAACTTCATTGTATTATCTATGCTAGCCCTCTTGTTCATTTTGTTGTTAATTGGTAGGGAATAATGGCCTGAATGTGTCACATTAATCAAAACAGTCTTTCCAAATATTTCAGCCTTGTCATTCTTTAAATCTATTTTTGCACCTAAATTTTTCAGCTCATTCCTAGAAAGCAGCAGGGGAATCCCTGAATTAACCACATCAGTTTTAATTTTCACACATCTGTCTGCAATAAATGCTGGAATAATATACTCCCCCTTGGATTTTAGCCGTGTACCACATCCAAATGTGAATAACTTTTTTCCACTACTATAGTTTATTTCATCTCTGTCTTCTTGATCTAATGTCTTCAAATAATTATCAAGCCAAAGTTTTCCACACACATTGCTGCTACAGCCACTATCAAGAACAGCACAGTCAGAACTATTTATTTTTATCTCAGCATTTTCATCTGTTACACATCCTGTGTACAAAACCACATGCTCATCTTCAGCGGTGTAAACCTTTGTCATATTTTCCAAACTTTCAGGACAATCTGCTAATAGGTGTCTATAAGATCCACATGACTTACAAGTAAGATATCTACCAACACTTCCTATTGGATTAATTTTCTTCCTTTTACCAATAATTATATTAGACTGTCTTGAGATATGTTTTCTACTATCTTGAAAATATGTTCTTCTTCTATTCAAACTTCTTTCTCTTTGTTTACTTACTATAGCAGTTTGCTTTGCTTTAACACATCCATCAGCAAGAATTGCTTCTTCATTAGCTACAATAATTGTTGGTTCTAACTTCATGTCAGACCTCACAATTGTTCTTCAAATACTACTATCACCTTTAAACTTCTTAAGTGATTTTACAGCTTTTTCATACAATGATGTTCTATTTTCATAATTCATGCCCGTTAAGACTAGCAATATTTTTCTTCTCTAGTTATATTCGCTCGCTTGATTAACCTAAATTCTAAAATTTCTGATGATAATGTCATATGTTTCTTTTGAATCTTTCTGTACTTTATTACAAACATATCTATATATTCTTGAATGCTCTTTCCTTCTTTTCTTTCAATATTATCAAAGTCTTCAAACTTATCCAAACTATCAGTTAGATCATCCTTTGATAAATGCTTATCTAAAAAATTTAAAAGAATACTCATTCCATTTTCCCACTTGAGATCCTCCAGTTGAAGTTGATCAAAAACTTTCTCTCTTATCTTGGTCTCATCCTCTTCTGGAAGTGATAATGCTATTGCTGTTTTTCTTTGCCTAAATCTGCGATCTCTGTCCATGCCAATGTTTCTTGTCTAGTACAATTTAAGATAACTCTGCATAAGGATAAGATTATGTCCCTTAGATGCATGTGATAACATTATACAAAGTTTAACAGTGATAGTATAACTATATAGAAGTCAAATGAGGTAGGATGCCAGAAACAAAAGGGGTGCAGATTTTTTTAGATGACATTTCGTTTCCGCAGCCACTGAAAATGTATTGGTATGTACATGTGTGAACATTCGACACAATTTCAATATGTTTGAGAGTATATATTGGCTTCTCATGGATTTATATGAAAGTTGAACCAGATATCAATGGTAGAGTTCAGTCAAGAAAGACGTTAAACTACATTTGGTGCATTGGTGTTACCCCACCCACCCATTTTTCATATAGTTTTTTATATGGACAAATTAATACCATTTAATCATATGACGTCGCGTCCGGTAGTGAAATAACGCCATGTAATAAAATCGATAAACCACTAGTGGTTTATAGATTTACGGGAAACGTTATGACGTCCATAACAACGTTGCGTACATAATGACAAAGTTATAACGTTTTTACGCCAGAAAACAGGTTTCAAAGTATTTGTCATATGATAAATAGAATCTAACATTCGTGCTCTTGTATTATTGAATTTATTAAACTCGCGAAAAAGAGATAAAATGCTCGGCAAGCCTCGCATTTTATCTCTTTTCCCCAACTCGTTTTATAAATTCAATAAAACATGAGCACTCATGTAAGATCCTCTATTTAGACTTTTCTGTTTCAGCTACATGGATTATGATGAGAAATAATTACTGGCAGTTGCAACAGAAAACTGTATTGTATAACAGTTAGAGCTTGCTTATCCAATACCCCACCCACTATGAGATGCAGGTTCCTCTCTGCGAATATATTTCCATTATACATTGTTTCTTTCATGGTTGATAACATTTTATGAGTCCCAGATTACTCAAGCTAGAAAATATGGTCTGGAGATATAGTTGGTTTGAATTCAAAATTTGAACAATTTTACCATTTAGAAATAAGGTTAAATTGTTCTGCTCTTGTTTTTTATTGGGATGATATTATAATTAAGCATTTAATGTACTTGCCAGTAATGCTTTTGTACAATGAAATTAACTCATTTTACAATAGATTATGTATACATGAATTATACATCAATCACAGTCTATATATACATACCAATTACCAAATATAAGAATGTCACAAAACCATTACTATGTCTATCTGACCACGAAAATAAAACATGAAAACACCATATATATGAAAACATGTAGAGCATACACTTAACAGTATTGGTCCCTGTTATTAGCTTATATACTCTCTCCCTAAGGAGCAATTTTGTACACTATGGTTTTCTAAATCTGCTCTTTATAAGCCTCAAAATGACAGACATTAGCTCTCTTGCAGTTGCAGTTGTCGCGAGTAACAGCTGGAAAACGTATGTTACCATTAAAATGGCTGAAAATGATACCATGGAAGATTATAGAGTATTCTTATTCACATTTTTAACATGCGACAGCTCCTAATCTGTATGTTACACATGGATAGTTGCTGATACAAACGTTACCTTCGATGGTCATGGTATATGTTAATATGTTATACAAATTGAGTAATCTATATCAAAGTTCATACGTAATCAATCTTCAGATGTTTATGCATAGAAAGGTAGAGTGTCCTCCTTATTTTTTTTTCCATATACAATAAATAAATCTTAATTAGTTGAAAGTGGCTCAGAATATGCAAACTATCCCCTTCGATTTTTCCTGTCCCTGGATAGCTTTATGATGTCTCTTTCTGATGATAAGCAGGCTGGTGTTATTGATGCATTTAGTACTACATCCAGATATTTGGACGAAATTTTAAACATTAATAATGTTTATTTTGACAATATGGTAAGTCAAATATACCCTTCAGAGCCCCAACTTAATGAAGCCAATACCTCTGATAAAGAAGCCACATTTTTAGACTTACATTTGTTGATTTCTAATGATATTTTTCTACCAAAATTTATGATACACGTGACGACTTTGATTTTGAAATTGTCAATTTCCTATTTTAGATGGTGTTCCTCACTCTATATCCTATGGAGTCTACATTTCTCAACTCATGCGTTTTGCTCGAGCATCTAGCTATGTTACTGACTTCAACACCTCAGACACTTCTCAAACAAGGCTATCAGTATCACAAACTTCGCAAAACCTTTTATAGACAATACTATGATTTGATATCTAAATTTCAAGTTGGACTTAAATCTCTCTTGCACCAAGCACTTTCGGAACCTGAATTCTATGGTGACTTGGCGTATAAATTGAAGAAGATTTTTGGCTCTGATAATTTTTCAGTGCAGTTCATTAAAATAATTTCCCATTATAAAAAGATTGGCTATAACATTAATATATTGCAACAGACTGCATGCTTGGTGGACAACCCGATAACGGTTGGCAACTTAGCTTTCCTCTTTAATTGCATGCCTGTGGGTCGTACTTCAGACTCTATGATGGTTCCGACTTAAAGACTTTTCTATTGATGAGATGGTAGGGGCCTGATGCTTTTGGTGTTTGTTGGCCCCCAGGGTTTATCTGTTGGATTTCATTTGCTCCTGTATTCTGTTTTATTTACTGTTGAGTCCTTATCTTTGCTGTATCTCCTTTTTATATCTAGATTTGTATGTTCTGGGAGATGTTGCATTGATAAGTTAGGGGTCTTTCATGCAAACCAAATATCTATGTGTCTTGATCCACATCTGAATTAAGGGTGAGGTTGGCGCCGTGAAACCGGTTTAAGCCCCCCAGTAAAATATTTTACTGACCGTTCCAAGGCGGTACTTCTTTTGTGGATCTGTTATGAGGTTTTTTCTGTCTTGTGTTTGTTATGCCTTTGTGTGCGTCTGTTTATTTGTGCCTTGTGGTCACCTGCTGGGAAAGTGCTGACCTCTTGGCTCTCGTTTGTGGTGTCTAACTGTGAGTTTGTCAATTTCCCATTGGTATCCTGGGTCAGGTGTGGTATTTGATTGTATCGATTCCTGATCTTTGCACCCTTACTTACTTTTATAAATTACCATGCATACATGCAAATTTGAAGGTTAATCTATATTAGTTGCTCTTTTCAAATAGAAATTAGATATTTCTACCTCAATCATTTATTTATTACGCCATCGAAAAAACAAACTGGTAATAGTAACTAAGCCAAAGACAAATGTAATGAATAAAGTTACCGTGAAACAATCAGAACCACCGTTATATGGTCAATAAATAGTTCTAATTCACCATCATATATTGCTATGGGTTATACTTATATTAAGTGCATGCTTTTTAAAAAGTGCAGAAGAATATTTCACACATGTTACATCATCCTGATGATGGCAGCAGATGGGCATGTCGGAATTTAAGATAAACTTATCCACAATGTAAATTATGGTATGAGTAATGGTAGGGTGTGAGTAAAGTAGAGTTTAAGTAGATAGCCTAATCTACTGTAGTTATATCAAAACATGACCGTTGTGCTATATTTTCTCAAACCGCTTATACTAGTGAAGCATGCAAGCGCCCGTTTATTTGTTCCCACCCCACAACACTAGATGCCCTGGAAGAGGATTTAAAAGTATCAAAAGCGTGGTGATATGCGATGATGCACATAGGTTATGCAATTTTAGATCCTTTTAAGTTTGTCCAAAAGACAATATATATGGTTTGAACGTTTAAAATGTTGATATGACTGTTAAATAATCATTGAATTTCATTGAGCATTTAAATTTATCAATATCAGTTGCAATAGGAAATATTTACCTTAATTTCATGCAAAAGTCGAATAGCTTTGTGTGTTATGTATGTTACATTCCTCACATTTAGACTGGGAGCGCAGTGGTTCAGTGGTAGAGTGCTTGACTCTAGACCGAGAGGCCGAGGGTTCGAGCCTAACCGGCGTCCCTGCGTTGTGGTCCTTGAGCAAGACACATTTAGTACCGGTTCAACCCAGGAAGACCCGTCCCTATTTAATTGAAAGATTGTTGATGGGACGTAAAGAATCAAATTAAACAAACAAACTCACGTTTAAGAAATTTAATATCATTCAAACAAAGTTTTAATACATGTTTTAAAATGACTATTAAGATAGATGTTTTATAAGGGAGCAACATAGCGTATACGTTGTGATTTTAATACCTACATTATTCGAGGTGCGTTATGCGTTGAAGTTATATATTAACATCTAAAACATCTTAATCAAACGTTTGATAAAGCGGCAATTTGATAAAGCTAATGTGTATTTTTGCTTATATCTTTATAATGTTTAGATCAGTTAGCTATACAAAAAAAGATTTTAAAAATGCTCAAGATTGACTAAGATCCCCATACTGGAAACAAAGGTCACTAAATTAATGTGCTGGTGTTGTTTTGTTGTTTTTGTTTGATTTGACTCTTTACGTCCACTCAACAATCTTTCAGTTATGCGGGACGGGTCTTCCTGGGTTGAACCAGTACTAAGCTAGGATAAATGTGTCTTGCTCAAGGACCACAACGCAGTGACGCCGGTGAGGCTCGAACCCGCGGCCCTTCGGTCTCGAGTCAAGCACTCTACCACTGAGCCACTGCGCTCCCTATGTGCTGGTATTGTGTATATTACTTAAAATATTCGCAAATAACTAATATTGAGACAAATCTTAGCTGATTCTGCCTTTAGTGAATTTCTCAGACCTGATGTAGTTACAAACATTTGTAATCTTGTTATATTTTACAGCAGACCTTCATGTTTTAGTATGTTAAAATGGCCCTTCTGATATGCAGTTTTTACATTGTGCTTCTAGGTAAAGAGTTTATTAACTGGCACATTAAATAAAATAAAAAATATAATTATTACAGTTTGTCGAAGACAAATTAATTTTCTTTTATAGGTAAATACAAAGTATGGACCCATTTGGAATTGATAAACTTTAAAGAATCGAGAGGAACTATTTTAAGCTTAGATGTCCATTTTGCTGAATCTAATGTAAACATATAACGTACATAACACAATGAAGGGTCCTAATTAACTTTCAAAAGGGTATGCTGCAATACGTGATGATGCTAAAGTAACTAGATTTCAAAATCAGTGAAATAGTTGTATGATGAAGTATATTTATGTTTATCAATTGTCAAAATAAAGTGTCTACTAAATAAAATTGGTGGGGTACCTTGTATGCAGCCTATCCATGTATAGAAAATATGGCAAGTTTTATATATCTGTTCGAAAAAAGCAGTGTCTGATGCTCTCTGGATTAATTTCTGGGCTCAAATAAATACATTGTATGTGGTTAAAAATGAGTCAATTCATTTCAAGAATATGCAATATCAATACTTTTCTTTTAATTTTTATTTTATGTACCACGAAATACGCTATCATTTTCATACCAAGTCATCAAAATTTGAGAACAAAACATTTTTCTTGGCTTATGGGATACTAAAATGTCAGTTTAAGCCACCAAACTGGCTATAGCAGTGGATGTGGCAGATTTCAGCTGACCTGAGACTTAGACATCATGGAAAAAGCTTTATTGAATATAAGGGCACAATTTGGGGTAGGTGCATTTATTATGTCGTAGAAAAAATCTACACCATTTTCAGAACTGGCATCCACCCTAAAAGTGACTCTTACATGTTACCCTTATCGACTGTACCATCGGAATTTTTCTACCAGATGGATTGGGGAAAAATCTTAAAATGGCTCTTATTTCAACTGGGCCTTCACCTAGAAGGTTTGCTGCAATATTTCGATACCAAGTGTTCAAGATTATGTTGTTATCGATAATTTTGATTTGAATCTGTTTTAATCAAACTTAGATTTTGTGATTTGGGCAGTTTTCTGCGTACACCCTGCGTAGTTTTGGCCCTGTTTCATTTTGGCCCTGGATCAATTTGGCCCTGTATCATTTAGGCCCTGGATCAATTTGGCCCTGTGTCATTTCGGCCCTGGATCAATTTGGCCTGTGTCATTTTGACCTTATGTTCGAGATAGTTTGATAGAAACAGTTAGGTATATAATTTGTAACAGAGTTATGGCGATTGACTCATGGCAGAATTTTGTTAATATTTATCATGATCTTAGATATTAAAATGCTAACGATTGTTCCTATTTTGCTATTTATGAGGACATTATTCTATGTTCAGCCGGGCTCAGAGTTTGTGCTTACCCGTGATTACGCGGGTCCTTTTCTAGTAAACATGCAATACTTCGACATTATTTTCAGTTCGACAGAGAATTAAGGTATGTCTTAGTTATTTGCAAGTTTTAAGGCCTTGTCCTGAGGTGTTAAAACTTGAGTTAATTCTCAAACTCAAAATAAAGCGCAATGATTGGCTGCATGCGGACACGTGTCCGCAAGCAGCCAATCATTGCGTTTTATTTTGAGTTTGATACTGTACTCAAGTTTTAAAACCTCGGGGTCTTATGCTGGTCATAATCATATCTAGTTATAAGCCTACTAGATATTTCTCTTGCCTTAGCAACAATGTCTTAACGCACATATAATAGTAGCTCGAATGTGTTAGACGACTGACGACGGGCAGTGGAGACAGCGTATCCTATAATTTTCCCAAGAGCTTAAGGCTCAACGTGGCTGGGGATCAAACTCATAATAGTAATTGATAAGGGATAACAAATCATTAATTTTCAAGCTTCCCGAATATCGCTACACGGTAAAAATACGTGTAAACTAACACCAAAAGCGGTGGCAGTTGAGCTACCATCCCTTTTACTGTCACGTGGGAGCGCAGTGGCTCA
Source organism: Loripinus fragilis (assembly GCA_964019695.1). NCBI lineage: Eukaryota > Metazoa > Mollusca > Bivalvia > Lucinida > Lucinidae > Loripinus > Loripinus fragilis. Next base: position 108,855,922 of record OZ026514.1, on the reverse strand, counting down.
GTGGTAGAGTGCCTGACTCGAGACCGAGAGGCCGCGGGTTCGAGTCTCACCGGCGTCACTGCGTTGTGTCATTTGATCAAGACACATTGATCCTAGCTAAGTACTGGTTCAACCCAGGAAGACCCGTCCCTACATAACTGAAAGATTGTTGATGGACGTAAAGAATCAAATCAAACAAAAACAAATCAATTTTCAAGCTTCCCGTATTAGTCATTAAATTCGCCACACGGTATAAATACGTTTAGGCTAACAACAAAAGCGGTGGCAGTTGAGCTACCACCTCTTTTACTGTAGACTTTCACTTACTCTCTTACTTAAACGATTTAAGGCCAACATTTTTCCCAGTGATAAATGTTTAACATTTCTACCTATTATTGTTGTAGTTATTCTCCGGATCAATACAATCGAAAAGAACATAGTTTTTAAAGCATTTGAAATGAAACACCAAGATCTGTGGCAGTTCAGCTGCCACCACATTGCGGTCCACACAGCTCTGACATGTAATAGTTAAACCATGGGTTGTCCGCCTGTACGTGGAGACAATCCACGAGCTTTAGCGAGTGGATTGTCTTACGTACAGGTGGACAAACATTGTATAAATATTTTATACCACCTACATCAGTATAGACCTTTCACATCACGAGATATTTCGTGCTAAAGTTGGTAAGGGTGGTATACATGATTTTATTACGCTTCGTGTAAGCGAGCTGCGAATACTCAGACAAGGCTTTGCTAAACTGCACATCTCGTTTAAGCATTCGCTGCTCGCAGACACAAAGCATAAAAGTGTCTAGACACACTGGCAGACTTAACGTCTATGAGTAGGAGTTTAATTATGATTAGCTTATGATTATAACCTGTAGACTTCAGGCGCGTTCCTGATGCATTTTATAGAGTACGCAGTCTTGAGGGGGTCTGGGGTGCTCCCCCTGTAATGGTTTTAGGACATTCTAAAGGGCTAAAATGAGCCCTTAAGACACGCAGCTAAACTCTATTAGCTGCATTTGTTTTCCAAAAATCAAATTAAATACAATAAAACCTATCTGAAGGGGCCACTAAAAAAGACCAACCCTTCGTTTTCAAGACCGATTACCACTTAATGCAGGTAAAAGTATTGCAGAATATTCCAAAGGGAGCATTCTGCAATACTTTCGACCTTCATTAAGCTACCATTTGAAATTAAGATCGTTTTTTTGTCTATTTGGGTGGCCACTTATGACAGGTCTTACTGTAACCAAGAATGCCTATACTTGCTGCATCAAGTTGTACATGAACGCACATGCGTATTTGCGTACACGTACTGCGCCCCCTGGTAGTAATCATAAGCTCCTTATATGAGATAACCACCAGAAAATCATTATTTCTCATTCCCCAGCCAGCATACAGTGTCGGAACCCAGGGGGGGGGGATGTACTCTGATATTTTCATACATAGGCCTACGTAGGCTCGGTCATTTTTTGGGGTTCAAAATTTTGAATTTCAATATTTTTGGGTGTTTTCAGAAAAATGAATATTTTTGGGGTAATGAAGATTTTGTGGATTATTTTATGGGCAAAATTGGACTATATTTAGGGGTCATTTCTATGCATTTTAGGGTCTTTTCTAAAGGTCAAGGTACAGAATTGGGGATATTTTTGGGGTTGCTATAATTTCAAATATTTTTTGGGGATGCTTGAAATTCCTGATATTTTTGGGGGGTAAACGGTAGAGGCTAGACCCGAGCCTACGTATGAAGAAAATATGAGAGTACCCCCCACACACACACACCCCCACCCCAGCCAGCATGAAATCTTGAGCCGCTTTCGGCCTATCGGTGAAAGCTAATCGCGTTGGCGGTAGTGACCCGCTTTAATTTGCTTACTGTGAACTCTAACTTTGCTTCATGCGAACAACAAACGCCTATATCAGCCTTTGCATCCATGCATTCTCATCAGTGGCCTTTTAATGCGCTCATATCGAATTAATGCAAAACTATTAAAACTTGATACATACAAAATTTTGAGAGCTGTAGCTAAATATTGATGTGTTTGAATGTTTTTTCTCGCAGTGGGGCTCATATTGGCTGAGTCAGTGATAAAAGTTATACTTGAGTATACTATTAATTTATATATACTGAACAAAAAAGTTTAACACCTGATGTTCTTCTTCCCCTATGTGAAATCACATAAGCCTTTATTAAGCATAGACCCTAAGCAAAATTTCATAGCGTAAAATTGTAATTATTTTCTTACCCATCAATTTAAACATGTGTTTTAGGTGCTCAAAAGCACCGTCTCATTGACACGGTTCTTTTGAGTACCAACAGCATATGTTTTGGAAGAGTAATAAAGAAAATAATTTTTCCAATACGCACTCTTATCTGGGGGGCCTGTATCAAGCATAGCACTATTTAAAAGTTTGCTCATTATACTGTAGAAATAGTGATCCAAGTTTGAAGCTCTACGCCTATTACGATGTCATTGATGGTTTAACACTAGAGGGGTCGTTATCCAAAATCGCAGATTGAAGGTTAAACTTCAATGATTTTTGCAGCAGCATGGTTGAAGTAAAAGTTGACTGGATCACCAAAAAGACGCTGTCACTTGAAGTTGTAAATTCGGGCAGTATTTCCATTCTTTTCATACACCAGTCACTTTAAATCTGCGAATTCAAGTTGTAGGAAAATTGCTTCCCAGTGACTGCATTCACGGGAATTCTGTTTAAAGTTGGAATGGCATAGGAACTCATTTGACTAAAACGGGTGGAAAACAGAATCTATCCAAGTTACTGCCATCCCAACAACATCGTGTAGGAGATAATTGACACAATATTACAGAAACAACACCATTTTTGCATAGGCAAAGAAGAAACGATGCATTGAAAATCATTTTATTTTTGACAAAAAGGTGAGATAATTTGCTACAAGATCATTTTCAAAATCGATTTTGGGACCAAAATCTGTATAACTAAACCAAATTGTGATGAATTGCTTAGTGTCTAAACAACAAAGATTACCATGAAGAAAAAGGTTTATGTGCATGCGCAATGCTAACTTTGTACTGATATGGCTTGAAGACGTCTAACTGCGATGACTAGCAAGGGTTAAAAAGTCGAAGAATATTAAACAGCTATTTCATGCCTGTTTGTAGTATAGTCCAAACTATTACCCCGAGGTGTCGTGGACGACCTGATGCATTATAGCACGAGGCCGAAGGCCGAGTGCAATTGTGCATCAGGTCGCCCGCGGTACCGAGGGGTAATAGTTTGAGTGTACTACAAACAGGCATGAAATAACTGTTTTATTACCCAAATCTTTTGGTGAAATATTTAGCAGCGTTTCTTGAATGAAGTTGCTGTAGACAATGCGGTTTTGTTGCAAAACAGAAAATTTCACCAAATCTGCTCATTTTTGTTCTCAAAATGTTCCGCTTGTTCTAACTAAAAAAACGAGTACCAACATTTTATGTTTCTGACTATAAACAACGAAGTTATTGGAGTTTAAAGTTGCCAAAGCATGGCTCATTTTCACCTTTGTTGCTTCATAAACGAACCGTACGCGCATCGTTGTCGTACATGTCGATAAGCGCCTGTGTGTTTTAATGTATGCGAAGCAGGAAACCGGGCCATAGTATAGTGCCAGTCAATTGTCAAAAATATTGACTGGTCAATAGTTCAGTGACTCATGGCATAGCAAAAAATAGACATTTACTCCGTATATAGACGGTTGGGTAATAATAATTAATCTTGCATTTTAAAAGTCGGATGTCTCCCAGATCATATAAATGACAACTTAGCTCAGTCAATAAAACACACAGTCAAGAATAATGATCAGAAAAACACACAGTCAAGAATAATGATCAGAAAATTTTCTCTCTTTTTTTTTTGTTCAGTATACTATCAACACAAAAACGCTTTGAAGAATTTACCTAGCTTCATCACACTCATCCACGGTGTCTTAACTTCAATGCATATGTGTTATGTATCCTTGGTAGCTAGCAAACATGTCTATTCATTGATTCGGAAAGTGGGGGAATATCAGATCAGTCGCTGGGTAATTATATTTTTTTCTTGAAATGATTGAAAGATATCTCGGAACATACACTGCGATCTACAGTAAAACGTGTACAAACGGCCACTCTCAAAAAGACCAAAATTGGCTTTCAATACCAATTATCGCTTAATGCAGGTCAAAAGTAATGCAGAATGCATTCTTGAATGCATTCTGCAATACTTTCGACATTCATTACGCTACCATTTGTCAACAAGACATTTGTTTTGTCTATTTTTGATTGGCCGTTTTACACCGGGACTGCTCATGTGCATTTTAGAATATAAAGAGTAATGCATATATGCGATCAGTACGAAATATCACGTCTTTTGCACCCTTACCATGCTAAGTCTGGATATATCCTGTTTTGGAAACAGTGTAGATTTCTGAGAAGCTAGCTGATCAGGATCCACTATGTTTTCTACCCTGCTTTTTAAATTGTGGAGGAGTGTAGTACATACAGTGGTTTCAAAGATGCATAGTAATGAGGAAATTTTATTTTTCGGGCACGCGCATATGCAGTTATCTGTGGTAGGTTCAATATAACTGTAAACGGAGACTACCTGCACGCCCAAAATCACGGTAAACTCGCCAGTGTTTGTTTACAACGATTCCCATCCATCTTTGAACCCACTATTACTTGGCTTTTCGCTTACTGTAAAGGCGACGCCTCATGAATTCGTAATTAGGACTAGTCAACCTTAGGCATAGGTAAAAGCTGAAAAGGAGGCGTGGTTTTATTCAAAAGTAACTGTATCATCTTGTGCCACCACCTCAGTCATTATTTAGTCCTTAATACGCCAGCAAAATAACTGCATCTGAAATGTCTATTTAACATAAGCAGGGAGGCAAAAATTGTGGACCCAGATCAGGCTGCTCCTACAGGAGCAGTCTGATCTGGGTCCAAACTGTTTATCTATAAGGCTTCAAATAGTTTAGTGGACTACAAAAAGATACATTTTGTGATTATGCGCTTTAAGGGTTAATAAATGTGAGTTCAGTGTGTATACGGTTAGGATTTTCATGAAATGCACGCACGTTTGCGCTGCTCAAAAGTTTATTAACTCTTTACCAAATTATAAATAAAACCTGATTTCCCTTCCTTAGCAGATGAAATAGCCGAACCACACCCAGATATAAACATTAAAGTTGCCGCCTTTACAGTAAGCGAAAAGTCAAGTAATACAACATATTCAGCATCACAAGGGTTAAAACAAAACCGTGGCATCCACATTCCTTGGTCATCGGATATGTTGTCAGGCAAAATAATGGCGTACAAGCTTATGTTATTATTGGTATAATAGAGCTTTTGGGTAACTGTAAAGGTGGTAACTTAAATATTCATATCTGGGCGTGGTTCGGCTATTTCAACGGCTCGGGTTCTATATCTATTTGGTAAAGAGTTAATAAGTTGTTCGAGCCGCGCTAACGTGTGTGCATTTCATGAAAATCCTGACCGTATATTACACTGAACTCACATTTATTAACCCTTAAAGCGCATATCGCAAAAAAGTCGTATGCTTTTGTCGCCTGCTGAAATGTTTAAAGCCTCGTCGACAAACTATGTAGATCCAGACCAGACAGGAGCAGTCTGATCTGGGTCCACACTGTTTGCCTCTATACTTATGTCAACCAATAAGCAGACATTCCCGGATTTGGTATTTTGCTGGAGCTTTAAGGGTTAAAACATGTTTTGTGTCTTTACTAAGGATGATACAGTTTACTTTTGAATAAAAACACGTCTCATTTTCAGCTTTTAATTATGTCTTAGGTAGATCAGTCCTAATTACGTATTTATGAGGTGCTGCCTATATATCACCCAATAGCCTTAAAATACAGGACTGAACAACCCACCTGGTCTTTCTTGTAAACCAATAGTCAGGACTCAAAAGTTCGAGTCTCCGACCTTTGATCCTGAGTTTGTCAGAAGATACTTTTAAAAGAAGCTGCAATATGCAGTCCCAAACTGATAGGATCTCCTGTATAACCCACTGTAGTCTAGAACCCAAATTCTCGTATCTCTCATATTTAGGGTTGGAGGTGACATCATCTGCTCTAGTTGGTCTGGATGCATTTTGGCTAGGCCTAACCTTCCTAATGAAGGATCAAGTGCCTGGGCTGCTCTGGAAAATTTATTGGCACGGTTGTCAAATTCACTGATGTTTTGAGGTACTATTATGAAATGATCTTCAAATCCAATAATTTGCACTGCAGCTTATTTACTTGTGATTTATTCCTGTACTTTATATTTTGTAGCTAATACTGGTACAAATTAAAAGCACACATATCTTTAAGGGGATATATCTTTCAAAAGCTCTTACTTTCATGAAAATTTTCATGTATAAACAAGAATTGCTTTTTTGTCAAGGAGACGGATACCTTTTGCCACATTGTTGTATAACAACTTAAACATCTCACATAGATCACTTTACGCCCCAACATAAAGCTTTTGAGCAATCGGGAGCATGCTTATCAGTTTTTTAGAGTTACTTCCTGGTTTGATACCGTTAACAATGCTGTGACACGCTGGATGAACTTTAGAGAAAACCATTTGCATGAACATGACCTTCAATTATTCGACTACAATATTAAGAAGTATTTTGGCCCAAATATTATGTATTTCTGGTATTATTTACAATTTTTCAATTTGACCTTGAAAAATACATAGGCAAAAATTGAAACTTTATATTTTTCTACCAGAAATTTGAACATTTTCGGCGAAAATACTTCTAAATATTGTAGTCGAATAATTGTAGGTCATGGGCATAATGCATGTGCTATTAAAGTTAAGATAAATCTAAATGAAATTGTTTCAGCAATCTTCTCTTAGTATGAGTGATGTCCGGAAAACTGCAAACTACATCACTCATATTTCAGACCTTAATATTTACATGCTGTAAGCAGTTCCCGAAGTTCAATGAGGGGAGAGAGGATCAAAATACCACTTAAACCGGGCTATCATCGGCCCGCCAGCAAAACGCCATTTAAATGGCGTTTCGCTGGCGGGTGGATGATGGCCCAACATTGGATGCTGGCTTGGGTTTTCAGGGGATCCGGACCAGTATTGCTATGAAACCCTATATTTTGGGATTTTTCAGGGGTGGGGGGGGGGTCCAGACCACCTGCCCCCCTCTGGATTCGCACATGTGTAGAATGTAACTGCTATAAAGATCTATTTCTGAGATTCGTGAAAGTTTATTGTAACTTGTGATTTTAACCATATGGTGCACTAGATGAGGTTGATGTCATCAGTTCACGTGGGCATGGACCCTAGAGTATTCATTGGTAGTGTTTTTCTTAGGCTACCCCGATGGGTGCTTACAGGGCATGCACTGATAAAACTTAATGAGATTGCACATTGACTCTGATAATACGCCTGCCTCAACTGTTTCTTAACACACTGCACTGTATGAGGGTCTGGATGGAGTATAATGATTAGTGAATAATGGCCCTTTTTTATAATGAATAGTGAATAATGAGCCAAAAAATAATGAATAGTGAATAATGAGGGCCTAAAAAATAATGAATAATCCTATCTTTTTAATGAATCGAAGAAAAAATTAATGAACAGTGAATAATCAGATTTCTTTGCCACCTTTCTTACTTTTAATGAATAATTGGTCTTATTTTAATGAATAACCCAAAATTTTAATGAGATGAATAATGGGCTACATTTTTAATGAATAGTGAATACCAGACCCACCCCCATCCAGACCCTCCTGTATAACAATACAAGGGAGCATTGTATGAAAAAAACTGGTTATTCGGTATGCTTATGTTCTCTTTCATTTCATTCAGACGAAACATAAATTATTTATTACCTAGACTTCTTAATTTTTGGAAACCAGATACACTACCTAGAATTACCAACTGTTATGATGTATATGCCTATATGCCTCAACATCAGTATTTAGCGTTTTTCGTGTACATCATAACCGTCTATACTTCTGTGTACTATATCTTAAAGCATAAGATATCAAAACGTAACAACATATACATGTGTGATGGCAAGCACAGACCTGAGCACGTTCTCTTTATTCATAAGATAAAATTTCATAACAAAAAAATTACAGCCAGCCAGCATCTTTCGTTCCAAATGTAGTTCCTTGCTTAGGAAGTAGCTCAAGGTTCAAAACACATAGACTGTGCATCAACTCATCCATAAAACCAATCTCTCAATTTAACAGCCTATCTGAAAGAAACTGATGACCAATCAAATATCATATAAAGACAAAAAATCGTGGAATATCTTAAAACGATTTGCTATATAACTTTCAAATCTATAACCAAACATTTTGCGAACCATGAGGGTGGGTGGGTGGGTAATCGCACATAAACCCAACAGAATTCTCATTTGGTCTGTCTAGCTAGACTGGTTCTCTCCCTTTAATAGCTTGTCAGCATATTAAGACAGGTAACTACTAAACGCCATTGCGTCTATTTATAGCATATACACTGACGTAGTAATGGAAAAATACGTAGTATTGGAAAATACCTGGGACGTCTTGAGTCCATCTGCGGTATTGAATAAAAAGTGCATTTGCGATTTTTAAACAACTGCTCCCAGCTAGCATCCCATCACAAGCCACTATCGACCCGCCGACGAAGCGTCACCTGCGGATGGCGGTTCGTTGGCGGGCCGAAAGTGGCCCAATTGTACGTGCGGATTGGATTTTTTTTTATAAAGTTTATTTTGTTCTATTATCAGGAATATGGCAACTGAAAAATTACAAGTTCTATAGGTTCCTATAGAAATAAGCATCCCCAACCCAACACTGGATGCGTGGATCCAGAGGGGATTAGGTGGTCCGCACCCTACCCCCCCCCCCATCCCCCTAAAAATCACATGTTCTATGGGTTTCTATAGAAATAAGCATTCCCCGCCACCCGAAAATAAACAAAAATATAGTTACCCCGCATCTAGTCAGACGCAACGCGGCCCGGTACAACTATTTTCTGGAATTTCAAATGTTCACAGGGGAAACACTTATGAGACTTTCAGTTTGCACCTACAAAACTCAATCCGTGACGGGGAAGCGGGCAATTACTTATTTCTAACCGATGTGCGGATCCAGAGGGGGATAGGTGGTCCGGACAACCCCCCCCCCAAAAAAAAAAAATAAATAAATAAATAAATACATAAAAATAAATAATAATCACAAGTTCTTTAAGTTTCGTTGGAAATAAGCATTTGCCCCCCCCCCCCCCATCCCCGAAAAAAAAACACATGTTACCGACTGCGCCGGCCGGTAAACCTTCTGAGACTTTCAGAAAACTCAATCCGTGACAGGGAAGTGGGCAATTACTTATTTCTTACCCATGCGCGAATCCAGAGAGGGATAGGTGGTCCGGACCCCCCCCCCCCCCCCCCGAAAAATCACAAGTTATTTAGGTTTCTAAAGAAATAAGGATTTGTACCCCCCAACCCCCCCCCCCCCCCCCAAAAAAAAAAAAAAAAATAATAATAAAAAGTTGCACCCCCCCCCCCCCCCGATAAATGTTTCGACCCTTTTGAACCGTAAAAAATATAATATAGTTGCAAAAAACCAACAATAAACACCCTTATCAGAGTTTTTTTTCCTGTTATTTGAGTCTGGACGCCCCCGGCCCCTGTTTCTATCTGCGAGGAGAGGGTGGAGGGGGGGGGGGGGGTACTATGATATTTTCATTCATACGTAGGCTCGCACCATTTTGGGGTTCAAAATTTTGAATTTCAATACCTTTGAGGGTTTTCAGAAAAATGAAAATTTTTTGGGGTATGAAGATTTTGTGGATATCTTTTGGGGTCATCACAAAATACCAAAAAGTTAACCCCAAAAATGGTCCGGGCCTACGTATGTTTGAAAATATCAGAGTAACCCCCCCCCCTTTCTCACCCAGGTGAGAGTATGCTTGGAATTCGTGAACAATATCAGCGGACGTCATATTTTGTGTTTGGGGTCACTACACAGATAGCAAAGATACGTTGGGCCCACGTTGGTTTTTGGTGGAAATGTGGGCGTCGCCGCATACCAACCTTGTACCAACATCGAACCGACGCAACAATGTCGACCATTCTCTCATTATTAAACACCACTATATTATTACAAAATCCTCTGTTCCTGTATTCTGAATAATGTGTTTGGTGTTAAAAGAAGTTTATGTTTCCGGAGCACATGACATTGGGCCAGCATTGCGAAGGAGATTTGTTTGATTTGATTCTTACGTCCCATCAACAATCTTTCAGTTATGTAGGGACGGGTCTTCCTGGGTTGAACCGGTACTAAGCTATGATTAATGTGTCTTGCTCAAGGACACAACGCAGTGACGCCTGCGAGGCTCGAACCCGCGGCCCCTCTGTCTCATGTTCATTAAATAAGCCAGGTTACGAGGAAAACTATCCATGCGCGGATCCAGAGGGGCCGGGGCTCCTGGCCCAGCAAAATCACAAAGCTATAGGATTTATTTAGCAATACTCGTCTGGGTCCACTTGAAAATCTCAAAGGCAAGCCAGAATTCAATGTTGGGCCATTAATTCGGCCGCTAGCGAAACGCCATTGAAATTGGCCGATGATGATACACCTTGAAAGGTATTTGGATTCTCACCATAAAAAAGTTGTTAAAGATAAATTGGACTCCCTCTAACAACACTTCCTGGGTCCGTGCATGCCTGTGTCGGGGATTTCCGATCGGATGGGGGTTACTCTGATATTTCGTAGCCTATGTGGACTGGGACCTTTTTTAAGGAGGGGGTCTAACTATTAATTTCAATAATTTTAGGGGGTTCAGATTGAATAAATATTTTATGGGATCTATGATAAAATTGTGGATATTTTAGGGGAGGGGGCGGGATGGTCATCATTCACAGTTAGGGAGCGTGGAGAAAAAGGAACGCATGTGCGCGACCCCCGTAATATGACTTTAAAGCATGTATAATATCATGCGCGGATCCAGGAATTTTTGACAGGGGGGGGGGTCCAGATTGAGACGTTTTTTAGTCCTCAGCTTATTTTACAGAGGGGGGGGGGGGGCAATGGTTTTATTGCAGAGAAAACTATACTTTCCCAAGGATCCAGAGGGGGTCCAACATTTTCAGGAGAGGTCCATCCAAGGGGGGATCCAAATGCTAATTGCTATCACAATAACTTGTGATTTTTAGGAAGGGGGGGGGGGCTCCGGGGATCCATAGGTTTTAGTTACGCGGTGTGCATTCTTCTAAGATCATTTTAAAGCTGTTTAAAAAAGAAAAACGGGGGTCACTTAAAACCTGGAAACACATCCTACCAGTAACAAAATCCACTTTAAGGCCAATTTTCTCGGGTGTGGTACTTTCAGGGGTGGCACTCTCTTTAAACAATTGTGTTTTGCGTGTCTTTGTTGGTGTTTTTGAGAAGTTAATTCTCTTTTGTGATCCAGAGAGAGGAGAGGAGCGCATCATTCTTTTAGTATAAGCACGCATCACTATCCTTGCATTTCGTTGGCACTCCTCATAAAAAAGTATACATCTTTGATCGAGGTTCTGTAATTTCGAGTAACAGTTTCTACACATAAGGCTTAAATGAAATATATGTGTGGTTCCTGTTTCATGCCAAGAAAATTTAGGGTAGGTAGGTAGGGAAATTATTAAATTTTGTTATAACATTTAACAAAGAAAATAGTGACAGAAATTGAAAAAGTGCCCATTTTTTCTCCAAAGACCATTTTATTGTTTAGGGTATATAGGGTTAAAAAAATTTAGGGTAGGTAGGCAACAGGAACGCACATATATTTCATTTAAGCCTAACGCCACTCTCTACATTAATGCCCCTATATTTGGCGAGCAATGCTTTGACGTTGATGTCTGATCTTTTTGTGGATTCGATCCTTCGGACCTCTTGTGCGCTCTTTCCATAGACCATGCAGACACGTTCTGCAGGGTGCAGATTTTTGTTTTACGGGAGTTCTATACATTTCTATCCCATGCTGTAGCCACGATGATCCACGGATGTATTAGTTTGTCTTCCTGGTGTCTCTTGGTGGTTGTGTGTCTCTTCCTTGCAGTGCCATGGGGTTGTCTGCTGTTTGTGATTGTGGTATTTCCTGATCATGCTCACATACTATTTTTAGGTAGTGAATACCCTTTAAACCTTCTTTACATGAGCCACAAGACTGGTGACCTTGAAACATGCTTTGCATCATTGGATAGTAAGTGAGTATGAGCTGGCCCACCCAGTCCACTTTCTGTGCCTTTTATATAGTAAAAAATTTAATTGAATTTGGGTCACACTGGATTCATATAATACCTGGCCCTTTTATGAACTTTTTCAACACCTTTGCTTGTTAACAGACGCTCTCTCTGGAGCATGCGCAGGTTCTCTACTTGAAAAAAATACCATATGCGGAAGAAAAAAAATAGGTATGTGGGATTCGATCTCTAGACCCTTACCTCGTTACGCTAAAGTGCTACCACTTGCGCTATTTGGACAGACACCGTCAAACGTTCACATTAAAATAAATCACATTGAAAAAATTATTAAAATCGAAATTACTAATAACAGCAATATTTGAAAGGCTTTGTATCGAAAAGAAAGTACGGCAAATCTTCTCAGTTTTCAGTACATGTTCATTTCTCTTTTTGGTGTGCGAAATTGACCCAGGATGTAAACAGATGCTCTTTCTGGAGCATGCGCAGTCGGATGAGTGGGATTCTCTACTTGTAAAAAATTACTAGTTACCAAACGTCATATGCGTAGCGGAAGTGGAGCTTTATCAACGTGGGGAACCAATCTACTGTCTAGCCTCGAATGACCATACAAAATCATAAATGAATATTTATACTCTTGCTGAACAATCATTGCACCTAAATCACGAGTTTCTTGACCTAACATGAGCTAAACTAAGGAAATTCCATGAATTTCTCGTGACGAACAAGTGAGTTCTTTTATACCGTATTTGCTGTAATACAATTACAGAACACAAGTACACTCCCTATAAATCCTACCTTTCTTCAATGCTTGAAGAATCCAAATAAATATCGCATTGGTTAATAAATATATTTATTTGAACGAAGTAGTGAGAGGGCCTATTTGCGTTATATGGGACAACAAACGTGTGGTCCTACATGTGCACTAGCACTGATTCGCCCGCACGTTTTTTGTTCGATTTTGGGGAGTTTATTAGCTAATCCTTGTAATTTCATGATTATCCAAAGGATGTTATGTAGTGTTGGGTTCGTAAGATAGGCCGCTTTCTCTCGACGTGGCTCATATGGTGAAGTCCAGTATATAACTGTTCATATAGTCATGTGACATTGCTTGATTGGTTGAAAGTGCTTTCTCAACATCGTTGAACAATTGTTCTTAAATATTTTGAGTTCAAGAAATGCGTCCACGTTTTCTACTGTTATACTTTGTTCACAATCACAGTGAGGTGACGAACTAGACTTACAGTTAAAAATCATATATTTGTCCAATCGAGTACATGCAGCAGCAGAATGTCTAACTCTGGTCGTGTGCAAAGTGAAAAGATACACTTTAAAACGATACAATTCGAATTTTCATATATTTGTATTTCTTGCAATGTTCATAACATATAACATATAATGACATTCTTTTCGTCATATATAATTGTCAGCTTTATATAATAGTTTTTGCTTTTTGATATACCAATCTCTAGGGTCCAGCTGAGCTACCATACAGAACTGAGTCAGCAACCATATCTGCACAAAAAGGACGCCACAAGCACTTTTTGTGTTGATGGGAGCTAACTGGGTGATGGAATTGGGCTCAGCCTCCAGTTATTGAAATGCATGATGGAACTGATTTGATTTGAAATTATCAAAAATTCTAACATTTGAATAAATCATAACATACACCTAAACCCATGAATGTCGATCAGAACCGCAGTTTTATTGGCATATATGGGTTAAGCCAAGATCGTTAGATAAGCACTACAACTTGATTTAAGTATTTTGAAAGTATTTGTGACCTTGATATGTAAATTATTATTGTATTTGATTGACTAGAAACTGTATAGTTTACGTCAAATAAATAATCTTTTCTGTTCTGTTCTGTACAAGATTGCACTATAGAACTTGGTCGTTTCTAGGCTGTGTTTGTCACCACTGCTCGAGTATGTCATTTACTGCTTCATATGTTTGCCTAGACTGGCTACAGTCTGAAACATCGTCATAGTTCGAAAAAAAATCAATATTTTAGCCAGTGCATGAGATTTCCAACAATGTGGCATTTTGACATGTGTAGACTCATATGAGCCTCTGCAGCCTCCTTTAAAGCTTAGAAACTCCAAATGGTGTTCAGTCAGTAGCTTTACAATCATAAAATACCGAAGCGACTAGCAAAGGCTCTGATCAGACTGCGCGTATGCGCAGGCTGATCTGAGGCTTTGCTGGTCGCACATACCACATTGTCGGAAATCTCATGCACTGGCTCATTTTATAAATTTGCAGTCATAATGATGTTTTCTTCTTTTAACAACAAAGTCTTGCCTCTCCTAGTCAGATGTTAAAACAGAGCCATCAGAATTAGACTATAGCTACAAGTATATGAAAAGACTGATAAAAAAATGTTTTGAGGACTGGAGCCAGTCTAACGTTTGACATAACCATATATTGTATATGTGTTTCGTTGCACACTTTAAATCATTGTCATTGTATATGACAACATCCATTCAAATAAATCAAAAATTATATGAAAATTTCGAAAAGAGTCGATCACTTAAACAGAATACATTGCACCTTTGTCTAGCATTACACCAGCAAGAGTACTAAACTAATCAATCAGTTGTGCCACTTTAAGGTTGTAAAACTTTACTTCCTTAAGAAGTTTAAATGTACGTAATAAAAAGTGAGGGAGCACTGTGGCTCAGTGGTAGAGTGCTTGATTCGAGGCTGAGGGGCCGTGGGTTCGAACCTCACTGGCGTCACTGTGTTGTGTCCTTGAGCAAGACACATTTATCCTTGCTTAGTACTGGTTCAACACAGGAAGACCCGTCCCGACGTAGCTGAAAAATTGTTGACTGGGACGTACAGAATCAAATCAAACAAACGTAATACGAGGGCTGTTCAAATATGAATGCAAGTAGCTTCATAACTTTCTTCACATATATGCTACGACAAAATGTCATACCTTTCTGGAAAGAACTATTTGTCGCCTTTAAAGTGGCACCAAACAAAACGAAAATCTCACTATATTTCTCGAGTTACATACTCTTATATAAAGGCCATTCCTGTATACTGGCGTTTTTCTGAAGCAAATTGTCATTTACATTTTGGTACACGTGCGAATATAGTGTCATATCTTTGTAAGTTTGAGACAAAATGGCACCAAATTTTAGATGCAAGTTTAAGGTACATTGAAAAAGTTGCTTGCAGGAAAAAGTTTATATAATCCTGTTTCAATCTCGAATAAACAGGCACGTTCGTGACGTCATTAATTTTATGATAAACGTTATTTTGAGTTATCAACTGGTGATGCAATAATGAACATCGCTGTGTTTTTTTTCTTTGCGTTTTGCTTAAAACATGCTTAATATATCATAAGGAAGTTTTCAAAACGATCCGTCCTCTATTTACCGAGTTATCACACTTTATATCATTTTTCCAGCATTTTTTTCTGCTTTTAATGACGTGTTGATATTAATTAAAATATGTTCAATCTGTCTAGTCCTCAAGACCAGGCGAGTAATTTTATTGTAAATAATGCCTATTTTGGTAAGACTTAAAGGTAACGTTCAAATTTAGATTAAAACCGTAATGTTATGGCAACAAAATTAAGTATAAATTCTATAACCCCTTCACTTAAGGTAGCTTTGACTTAATAAAAATGCGTTTCAGCGTTTAAGAATTACCCACTATCCTTCAATGATTTGAAGCAACAACTCAGTATGAGCGATCAACATATTGTCTTTGAGGTAAAACTAGTTTAACTGTTGCTTCGTGCATTTTGTTAGAGAAATTTGTGACTGAAAAATTGAAAGGTGGAGTTTTGTTTACCATTTATTTGCAGACATAAGGAGACTTTAGTGAAAACGATTCGATGTAATTTAAGAAAAACAAGTAAGATTTTCGCAACTTTCACAGAATCATTTTATAAGTATATGGGGATACTTACCTGAAAAGTTCAAGAAATTTCACCGATTTATCAAAGAACTATACGCTCGTCTATATCACTGGTATGTACGAAGCATTGAGTTTGTTAGTATACAAAAGTGACCCTCATTCAAAGGGCGATAACTCGATAGGTCTACTGGTTTTTGCTTTAGGTCTGGTGCCAGTTTAAAGGTGACATATAATCCTTTATAAAAACGTATGCCATTTTGTCGTAGCATATATGTGACGAAAGTTATGAAGCTACTTGCATTCATATTTGAACAGCCCTCGTAAAAAGTCTGTATTATGTCTTCTCGAAATGAAGAATTTTCGTGTCGTAAGTTTACTTTCTATCTTGAGCTCGAAGTTTCGACTCGCATATTACTTTCGACAATATTTAATTTCTACCAATGAACTCGAAAGCTAATTTTCTTCTTCGTCCTGACTCCGTAGTTGTAGTTAACCGGGTGTTTATATGGGCAGTATGGAGTTATCAGTGTCATCACGCACCCGGTTAAAACAGCAGATGGTTTTCAATGACATTGAGAATCGTTCGACGCCCCTTCGATTTTTTGTAACAAATGTTCATGAAAAATTAATGCGCATTGTTTAAATCCTCACGAGTATATGTAGACTCCAGTCCACGAAAATGATTAATTTTCGTTTCCCTCGTATGTCCTGGAAGGGGATTTTTTTCCGATGAATATGAAATGGCTTTACACAAAGATCAAATGGCTCGCGACGGTCGAATGACACCGTTTGATCAAATTTTGAATTTTGTATTGGTATTTGGATTTTATTCATCTTAGGTATGTTTAGTTCTCAAAAAAGTTATAATTTTTCACCAAATATTCTTTTGGACATCAGCTCTCGCTGTAATGCAAGCGCGTTGACAGAGGAGTTGATTAACCAGACCTCTAGACAAGAGTGCGCAATTTAGAAATAAATGTATTTTTTATTCCTCAGCCAAAACATATTTTGTGGATACTCAAAAGAACCGTCTCACCGAGACGGTTCTTTTGAGCACCCAAAACATATGTTAAAGCTTACGGATAAGAAAATTTCAACTTTTTTTCAGTACCCTCATTTATTTTATTTTTTTTTTTTTTTTTTGGTGGGGGGGTGGGGTGGGGTGGGGGGTGCGCAATTTAGATCTATTAATAAGTGTTCTTTTCACATTTATTCAGTTACTTTTCAAGGAAAAAGTCCTTGCAGCTGTCATCAGAACTTCCTTGTTGATACGACTCAAACAAGTTTTATTGACTACGAATTTGTATTATACTGTATATAATAAAGAAAACAGAGAGAAAGAAAAATGTTGCTTTTCGATTTTTATTTCATATTTCAGTAAAAGACACTGATTTAGTTTACCATTGCGACCGAATGGTTGGTTCTTCCTGATCTTTTGAGTCATTCATTATCTTGCGCGGATCCAGAAAGTTTTTTCAGAGGGGTCCTTTTTTTATACTTTTTTTCTAGTTGATTAGGGCAGAGAGGATCCAAATACCACTATAAGTGGGCCATCATCGACTCGCCATCGAAACGCCATTTAAATGGCGTTTCGCTGGCGGGCCGATGGTAGTCCAACACTGACTGATGGCTTGTAAGCTTTGTGGTTTTACAGGGGGTCCGGACCAATATTGCTAAGAAACCCTATATTTATGTGACCCCTGCCCCCCCCCCCCTTTGGATCCGCGCATGATGTTTCATGGCTCTTTACGCTTACATGGCGTATTGTAGTTGTCCAAAACCGTTAACCAGCACTTCGAAAGCAAAATACATATAGTTGTATAGGTCCCGTGTCAGCCCTTGAGATTTATCTAATATACATGTACATGATGTACGTAAAGTACTCAAACCTTCCTGTATGTATTCACTGTTCGATGTTAATCTGTACCAGGCTAACGCTAAAAGAATTTTCCAAAAAGTTGATTTGAAAAAAAATCACCAGACGACAAAAAGCTAGCAATTACACGTAGTTAAGTCGAAATTGGATATTGCCTGGTTGTGTGAAGTCGATATAACAAGATGACAACTAAAAATCACGAGGTGACAAGTTGAAATTTTGAAATGTCATCTCGAATTTTCAACTTTCGTTCTTGTAATATATCGCAATCGTTAAAACGAGATGACGAGTAAAAATTCAAAAAGTCGTCTCGAATTTTCAACAGCCGTTCTAGTAATTTCGATTCACTTATTCGAAACGAGTTTTTACTTGGTGCTTGTTGACTCCGCTTTGCATCCGAACGCTTACACTTCTGAACTCGAAAAATGGGCTTGATCACAGGGGACAGCAACATTGAAAGCAAATGAATCTGAAATGCATGTCCTTATTAATCCATGCAACCAGCTGCAAGCCTGATTGAAATCGTATGGTAAATCAGAAAGTTATAGCAATCCGAAAATATAAATTCTTACTTCTAATAAGCCAATGAATGCCACCATTTTGAATATTTAATTAACTTCCTGTAAATTTCTATGAGCTAATGAAATCCCCAATTTCATTGCAAACTCAACAGAATGGAAGAGTCAATAAGAATGCAAATAATATTAAAATGAATTGAAGGAAACTAGTTATCCTGTTTATGCATATTCAATTAAAGCTGTGTGACATCACACAGCTGTAAAATGGCTGCCCTTCTTTACGATACAAACGTCTGTAACTTTCTTATTTTTCACTCGATTTTGATCGGGTTAACGACAAATTGTATGGTTTAGTAAGGGCTTGCATTTCAGTTCCAATTTCTTTCAATGAATGATGTAGCTGTCCCCTTTTCGAAGTTCATTACTTTTGAGGCATGCAAAACAGTAGCAATGGAAACATGCACGGACCAAGAAAGTTTTGTCAGAGGGGGTCCAATTCTGACAACGTTTTTTTAGTCAATGAGAGGAGAGAGGATCCAAATACCACTAACAGTGGGCCATCATCGGCCCGCCAGCGAAACGCCATTAAATGGCATTTCGCTGGCGGGCCGATGATTGCCCAACATTGACTGGTGGCTTGGTAGCTTTCTGATTTCCCAGGGGATCCGGACCAGTATTACTATTAGAAACCCTATATTTTTGCGATTTTTCAGGGGGGGGGGGGTCTGGACCCCCTGCCCCCCCCCTCCCCCCTCTGGATCCGCCTTGAAATCCTGAATTCAGCATAATCTTGTAAACTTCAACCATTATTATCATAAAATGATCCCCTTTATCAATAAGAGCTTATAATATGTATTTTTATTGGTTACATTCCAGCGTGATGTCCTCCCTATCTGACACTTTGGATGACTGGAAGAAGTCCTATGATGAGGTGGTTGACTCCGCAGGTATTATCTTGTAAATAATTCAGAGTCCCAGATAAGCAAACTTCAGCAGACGACATTTTCAGATGCATTTTTATCTTGGCGCTTTAAGGGTTATTTTATTTTAACAGATCCATCAGAATTAGACCAGCTACTAGTATATAAAAATACTTGCACTTGGAAACAATAATATAAATGTTTAAGGACTGAAGCCAGTTTAGTTTTTATTGTATCTGTTTGTCTATATGCGATAAGATGGACACGTTCTGGCGCATCTCATCTGAATATATGCTCAACAAGTTCATGGGATTTTGGTACTTATCGCATATGCGAGCAGCGATAGTCCAGGCGCGCAGTCACGCCAGACCTTCGCTGCTCGCACACTCAAAGTTAGGACGTAGATGAACACGCATGTCAAGGTCCATAGCCCACAAGATAGATGTACGTACATGTTTAAAGAATGGTTTAAATAAGCATATGCGATGAATGTCACTTGGCTGGGCATAGCATCTACTAGTAGTTTCGTTATTCTTTGGGATCATGGAGATAATTGGCAAATGAGCCGCGACATGTGATTTCCAACAATGTGGCGTTTTGACAAGTGTTGACTCGGGCGAGACTGCGCATCCTCCTTTTTCATCTTAGAAGCTCCAAATGATGTTCGGTCAGTAGCTTAACACTTATAGAATATTCAAGCGACAAGCAAAGGCTCTGATCATACTGCGCGTATGCGCAAGGCTGATCTGAGGCTTTGCTGGTCGCACATACCACATTGTTGGAAACCCCATGTCGCGGCTCAAATATTTTAAAATAGGGGGTATTTATATCGCATACTGACGATCTTTTAATATCGACGCATGTGCAGACAATGGATAAATTGACTCATTAATGCTGCAGTGCACTTATACATATGTCGTCTGCTGAGATGCTTTAGAAGGCCCTTGATCAAACAGCAAATACCCAGATCAGACTGCTCCGATCTGGGTCAAAACCGTTTATCTCTACACTCGACTTACATTAGTCGATAATGGTAAATGTAGCAAATATGTGCAGCAGACGACTTTAGCAGGCATTTTGCAGGCGCTTTGAGTTAAAATCGCATGGGTTATTTATTTTTGTGTAGTCTAGTTTTTTTCTCCAATGAACTGAAGAAAACAAGTTTGAACCCATTTATTTAAACCACTTAGTAGCAGCCTTGGAAATCTGCACGCTAGAATAAGTTTATTAATGGACATACCTCAGTGAATCTGTACTGTGACACACTAGGTTAATAAGGTATCTGTATAGTGCGAAGGGTTGCAAATGTGCTGTTGTGCGAAGGAGGCGTGGGCGATGGTGGTAAAGTAATTAATGCACTTTTTAATGATATTCCAATGTCTCACCTCACACACACCGTTTACCCAGTTACTTCATACGCAGGCATGATTTTCTAGCGTGGATGTAAACTCTAACGGCGCGAGAACACACAATGTAAGAAAACCTGCAAGTTAAGCCTTTCCACCGTTCCTATTTTGAGCTTTACTTTTCAGTTGGTGTAAAGCATTTCTTTGAAATGATGATCCGACAACGCTGTAGGTTTGTGTTAACTATAGATATAAGCGATTTCCTTTCGTGAATGACAATTTTGCCTCTATTATCCTGTTTCATTTGATGTTTTAAATGATTTTGTGTTTTAGTCTATGTCGAATGGACATTCCGTGTAAATTTTGTGACGATTTATGGTGACCTATACCAAAATAAACTTTGAGTCATATGTAACAATTTGAACCAGTTTGCCCATCTGAGTTCCACGTCTGGTCCGAGTAATGACGTCATCAAAATGGCTGCCATAGTGCTACTTATGTACACATATAAGACATCGTATTTAAAGCAATAGTTGAGGGAGAATTTATTGCTAGAAATGATTTTTCGTCTTTATTTAACTGATTGGACGTCAAATAATACGAAAAAGATGTGTTCCATTTTTTCAGACGCCTAGAGTTCATTTGGGGCTCCCAACTCGATAAATTTGACCCAGATCCCACTACTTTTGTTGTAATCCTGTAGAAAGTTTGTGCTTAAATTAAATGATTTTTGTTCTGGTTTAGTTAATTTGGGGCCATTCTATACAAAATATGAAGTGAATTAGGTTTTATATGCCTAGAATGGAAAAAATCTATTTTGGGGTCCTTATTTCATTGAAATAGGCCTAGAGCCGAATTATGGGGCTGTTATCGTACACGACATTTGACCTTATAGTCTATGTCGAATGGGAATCTCGTGTAAATTTTGTGACGATTATTAATGACCTATATCAAAATAAACTTTGGGGCATATTTAACAATTTAAACCAGTTCACACATCTGAGTTCTGCGTCTGGATCGAATGATAACGACATCAAAATGGCCGCTTAAGTGCTACTTAAGCCCCAGTTACACATTCCCGATTCTGGCTACGACTCATCACGATTCGTCCCGATGAGACCTATATTGTAAAATCGGGATGCATCGGGATGGTCAAAACAGAAAATTCAGAAATCCCTACGATGTCTCACGACGTTCCTACGGTATCTCTACGACTCCTCTACGATTCATGACGGTGATACTACGATGCCACTACGATGCTACTACGGCAGAGTCACGACATAAACGTAGCACAGTCGTACTGCATTCTTGGTGAATCGGGATGAATCTAGATGAGATCGGGGGTGAATCGTGTTGTCAGATGATACCCCGATTAACCCCGAACGCCCAAGAATGACGACGAATACTACCACGATGCCACTAGGAATGACCCCGATCCCGCTACGGTAGAGCTACGACTTAGGCCACGCCCACAATCCAACACGATTCACCCCGACGAGTTTAAACGGTTTAAACTCGTCGTAGCGTTGTCCTCGAGGCTCCCGAATCACCAAGATTCTTCAAGAATCACCACGGTACTACTACGATTCCCGCCGGTGCATCACGATGGCGCAACGGCGCTACTAAGAATCATGCCGATGCATCCCGGTGAGTCGTAGCTCTGCCGTGGCCCAAAATCGTGACAGTGTAACTGGGGCTTTAAGCGCATATATACATAAGTAATTAAATTCAAAGCACTAGTTAGGTGGGAATTTCTTGCTGGAATCAATTTTTTGTCTTTATTTGGTCGATTTGGTGTCTTCTGATACGACAATGACGTGTTTCTTTTTTTCTGATCCCTGGAACCCATTTTTCGGCTTCCGATTCAATAAAATTGACCCAGAACCCATTACAGTGCTTGTACACGTAGGACATCATGCTGAAATTGAGTGTTTTTGTTTCCTTTTGTTTATTTTGTTGTTTGTTTGTGCTTAACGTCCCTACAACAGCTAAGGTCATATCGAGACGGGGCCACAGTTTAAATTCTCATCTGACAGACTAGTGAAGCCGGAGATCTAACACACGACCCCTGGTTTACAAGGCGAGGAGTACAGCGGCTCCTTTGTTTTGATGAATTTGAGATCATACGATATAAATATGACTGACCCCACGAGCTATTTTGGATACTTTTGTTTTGGGGTTAAAGTTCTAGTCAATTGTCATGGCCATGTTGAGATGGTCAGTTAACCTAACCATGCTTTTCCATGGCAGGCTTAGACTAGGCAATACTTTGTGCACACGCTTTTGCCTGTAACTGACAATATCCCTTCTTGAATCACTGAAAGAAGGAGAATGATGATAGACTCGAATTCACGATCCCTGTATCAGCAATTGAACTCACTACCGATTGCTCTCTAGGGCCAAGTCATTTTGGGGTTCCTATTTTTTTTAATTGACCCTGAATCTATAAATTCAGTTTTTGCCCTATTTGATTGCTTTGGAGCCATACTATATGAATTATTGATTGCTGGGCTCATTGACCTGATCTATCAGTCAGGTGCATATGAGGCATTCGCAGGGGTTTTGGTGAACAATGGAAAATGGCATTTACTTCAGGGGAACAGAGGAAGAAAGGCCAAATTTTGAGGGGAACAGACACAATATTAGGGAACAGGAAATATAAGAAAACAAAATTTGAGGGAACAGAGGAACAAGCCAATTTATTTCAGAGAACCAAGGAAACATGTACACCCCCTGAGAGGGCTTTGCATATCACTTAGGCGACAGAATACCACCAAAGTAATGGCATACAATATAACTCGAAATTCGCCATTGTAATACAAGCAATGATGTTCAAACAAATGCTAGTGCATAAGTTATTTGTGGTGAGAAGTGACGCAAGCAGATTAACTGCAACCATTTATTACTCCTTATTTGGAGGTAATGTTGTTATAATAGGAACATAATTGTCACCTTATCAACTCCAACATGATTTTCATGTTTATGAATGTTTATTGTATTCTTGTTACTTTTCTATGTGCTATCCTGGGTCAGGTGTGGTACTTGATTGTATCGTTTCCTGAATTTTGCCATCTTTATTACTTTCAAGCAACTGTATAGTGAGAATTGGCTCCTTTGTGGATTTCCATATGATGGAAGAGAAAGTTAAGTTTCCTACGAAACATCCATTATCTTAACCTAGTAAAATTTCCAATGGTTGTTCCTGGCTGACAAGCAAGCATATATATTGTTCGAGAGCATTCTTAGTCCCGTCTTCCAGTGGGACATGACCTAGTTTTCCCGAAAGCTTCATGGACAGACGAATCAGCGTTATGTCCAGGTCACACATTCACGGACTGGAGGCCGGATGAGCCACGGATGTACATTCGTGGCAATCCGTATTGGTCCGTAGCTTTCCGTATTGCATTCCGAATCATACGTAGTAGTTCTTAATCATACGTGTATAGTGCATCCGTATCGGGCTACGGAAATTGGCATTTCCGTGGTCATCCGTGAGGTTTAATCCGTAGTAGAACCGGCGAGGTGATCCGTGAATGTGTGACCTGGGCATAACTGAAAGCTTTCCAACATAATATTTTACCTTGCCGGACATTAATCCAGTAAAATCAGCAACATCTACTGACAAAAGTGAACGTAGAGATCTTTGCACTGACTTCGGCTGATCTAGACCTTAACCTATAACCATCGCATCAGCAAGTTCGCTTGCTAAGTATCTCTCATCCTGACCTTTGATAGGCAAACCGAAAACCTTTTTTCAGCTACACACCATAAGCAATTAGTGTTCTAAATATGAACACCTTCCATCAGAAATGAAAGAAGTTCGTGTTACGAGTTGTAAGACAGGTTTCAAGTATATTTGACCTTGACCTCTGACTCCGAAATTATATCAGTAATCTGAAAACATTCGTTGTCATCTAGACATCAATAGAAATCAGTGTGCTAAATACGAACACCTTCAGGCAAAACTCAAGAAGGCAGTTGGAAGGGCAGCTATATCCCTAACCGCAGAACGACAGAGTGGTTGGACCTGTAGTTGTCGAAGTGACCGCGTCACCGAGCGATTAGTGCTCCCAAATGTGGATCACAGCGTCCAGGGTTCGAATACTGCTTGAACTATACATCACCTCATTGCACTCAGCTTTTTAGCCATCCATCTATTATCATAGCATGACTAAAATACTGTTTTAAAGGACATAAAATGGCAAGGCAATCATGCATGTCTTTGGTTGATGAAAGCAAAAGTCATTAGCCCCATGGCTGGTACCATGAACGGCCATGGACATGTGCTCTGCGCATTTTCCTTAACTTAGGTCAATAGGTAACCAGAGTTAAATGCATATCCTCCAAGGCTTGGCATGAAGTTAGGAAACTGACCTTGAGCCCGTATAACGGAGACATGTATTCTGTACATCTTCTCACTGAAGAAACCATTTTAGTTTAGCAAATTTAAAAGAAACATAATGCAAGCATGAGATCAAATGTTCAAATTATTGACCTTCAACTGTGAGCTTGAGTTGGCATGGATGAAACATAATGTTTGCATACAGTCTCAATGAGTTGAATATTTGACTAAAGTTAAAACGAAATTCATTCTGACATTAAGGAAGGAATTCAAAAGTTCAAACTTATGACCTTAAATTTTTACTAGAGCTTTAGCCAAGCGTTGTCATACATTTTGCATATCCTCTCACTGAACCGGAAATTTCACCAATATTTTATGAAATAATTTCAGGGTAAAGGCAATAGGGTGCGGACATAGAATTAAAGGCTCAAACTTGTGGTCACCATTGGTGACCACGACCTTGTGGTCATGGTTGAATTACACGCTTCGCACATCTTCTAACTTAGACAAATATTCGACCAAAATTAAATAAAGAGTAGACATGAAATTAAATGGTCAATCCCATTACCTTCAACTGTGACCTTGGCCTTTAGTTTGCATGATTGAGCTATATGTTTTGCACACCCTCGCACTGAGCTGAATATCTTATCAAGTGTAATGATAATCCTTCAAGGCTTTGAAGAGATATGGAGCATACGTGCAGATCTTAAATTTTGCTGTAATCTACAAACCACAGGCAACCATTGTGCCAAATATGAACACCCTTAGACAAAACATAAAAGAGGAGTTTGTGTTACGAGCCATAAGTCAGATAGATTCTAAGTATATTTGACTTTGATCTTCGATTCCAAGGTCACATCGATGATCAGATCTGAGACCTTTGTAATAGTCAACGCTCAATAGCCAATTACTGTGCCGAATATGAACACCCTCGGGCATGTACAATATTATGTAAATGTAGTTTTATTAACAATCTGGAGCGGCACGAGCACTAAACTATAAATAACTTTGTCTGGCTAATATACTTTAATACATATAATATGAATATTCGAATCAATAGCGCGATGACCGCCATTTTGATGACGTCACTATTTACCCCAGAAGCGGATCTCAGATGTGTGAACTGGATAAAATCGTTGCTAATGTCTCAAAGTTTAATTTGATACAGTTCGCCGAAAATCGTCACGAAATTTTCAAGGGGCTAAACCGGGCCGCGTAGCGCAGTCGGTAACGTGTCTGGCTACAGGTGCGTGTCTGACTGCAGATCCAGGGGTCGCGAGTTCGATCCCGGCCCGGTACCATACTTTCGTGGAGATTGATCATGAAATAATTTCTACGGTCATTCTCCTCCCTTCCGCTGATTTATTCAAGAAGGGTTGTTGTCAGTTACAAGCGAAGGTATGTGCACAAATTACTGGTTAACCGCTTGCTCAAGCCTGCCCAGGAAAAAGTGTGGTTAAGTGAACTGACCGTCCCGCAATGACCATAGCTGTTGACATGGGACGTAAAGCAACAAAAACAAACAAACAAACAAACAAAACAAGGGGCTAAATTTTGTCCTTTTCGTTATATGCTACAATGTGACTTATGCTCTTAGCTCATGTTCAAGATGGCCTATTGCATTTCAAAGTAGAATTCTGTGTAAATATTTCTTCTGTTTAAAATCTGGGGCAGTACTGGCATTAAATCTATTTACAAAAACGTTTATTTTGCCAACATACTTTGATTTTTCTTAAATACATACGCATTATAATTGTGCGATGACCGCCATTTTGATGACGTCATTACTCGGACCAGACGCCGAACTCAAATGGGCGAACTGGTTGAAATTGTTGCAAATACCCCAAAGTTTACACGGGACCATTTTTTGGCCCATCCGACATAGACTATTTGTTTTAGTGCATATTTCTAGCTAAAACAGTATTTTAATGTCTATTCATCTTCGATGATGAGACATATCTGTTCTTTGCGTTTAACTGTGGCTGATTCTAAAGGTGTTCGGAATCCATATTTAAAAATCAACCAAGTTTATTTGTGGGAGCAACTTACCATGGGTAATGATACAACTCAACACGGGTCAACAAAATATTTTTGGTACAACGAACACGGGTTAAAAATTCAATATCTAAAACCCATAATACAGTTCAATGCGGTTTGAACGAGTACCTCCAATCTATACTGAATTCCATAGCCAATGCATCTCTCAATTTAATCTTGAATAATTATTTTCGGTTTTAGTTGTTTGAATCCACATTTGGCATAGAACTAGGCAGACCATTTGCAAAGATGGTATTTTAAGACCAGACATGAAATTTTTGCAGTTCACTTAAAAATGCTTCATAACGGAAAATGGGTAAAAAATATAAAAAATCATCGTTTTAGAGCAATTGCTCGCAAAACTGTACACGAATCGCTACTTCTGACTGATAAAAGACTGTGAAAAAGATTGTGAAAATCTATTTTCTCACTGTCCTGGTAGCTTTTCTTCAATATGGTAAGCTTACTAACACAAAATAAAGCCTAATGGTGACAGCTGCAATGACGTCGACCTCTTTGCAAAGTGACGTTTATACCCCCAAATCGACCAATTTACAGCTACTGACAGTCAATGGCGATTCCTGGCTTTGCTTTACAAATCTAAACATTTCACTTGACATATATTTACTGAGCGATCTTTCAAGATTTTTGAATGTATGCATAGTTTTGAAAAATTACTATCGTGTGCATGTGAAAGATGGAAAAAATATTTCAGTACCTCACAGTGATAATCTGCGCATGCGCACTGAAATCTTGGACTTGACAGTGCAGAAAATTAGTCCAGACATTTAAATGATTATTATTTCTGGCACAAAAGTTATCAGATTATTTATTTATTTGAAACATGAGAGGAAAAAATAATGTTGCGTTGGCAGTGGGACTGTGAATATGCTTTAAAACAGAACCAGATAATCAATATATTTAAGAATTAGATCAGCTTCAGTGCGTGAATTGTTGAGTTATAATTCACTGTCTGAAGGTCAGTTGTAAAGAAGATCAAATCAAGAGTGCGCAGCGTGAGTGATTTATCTTCGTACAACTGACCGACAAACAGTGAATTATTACTCAACAATGTACGCACTGAAGCTGATCTATTCCATTCTAACACACAATGAACGACGAAAACACATTCGAAGTCTTCAGCTTCTTCAAACTTTCCGCCATTGCACTGAAGAACTCCCGCCAATACTTAGACTACGTCGCACACGTTTACACGTAATTGTAACGTCTTTCAAGCGTAAAAACGACGTTACACCGTCTAACGCCATGAATGACGGCATTTTCCAGTGACGTAGGCTATCACACACTTTAGCATTATTGTCCGATATATCACAGTTCGTTACCGTTGGCTCTATAGGCTAGGTGTGTTAGAATTACTTATATTCCCCAGTTTTATCATACAAAAGTGGGTTTCCAGTATTCTAACTGACAAATGGCGTGTAAGCTTTATGAAATAAAATTAATATAGTTTGTTACAAATATGGCGCCCTTAAGTTAATGCATTTATACAAACATTCATACATTCAACATGATCATTCACATGTATGCATACATTTGCTAAAAGGCAGAGTCAGGCATAAAAAACTGTTCGCTTGACTCAGATAAGTGATGGAGAACGACTGAGTTTGTTACATTATTTGACCAGCTTCTATGTTGTGGGGGCTAAAAACCAAAATCCATTGCAGTCAATATATTTTTGGAAGATTTCTGACCCCTGTAAAATTTTAATTTGACGCTTAAATCGTCTATTACCCAACAATTCATTATAGTACTGTGTCCTAAGAACCATATATCTAGTGAATCATAATTTTAGCCTGTTGATTGGCATAGCGTGTTGCCATAGCTTATGGATGGATTTAGGAAGCATTTTGTTTGGAAATCCCCATCGCATAGCTATCACCCTAATTTTACGATAAAACATCAAATTCTATTTTTTGATAGAACTTGATAAATAAACAACAGCTTGCAGCCCAAATTGAAATGAGTGCCTGAAAAGGGAGAAAAGGCGCTGATACTCTTTTATTTTGAATTTGTTTTGAATAAGGGAGGATGGTATCCAACTTGATTTGCACTACCAATACCTTAACAACTGGCATATTGTACCATGTAAAACCAAAATAAAAGCCCCCGAACTTCAAACATTTAGCTGTTACTAGGCTAAGCTTGCAAACGTATTTAAACATTAAGTCACTCAACGATAGGACTTCTAAGTGTTACTTCAAATAATTCTCAAAAAGTGTTTTAAAAGTGTTATGACATCAAAAACAAATGGACTGCACAAAATGGACTGAACAAAACAAATACTGACATATTCGCATATATCTATGACCTAGATCAGCCTGGGCATTCATCTGACACTATATCATCAAGACCATTGCTGTTGACTCGTTGGATACTCTATGACTTTACGTATGCAGCAAAAGCTAAGGTCTCATTTGGTGTATGCCAAAGCTGATCTGAGTCTTCGCTTGGTGTACACACACCACTTTAAATGTGGTTCATTGTTTTTTTAATGTATTGTCCGCAGTGTACATATAATTAGATATAGAGCAATGGATTATGGAGTGTATTAAGCGCGAGAACTATGATCTCTTGGCATAAAGCCCGGAGTATCAGTTTTATAAGCACTGCTGTTATGACTCAGCCAATGCATGAGATTTCCAACAATGTGGTATGTGCGACCAGCAAAGCCTCAGATCAACCTGCGCATATGCGCAGTCTGATCAGAGCCTTTGCTGGTTGCTTGAATATTCTACGAGTGTTAAGCAACTGACTGAACATCATTTGGAGTTTGTAAGCTTAAAAGGAGGCTGCACATGCGCGTCTGAGTCTACATTTGTCAAAATGCCACATTGTTGGAAATCACATGTCACGGCTCATTAATGATAAATTGGTCTTACAGAGTACTTACCCAACATTAAAGTGTCCTTTGAAAAAGGACGAAATTTTGTATTTTGTAAGCTATGGTTTGTTTTACCATATACCCGTGTTTATTGTATCTGCTTAGGAATTTTACCCGTGGAAGGTTGCACCATACCAAATGATAGTGCCCAAGTTAAAATCGATCTTAATCGATTTTTACAAAAGTGTATGCTTGCTTGTCAAATCCACACTTGCATTAATCCCTAAAGACCTGACAAATCACAGAACCGCTATATGTTTTGCGTTATGTAACTATTTTACAGACCCACAAACCGGAATTTTCCATTGTCATGCATAAAAATCAAGATTCCAAAGACTAATTCTGTAATTTGGTGACTCTATGAAGCAAGATTGTGAGAAAACAGGAAAAGCAATATACTTATTTGAAAAAATCAGCTCTCAATAAGAGGAAATAGATACTTGCATTTATTTCCCGCCAAGTAGCGGATAAGGACAGATCTTATCGGCTGTTGTTCCCGCCTATTCATACCCGCGTTAGTAATGGTGTGCCCCAAGTATGCCACAATGTGCAAATGCATGCTGGTGCAAAAAGAAAGCTATTGTATAGTTTGTGCGTATGTATGGAAGAAAATAGCTGTACTTCTGTAGAACTGTTTACAACCCCAGTCGTTCCATCAACGTTGATGCGACGGTTGTATTTTCGTAATTATGTGGTATTGACGTTGATAAGACATGGCTCGCTTGGTGGAGTAGGAACCAGGTCCCGAGGTTATAATTTTTTTAACGCTCAACTCAACTGAGCACGAAATTTCAAATGTAAATAAAAATGCTCATAAAAACTAAAATACCGACAAATGAATTATGAGCAGGATAAATTTGGTGCTCAGCTGAGTTGAGCATGAAAAAAGTTGTGTAACCTCTGGGCCAGGCTCTTGGTGGAGAAAGAACCAGGTTTATCACTATTTGCTTACAATCAAGATTTGAGCAAAAATACATTATGTATATATTAACCCTAATATTTGAAATGATCACGTCCATGTATTCGGCTGTATGGGTAAAGGGTATATACGGTAACGTGTGAATTCGAACATTGCCAAGAGCGTGTACTGACTGGCCCGATATCTCTGACATGCACCATTTAACATGAAACGTTGGCAGGTCAAACGTGAACTGTGTCCTTTTATTGCGCACAGCGCTTGAAATGATTCCGGCTTCCATTGCTATCATGGTCTTTGATGCTTGTCAAATGTTTCGGTGGACGCTTGTATACGGCGTGCCCGTGGTCCATAGTAATCGCGGTGTGGCGTCCCCAGGAATTGCTGAGAATTGAGTATTCGAAGTTGCCTAATTGATCTTTTCTCAAGACAACATATCTTAATAACCCTTGTCCTAATGATCCCCGATATATTCCATTTTGAAAACACTGTAGATCCAGATCAGATGGCTTCTCACGAAGCCATCTGATCAGGATCCACAGTGTTTTCAATCACACCATTAAATTACGGTATTAAACTGAACTGGCTGAAATGCATAATTATTTACTCAGCAGGACTACGGTAAACAACTGATTTTATTCTGAATATTTTATGTGTAACTAAGGCGGTAACTAACACACATAAAAGACATCCACCCTGTGAGGGTTATCATATAACAAGTCTATCATTGCAGATATGCGAACGGGCCTCTTTTCAACGCCCATGCGTAGCAAAACACTTAAAAGCTGGACAATACTAAATTGGCGTTTCACTGGCGGGCCTATGCTGGTCCGAGATAGCATGCTGGTAGGGTGCTGAGTCAGTGCAATATAAAGCCAGTTATACTAACGGTCCGACTTCCTTTACTTCCATGCTTTATGTATGCTAGAAGCGAAAACTCTGGCGAGTCGGCGCATTTACACAGGCTCGCATGAGCCATCGTTGCTCCACAATGCTATCAGTCTGCTGGTTATTTTATGTTTTAAAACACCGCTAGCTCATGGCATATATTTAACGTTACCTACCATTGACGCTCTCCATAAATCATTTCAAATCTATTTTTTATTCAGATTAGTCAATACCATTTCCAATACATCAATGAAACTACGTATTTTAACACGTTTTTGTATTGAATATTTTCTTGTTTCATTATTTTCTTGTTTTACCCATTGTGGACTGAAAACCCCTAAACAAATACTTTGGTAAGCAGTGAAGACCCAGAAAAAAATGCCGCATGCGCATTCATCAGACTCTGCACTGTTTGTTAAGACAAAACCGATCTTCAGAGAAAGAAATGTAATATGTTTTGGAAATTATAACCTGTGGCCCCTCAATATAAACAATGGCCCAGCCTGACTTCATTGCTTGTACTTTTATGGAAATTCCATTGGTCTGAAAAGGGTTAGGGGAGACCGGGGCTGGTTGATGCAGGGGCAGGTTGATGCAGTGGGAATAAAATGATGATTGGGCTATGTACGACTTCAGAAATGACGAAATTAAGTTGCCCTTCACTGCCGCCACCTTCTCCGGAAATTTTGCGGGTTTTAAATCATTAATACAATTTTGGTGAAGAAAATTCGTTTTAAGAGCATGTTAGTAAATTTTTAGGTATATTACAGTTTTTCGTTTAGCGCACATTTGTTTCTGGCTGACAATGTTTCATGTATGCATAATGGTAGAGAAATTCTTCATGTTCAAAGTCACACGCTCCTTTAAAGGAAAACATAGTTTATTAGTTGTCTAACTTCTATTATGTCACGTGGGGTATAGCTGGGGCAGGTTGATGCCTTAAACATGGGGCAAGTTGATGCAGTGCATCAACCTGCCCCGTTGTGGTTCTAGTCAAAGATATACAGAGGATATATTCATTTTGTTGAATATGGCTTTTATCTCATAGAGTGAAGTGGAAAATATTTATATGTCATGTGAAAATATAAAATATGCATTAAATTACATCCATATTTTTTCTGTATTTCACTACTGTGTATCTCTGAGAGCATAGATTGGTTGCCCACGTTGGTAGTTGGTGGAAATGTGGGCGTCGGCATACCAACGTTGGACCACCATCGAACCAACGCAACAATGTCAACTATTTCTCTCAACAACAATGTATTATTGCAAACTTCTCTGTATCTATAGCCTGACTGATGTATTTTACTATTAGACAGATGTAAAAAGAAGTTTATGGTTTCAGAGCTCATTACATTGGGCCAACATCTTATTGGCGTTGGAGAGGAAATACATTAAGGTGCAAACTTATGTAACTGAATCATTAAGAGCAATTCTCTGTAACCACCAAAAAATCTAAATAGGGGTCCGGCACGCATAGTCTCAGATTAACTTGATTTTTTTTGTATGTCGTACATATAACCCAAAACCACCAAAAATAAAGTAATTTTTTACTTGTTACCCTTGGTTGCTATGGAAACCATGATTGTTCATTTTGGGCAAATTTCGTAGATTCTGTATTTTGAAATAATGAAAAAACACTAATTTGAAAGTATTTGCAGTCATTCAATAAACATTCTGTAACCATATGGTTTCGACCAAACTACAATATTGTATCAACTCTAACTCTTGATATATGTAGTTTGGTTGTATCATGCACATGCTGGTTGCAGTAGGGTCCTAAAATATACCAAAATTGGCAAAATTCCAAAATGTGAAAAAATGGTTTTTTGGCAATTTTTAGGGATATTTTTCAAAAAAACGCAGCAACACTGATATTCAACTGCATTAGATTCTGAAAACCCAACCTTAGGTCATAGAATATTTGCAATAAAATCTATGGGAGTATTTGAAGTTTTTTTGGTAATTCTGGTTAAATTGGACCAACAAATTGATTTCTCTAAATAAAGCTGTTTTGTACATGTGACTTAACTGAGATGATTTTGGCAATATAAGACAATGAAAATTGTGTTATGTGTTACAAAACTATTTCATTTCATAAGAAGTTATTCATTCTATCATTAATCATCAGTTACTGCCTGGAAATATGCGAAAAATGTCTTTTTGTCCTAATTATCATACAGTACCAGTTTTTGGAATTTTGGATAATGTGCATTTTTAGGCCAAATTAAGATAAGATAACCATTGGTTTTAGTAGGGATTTACTTTATCATGTCAGAATTCATCAGTAAAATAGAAATTGCTGTAAAATTTTAAGAAAATAGCAATAATTGTACAAATAATCAGACGGTACCAAATAACGGAAAATTGAATTTTTAAGCAGCTTTATGCGGAATGAAGTTATTTAGAAAGATAAGTTTGTGTTCAAATGATTTATTCTATCAGATCTCATCATAACACCCGCTTAAATTCATGCGTTGTAGTAGAAGCCTGATCTTTTTCATTCAGCAGGTCTAAAAAAATACAATGTATTTTCAATTGTCAGAAGGGATGGTGATTCTTTCACACAGGTGAATGGTTGTTACATATGGTGGGGGTGGGACTTACTTTGTTTGGAAAGAGTACCTTTCTGTAAATGAGACTGATCAGAGCAACTAAGCCTTTGATTAAACTAAAACATAGGGGCCTACTCACCAGCTATTCTAGTCTTTTCTGGTTATTATTACATGCACCATATTTCTAGCAGTCAGGCAAGGTTCCCAGAGCCATTACCCGGAGCAGAAACACACATACAGCCCTTTTTCAAATTGCAGATTATTTAATTTGAAAGTATTTTGTTTTAAAAAGAAAAGAGTTAACTCACAATTGGCAGTAAACTGGTATTTCCATAAGAAAACCGATCAAATGTAGATGCTTTTCTAAAAATCAAAACTTGTAAAGTGTAAAAATCGGTTTGACGGATATTATCTGTTTAAAACTGATCCTCAGCAAGTAGAAACTTTGATTTAACAATCAAATATTTCAACTTATGGCCATCATCGGAACAAGAACACATATGAGAAGAGATATCAACTTGTAAAAGTCTTGTTTCTTTCTCAACGTATTTGTAACTTACATGGCTAAATGCCCCTTTATTTGAAGAGCTTCAAAGGGGAAGTAATTTTGACTGATGTGTTGTTGCTAGGCTATCCCTCCCTTTAAGGTCTCCAGGGTGTCTCCGGTGTCATTCAATGCCGTTTTTATGCTTTTACACCAGTCTTTACTGCAGATTAACCGTAATCATGCATAAAATAGCTTAATTTACCCACAAATGATAAAGTTAAGGCATAAAATGCATACCTCTGAGAGCAATAATTTAGGACAAAATTAAAACTCTGATTTCTTTGCAGTATTAAAAGTTCCCATGAATTTTATTTCACAATTTAACTTTTCAAAGTGTCCTTTTTCTAATAATATATGCAGTAACACACAGTACTGCTGCAATTTTGAATAGTTTGTTATCAAATTTGACCCCCAAACTCGTTTTTTTCATCAAAAATCCAAATATTTTTGGAAATAAAATATATCTAAGATGCTCCAATCTCTAAACTTTTTTTAAAATCACAAAGCTTAATCTATCTACTTTGAAACATAAACATAAAATTACTGATAACTTTTAGCTTAATTCAATGAATAAGGAAAACAAAATGAGGGTATGCATTTTCATGAAAGTGCCATTTTTCGGAACTTCTCTGTCTGTTACCATGGAAACGGTTGCACTTTTTGAAAAACTAAACAAAGTTTATTATTAAAGTTGATGCATCTCTACTTGAATATAACGTTTTTATCAAAATCCCTGACTATGCGTGGCCAAAATATTTTGGTGGTTACAGAGAATTGCTCTTAAGTTCCATTCAACTTTATAATTGTTATAATAATTTTAAAAATGTAGTTGACGAATTGGACCAGTAGTATTTGATTATAGTTTGACATGCTGGATTGGAGCGTGGGTTTAACTTGGTGTGGGATGCCCAACGCTTTACCAACATTAAAATTCAAAATTGCATAAGAATTGCCTAAAATGGCGCTTACGTATGTTACAAAGTTCTGTGACTCTGATGAAGAGTGTGATTTCTTTTAAATGAAAACACAAACTATATGAGTGAGGCAAATAAAATCCTGCAATTGTCATTTTGCGCCAATGGAAGAGTCTTTGCCTAGTCTTTTATGTGAATCTCTGGAAATCTAATGATTGGCCTTTCGTGTGGCCAGCAACGACACTGACCTGACGGTGCTTCGCAGACGCACATGTTGTTTTGATTCTTCCTAGGACGCATATGTAAATTGTTCGAATGGCTAGGCCCTGGGTCATATTAGCCGCGTCAGGAGAAAAGAGCTATGTGCAATAAAGAGGCTATTTTGGGCCCCTCTGGAGCCAAAAACTGCAAGTTCAAGGTGGCCAATCACGTGGTCTGCCTGATTGGGTTCACGGACTTTACGAACCAGTAATCGGACATCACAGGTAAGGAAAATCATTCATAAATTACGTTCTACTATGTCAATTTTCATGCGGTAAAGTGAAAAAAAACCCTCATATTTTTCTGCACAAGACTGTTAAAGTTTCTGCAGTGTTTAAGATTACCTCGAATAACTGAAGTGTGTACCCAATCGCGGAGAATTTTCCATTTTTTCTTCAGTTGTTCGAGGTAACCTGGGAAACTACAGCAATCCCAGGAGAAACTTTGACACAAGCTTGTGCCAAAAAAAAATATGAGTTTTTTTTTGCACTTTACCGCATGAAATTTAAGTAAGTATTACGAAAGTTATGAACGATTTTTCTGGTTCATGAAATTCGAGAACCCAACCATGCTGATCACGTGATTGGCCGAACCCAATCATGCTGATCTCGTGATTGGCCACCTCGAAGTTGATTCTGATGTATTATGATTGGTTTATTAGAAGAATAACCCAAGTTTAAAATTCTGGCATTTATTTAACTTTTACCGTTGCTATGGTAACAAAAATGGCCGACAAAATAGGCTTAAAGTAGAAAAATGCCATTTTGGACCAAATTAAGGCTTTTTAAGAATAATTTATCAGCAAAGCTATATTTAAAAAAAATGTTTTTTTTTTCTATATTGTAAGGCGTGATAGTTCTCATAATCCGTTAAAATATTTATTTTGGTATTGGCTTGTGCTCTACGCTAATTTCTCTGTCAAATATCTCAAATTTGCTCTAAAATGGCCACTTTCCTATTTTCAGCCTAATTTGGCGCGGCCATTTTTGTTACCAAAGCAACGGTGAAAGTCAGAGTAAATCTAGACGTTTATACTTGGGCTATTGTTCCAATCAACTAATAAGAAAAAAATGGTGAAAAAACAATTTTTATATTTTAGCCTCATAGGGGAGCCAAACTAGCCCCTTAATGTACGTAGCTCTTTCGACCAGGTCCTTCATTCACCGACCTTACAGCCACAGTAGACAGCTAGAGGCTGGACACTATTAGGGATTACGGATGTAGAGGTGTTGTACAATCTAAAAAGTAGGAAAATGTGCTAATCTCCACAGTTACTTCGCTTTCCTTTTGTACATGCAGTCAGGTTTTCTCCTGTGACGTTTAATAGCATTCCATATAGCAATGATATGAAATGTTCCAGTTTAAAATGTTTTAATTTTTAATCAAAGTTTCAAAATTGAAAGTATACGAGTTTAGTCATTTTATCCCTACAATTGTTCATGCAAATTCCACTTTCAGATATCTTTTGCTATCTATACTCAACTACAAAAGAAACCCATCCGTCACTTCTCGGGGCAATTATGAAAATCAGAATTAAGAAATAAAATTATATTTATACCATATTCTGTAGCAATCAGTTCTCCATTCCATTGAATAATGTAACAGTTTAACTTAAATCTGTTCATGCTATTCGCCAGTGTTTAGACAAGGGGTCATTTTCAAAAATGACAAGTTTTTCACTTAAGAATGAATATCTCTTTCTCGTTTGAATCAGTTCACTTCAGTTAAATTCGTTAAAAACAGACATGACCCTCCCCTGCAGCAATAACTGCCTCATAACAAGGTCGAACCAAAAGCATCTGACGCCGCACAACGTTCTAGAGAATCCACGCCCATTCTTACTGGAGAGCAACCTGAAGCTGTCAAAGATTCTGTGGTTGCACTGAACGATCCCGGATGCATCTCTAGAGTACATCCCACAGCTGCTCTATCGTATTAAGATCCCAGCTTACTAAACTTACGCGATGTGTTTTGGCTTCTGCACACACTTGATTGTCTCGTCAGAGAGGGACATACCTGTTATTGGAAGAAGTGAACTGATTAAGACTCTAAGAACTAATTGTCTGAAACATGTCATTTTTAGAAATGACCCCTTGCCTATACACTGGCGTACAACACGAACGCGTTTAAGTAAAACTGTTACATTATTCAATAATTTGATACATAATTGATTGTTAAAGAATATGGTATAAAATATATTTTGATTTCTTAATTATTTTACCATAATTGCCCTAAAAAGTGACTGATGGGTTTCTTTTGTAGTTGAGTATATATAGACAAATCAAATGGCTTAAATTATGTTCGATATAATCATCTAACTACATAAAAACAAATAAAGTCCTGTTTGCCTAAAGAAATGGTATATCTACTGTACAATCAGTTCCGTGGACAAGTGAAAAATGCATCAACTTGCCCCAAGCGTTGCATCAACTTGCCCCACTACTAGGGCAGGTTGATGCACTCGACCTGTCAGCGAAATCCGTTTAAACGGACGAAAAATATAACGAAACTTAAGGATTTTTTTTCTGTTTTGAATAGAGGAAAGATAGAGCTTTAAGCACATACAAAAATGATCATATGTGGTCGTTCCGTTCACGAGATATCCCAAAAAGACTAAAAAATGCATCAACCAGCCCCGGTCTCCCCTAAATGAGAGACCCCGCGATCCCTTTCTCCAGGAATATCGTTAGAGCGCAGTGGCTCAGTGGTAGAGTGCTTGATTCGAGATCGAGGGGTTACGGGTACGAGCCTCACCGGCGTTTTGTCTGTTAGCAAGATTTTTTATCCTGAACATTTTAGGTAGGGTAAAAAAGATATAATTGTATGCATTTTGAAAGGCATTTCGCCTTAATAATATTTTTTTCAGAAAACCTGAAAAAAATCTAGGTTTCACCAGGTAAGGTTAGGTTACCCTAAGCACAGATATTTTTTCTTATTTAGCCTAATATATAAGAGGACTTTGAAAACACATCACCATATTTTTGCACTTTTCTTGCAAACCGTATGTATACATGCGATTGAAAAGTTACTCGCATATTTAATGCGGCATGAATTAGTCGTTAATTTGACTGTACTATCACGCGACGCTGCTGATGACGTCACATGGGTACATACCGCATCCAGCACCTTTCTGCACATTCAGTTGAAGCTTTTTAATTATTTTTGTGTTTAAACTGTGGCGTGTATGATACTATATCAGCAACAGAGTTTAACGGCTTGATTCTAATTAAAAGTAATTGATAACTTCAATATTTTGAAAATAAGCGTCAAATTTGAGCATCAATTTACAGCTCCTTTTTAGAAACATCTCTATAAGTTACCTTTATGCACGCTTTCATTACTGATATGTGACCCGTCACGCAAAAAGGTACGAGTTGGGTGGACGACGTCATTGCGAGAAAATACGTCTTAAAGTTAACGTCGCGTCGCGCAAAAATAGCACACCTACGCGTGTTTCAAAGAGAAGTTTACCTTATTATAAAACCGGATCAAAAGCGTTTTTCATGTTGAGGTTTTCTGCCGCCATACTGCCAAACATTTTGTTCGATATTAAATGTCTTTGCCTTTTCAATGTTCGTAAGTGAAAGTTGGGTCGAGAAGCGTCCACGCAGTTCAGTTTATGATTAGATCTATTTCTCATCTGGTTTACGTGGTTTAGGCTTACTATATTGTATTGTATTGTACTTATTTAAGGGCAGTTGCGGGTAATACTTCCCATATTAAAATCTTTTTAATTCTTTGCATACAGTTTGTTTTATGTATTGACTGTCAATTTATGAAATAAAAAAGATATGTCACCACTTTCGATTTTTCATAATCTCACGTGGAAGTTTTCAGCATTTTGCAATTTTTCTGGAAAAAAAATCCGACGTCATTAATATTAAGTTAAAATAGTTGTAATCGTCATCCAGCTTCTTTATTTTAATTTCAATTATTACTCACGACATCAAGCTTCAGTTTAGGAAAAGTGAAAATTTATTTGTTTTCCCAAGCTGTAGCAAGATTTAAGTTTATCTGATGACGTAGTGATGATATCATCGGGCAAAAACGCATGTTTGCTACAGTTTTTCTTTAACGAATAGTTAAATGTATTATGAGTACAGCAGAAGCATGAAAGGTGTTTTGTGAAAAATTTGAAATGGCTTTTGGGAACTTAAAGAAAATTAAAATAAACATGTGAAAAAAAAATTCATGATTATGCCATGTGATTTGAAATAATTATAAGCCAACTCTTTAAAATTTCTGCAATGGTGTAGGGGCTACGATACCTGACTCTCACGCGAACGGCCCAAGTTCGATTCCGAGCGTCGGTATTCCAACTTAACTTTTGCTTCTTTTTCGGCTTTTTAATATACTTTTTTTTTTGCTCTAGACAAAATAATATTGACAGAGCAATAGTATCTGCATCTTGAAACGTGAAACAGTCTCGAAGAGCTTCGCATATGCATTTATACATGTACCAGCGACGATCTGGCCCGCAAAACTTTGCCTGGACAGACATGGAACCTTCCAAACTGTTAACCGGTCGGTTTTGCAGCTCCGTGCGGAGGCGCCATTCAACTCATCGTATGTAAACCTTTGTTCATTCTTGTTAGTTAAAGTGTACAACGGAACACCGATGGGGATACACCATCTCCACAAGTCCTATTTACCGGCTGTTAAGTTTTGAATGACAACTTGCACTTGTTAGGTTGAACACGGTAATTATATATTTTTAAGCATCATAAAAAAACTCCATAACATATTGCCAAGTTCAAATAAATAAATACAGGAAGAGGCTGACATGGTACGTTTGCTTGTAAGTTTCTACACACCAAATAGCTGAACGGCTGCTTCGTGGTTGTGTACAACTGTTGCGAAAACGATGTCCATAAAGCATGACTTGTTAGGCATGCAGAGGGATGGTCCTCTCCAGGGGAGAATAAAGTGTTTTAAAAAAAGAGGGGGGTGAATTACATGGAATTGGAAATATTTACAGGATAGGACC
The DNA here is from genome assembly GCA_964019695.1 of Loripinus fragilis. NCBI lineage: Eukaryota > Metazoa > Mollusca > Bivalvia > Lucinida > Lucinidae > Loripinus > Loripinus fragilis. The sequence goes on along the minus strand of OZ026514.1, from coordinate 108,814,849 downwards.
ATAGCTACTACATTTGCCAAAGCTTTGCAAATCTCTTCTGGTTGAACCACGGCACCAAAAGGAAATGAACACGCAATTTTAACTGAAAGACACTTGTTAAATTGACACTCCTTATATGCCCAGTGTGTGTTTAAATTTACTGGGAATATTGTAGGCACTTTCGTAAAGCATATGCAAATTAACAACGAAGCATCTTTTCTCGATGTTTAACATGTGTTCACAAAAGAAATTGGAGCTATGACTTTTTATTTTAGGATATCCTTAGTGTACGTGCAAAAAGAAAATGCCGCCATAGTGACAAAATGTCTTAGAATTCAGCATGCGCCCTCCAACTTGAGGAATTGTGCAAGCTATTCAAAATTGCATGATGGTTGCGCTTCTTTATGTACTGAGTATATACGCAATACAAAATCAACATTACACAATGCATGCATGTTCCAAGACGTCAAGAGCATTTAAAGTACAGTCACGGGACATAATTATTCGCCGCTTTGTGACGTCGCCGTTTAAAACAGTGCACTTCAAGATTTTTTGAAAAAAAATATTATGACTAAGTGAATGGGTGCTTTTTTACAAAACTTACACGGATGAAAAGCAAATAGAAAATAGCAATATACAATTAAATATTAAAATAATTATGCTTTTGGTTCTCAAGGAGAACGCGTTTAAAGTGGGCGTAAATTTTCAAATATCACGATTCCCATTGACGCGGACGTTAACGTCACCGAAAAAATGAAATTTTAATTTGTCTTTGTGTTTAAATGACTACCATGCAAAAAAAAATAGACACCAGGAAGCTACAATAAATATGTTTATTGCGTAAATCAATATGCTTTCATTTAGTACTTTTTTCATGATTGAAGCTTCTATAGTTTTGCAATAATAATTTTTACAAAAAATCTGGAATTACACTAATTTAAACGGCGACGTCACAAGTAGGCGAATACTTATGTCCCGTGACTGTACATGCAAAGTATAAACCGTATAGGTGAAGGTTTTTTTATAAACACTTATCACATGCTTATAGCATTCAAGTTCAACCATGTGTTTAAGTGCAAAACATAATAGAGTGACAAAATAAATTTGAGTATCATATTAAAATCCCATGCACATACCAACAATCAATATCATGAGACATTGGTAGCAGTCGATGGTCACGACCAAAAAAAGTGACTGAAATCAATGTGACTGAATATTGTATATAAACCACTTGCACATCTGTATGATCTGTAAGCAATGGCAAGTTTCAAACCTATCTATACACTTAAACTGTAGGAGGAGCTGCACACATATGGCACCCGAGCAGAACCACGCACCACAAACAACACACCACTAATACTATGCCCATCACTTTCTCTGAAAGTCGGGCGACAATAAACAATATACTAGCAGAAAGCTGGTGGTAATAGCATAACAAAGTATACATATTCTAATATTTGCTAAATTCAACTGATAATGTAGTAAATGTATACACATGTTTGAGAAAATAAAATTTTCTTTTACGTCAAGGCTCTGCGACGTTCCCGTTGACGTCAACGAAAATCCAGTTTTTCAGTATTTTGCAGTTTTACTATAATTATCATTTTTCATGAAGTAAGAGACCTTGGCTAATGAATAAATTTTGTTTATTGCGCTTTTCAATTTCCTTTCCAATGGTATCCTTTTTATCAAGTTTGGTGCATTGAAAGCGAGGAAAATAATTTTTAAACAACATATGAAATATGTCAGTGTGAAGTTTGTTTTTTTTTAAAGTTGACTAATGACTAAGTTTTGACACTATAGCGTAGTTGAAGGCTAGAAAAAATATCTGGTGCGAAATTTGAAGAAGAAATAGAGGAGGAAGAATGAGAGGAATAATAAATAGAAAAATGGAAAAGAAAATTAATTACAACAAATACATTGTAACGTCCTTTTGCAATATTTTATAACGTGTGTTAATCTGCTGGATTTTGTGATGTACATGTAACGTTACAATAACGTCAATAGATAGTTTGTGACGCTTCAGGGTGGTACCCATCTTCTTTGGACATTTTGAGACACAAAATGATCAAGAACCCACCAACATGTTAATATTTCTTGATTCGTCATAAAATTCTCTATTCAAAAAGCGGAAAAAGTCAATTTCACTATATGACACCCAACTCGTCCCTTTTCGCGTGACGGGTCACATATTGACTACATGTACATACACCGACAAGCATGTGGGGAAGACTTTTTGATGTAAATCGTTGCAGGAGATATGCTGCCATGTGATCGAGAATGTCTTAATAATTTACGTTAACGTCACTTGCACAATACAAAAGACACGTGATACAAGCGTTATTTGTGCATAATCTGTCATTTGTGTGTATTAGCCTCTTCCAACAAAACCGGACGTAAAAAATATTTTCTTTTTTAAAGGAGGGCTTGCCTAGTCTAAAAACAGCATATGTACCTTGTATGTTGGGAACACCTCCAAATTTGGTTACTTTTACACTGCACTAAAACCACGTCATAGACGAACATCAACAACAGTTATTGAGTCGGTCGGTAAAATACTCTTCTGGCAAAAGAAACACACACAAACGGTTATCTAAAGCGGCACCTAGCGCCTTACACTGAAGGGCTTTAAAAACGCAAAAAATGAAATTAATAAAATTTACTTATTTTAATGTATCAATTTTTTGAATTTCTGCAACAATGAACATCAACTTGTCAGCAAAACATGTTTTTAATTTCATGCAAAAATAATAAATAATATTAGAACAATGTTTATCGAATAGCAATACCCTTGGTTCTAAAGTTGCAATTTGAAATTTGTCTAGAAATCAGACGCGATTTAAAGTAATTGTATTAAAATATTTTTATTAAAAATTTGGATACAAATTGCCCTCGAAGCCCTATTATTTATCTGAAACTGACGATAGCCAGCCAGAACGCATATCATCGATGCAAATATCGTTGATACACTCGATGTAAGTTGCCGTCTTAACGTCGGGCCGTCATTTTTGGTTAACCAGACCTGCGTCGATATTTAAGTGTCCTTGTAGCCTGATAACAATCCCTTAGGCGCTGTATAGTTGATAGCCTTTCCCAAAGGCCTAGAATTTTTCAAATAGTCATTTCTTTTTTTCCATATAAACATATTCCTACTTTGTTGCTAGTCAATAGGCTGGTGCTAAGTTCTGATAATCATACAACTTCACTGAAGACAATTACATTTATAGACTAGCCATGAACATAACCATTTGGAAAAGAAAAAAAATATTATTACAATATTTTACGTGTATTAATGACCACTTTTATTATCAGACTGGTAGCTATTCTAGTTGACTGATGGCATCATAATGGCCCACTTCGAATCAAACTTAAGTTCCTACTATAGTAACTAAAGTTCGATTCGAACATCGATAGTCGCTACTTTAGTGACGTCACGAACCTACTAAAGATCAAAGGTGGGTCAGAGCACCGTTACTCTAGTAGCTTGTCTGGTTCCCTCCTCTAGACCTATCTAGCAAGATGGGTTCAAGATCTATCATTAGCCTCAAAAAAATATTTTACAAAATTAATCCTTGATGTACTCTATTTGCGGTCCTTCTTATTCGCAATTGTCAATTAGAGTAGGCTGTGCAGTTTATGCACACCCTTTTGTCTACTATGAAGAATTGAGGTAGGGCATACAGGGCTATTCACTTTGTTTACTTGACAACTAATTAAAAGGTTGCAACTGTAGCCGTTCGGGTGTAAACGTGCGCACGCATCTATTACGTAAGAACTTTAGTAGGAACTTTAGTTCGATTCGAGGTGGGCCAATATCATTCCAATTGCGCTGACAATCTGGCATGATTAATAAAGTTATAAAGCTAAAGCTACAGTGTTATAAAAATATTTTTGCACAAGCTACATGTCAAAGAGACCCAGAAACTTATGCGACATGCCATGATTCCAAAAAATATCCTCACACCAAATTTGGGTTTCTTACCTAAAATTATATACAGATATGCTCTGGCCTCGACCTTGCTAGAACTGAAACCAGAGGTCAAGGTCACAGTGACCTGGAAACAGTTGGTGACCCGCCAGGGCCCAAGATGTATCTACATACCAAATATGGAACTGCTACCATAAATAATATAGGCGATCTGCTGTGGGTGCATTTTTTTCAAAACCTGACACCTGAGATCAAGGTCACAGTGACTGAAAACAGTGAGCGACATTCAATGACCCCAACATATATCCACAAATTGAATTTGGGGGTTAATATGTCATATAATATGAGACATGCTCTTAACACTATGTTTTGCTTGCTGTCAGTGAATTGTCTTGTCAGTGAATTGTTTTGATCCCATACACACGACCGTTATGCTAACAGTATGTTATATGAATAGACAACCAGGTAGAGGGTATCACTATTACGAAACAAATGCTTGTGGCGAGAGCGCCGCAAGCAAAAATCGAAACTTTGAAAGGCTCAAGATCAAGACTAAAGTAACCAGGATGGGTGGGGTATGTCAGAATCTTTAAAGGGGTGTTTTGTTAGTTTGTTTTGTAGCTTTACGTCCAAAATTAATAGCTATGATCATGGCGGGGCGGTCAGTTCACCTAACCACACTTTTTCCACGGTAAGATTGAACAAGCAGTTAACCAGTACTTCGTGCGCATACTTTCGCTTGAACTAGCAGTTAACCAGTACTTCGTGCACATACTTTCGCTTGTAACTGACAAAAACCCTTCTTGAATGATTCATGGGAAGGGAGGAGAATGACCGTAGAAATTATTTCATGACCAGACACGAAAGTATGGGGCCCGACCGGGATTGAACTCGCGACCCCTGGATCTGCAGTCAGACTCGCATCTGTTGCCAGACACGTTACCGCTTGCGCATGTGGCCCGGTCTTTAAAGGGGTGTAAATTTGAGCAAACCGAACTGTCAATTCATTTCGAATCGTTTAATGATGAATGTGCAATCGTGAAAGAAGCCCAGGACGCAAATCTGTTGAATCAAGAATCAAAACTAACGCGTGCTAACTTGCAGCTAGCTTGGTGTCCTTCAAAATCGACCACCCCTGTCTTAAACGGATACTTTTTCAATATCTCAAAGTAAATTTACAACCATAATTTTCTAGGACACGCTACAAGCTGGTCAGACTATGATATGCAATAACAATTATCTCGCTGGCATTCCCAGGGTTTGTGAAATAAAGGATTTAATCTGGGGGATGCGTTTTCAAAGTCCTTAAGTATATAAACTTGAGACTTAAAGACCACTCAGCTTTAATTAAATATATATTTAAATATCTTCATGAATTCAAGTTATCATAAAAGTTACTAAAAAGTTGAAGTTTACTATCAGAAGACCGCCTTATTTTTTCTGTTTAGTCCTGCAAAAATATTCAATGAAATGATCTTTAATATATATCTTTCTACAGTTACTGTGTATATTCAATGACATTTTAGTTTGGTTCGTACGTGTGTGCAATAACTTGTCTGTATAAGGTTTCAAAATAATTTGTCAGTTCTGATTCTAGTGTTTATCATTGAACGTTTCCTATCATTTACTTTTTTCAGAACGGTTTAGGATTATTTACTGTCGTGAGTTGGCTCCCGGTATCGTTAGTTTAACAGTTGACAGGGCCCAGATAACATGTTTTGGAGGCATTGGAACAAGTAAACAAAAATAGTAAGTGAGTATGATCAGAAAATACCACAATCACAAACCGCAGACAGCCCCGTGGTACCGCGAGGAAGGGCCGCTCAACCATCACGAAACACCAGGAAGACAAATTAAGCAAAGCAACCAGCTCTACGAGGGGGGTTCAATATGTAATGAAAACCCATTCATAACTCCATCAACAAACGCCTTAGGACTTTATGCCATATGCCAAACGAAAGATCAAAGCACCGCCGTTATAATGGTGCAAGAAACATTATTTTATCTTTCCAAATTTAATAAGTTACAGACTTTTTAAAAAGCACACTAATATACACTGCATATATTTTCCTCCGAATTGAAAATACTCATTTTAACAAAGGTAGAAAGGCATGCTGTATTTTCAAAAACAAACGTTTAACACGCATGAATCACATATCCATAGTTTTCTGACTCATTTCCCCATAATCTGCCATAACGATACAAACTTTTGACTGGTACCGATTTCTCATGCAAACGGTTTTATTACGTTACCCCCTCTTATGCTGACGTCGTTTAAAGCAATGGACGTAACATTAAACTACGTACGGTTCTTGAAAATTGGAAATGTGGCTTTGTTCCAGGAAAGGTCAATTTTGATTGTATCGAAGTTTCAATACACACAGTGCATAGACAGCAGACCAGTTAAGCTGTAACCAATATCTAGGGGCAATTCATCTGAGTGGTATGTCATTTTCGTTTCCTATAATTTTATGGTCTGAAACTAGCCAGCCGGAGTATGTACATGTAAATACGTGTAACAATGTCCAAATAATGCATCAGAATGCAAACATCGATGAAACGCGGTACTTTGTCTGGTCCATTTCAGTGTAAGCAAGGGATGGCATTTTAAAAGTGATTTTCTTATTTCAAATGACGTATTTAGGGGTACTTTATGGGTGTGATTAAATGTGCAAATTTCAAAATCGGCTGTATTACTTGCAAATGAACATCAAAGCAACCTGAAAAAAATGTTACAAATGATTTTCGTATAAATTTTCGCTTTGAATTTGTTCACGCAAAAACGACGCTGTCATTGGAATGCCAGAAAATGTAGCACCAGGGAGGATTTTAACCAAATTGGTAGCCTCATTATTTCCAAGAATATAAAGCAATACCAAAACAAATTACAAGTATAAAACACCAATATGTAGGTATTTACCACACAAAGAAGCAGACTGAAAACATCCCTCGTTCATGTAGATATCTGCTTTTGAAAACATTGTTTTATTTCATATCGCAGTGTACTTCAGGACCCTATCTTGAAAGTGTCTTGTGTAAATTAGATAAGGAGCTAGCCAACTGCAATTTTACTTTTATTTAGCCAAGAAACAGACATTTTAATGAATGCAATTATGAAGTGTGTAAATATAAAACTTTGGGACATACTGGGCTGTTTTCATTACATATTGAACGCCCCTCGTATCTTCCCCATCAAGATGATTGCAATACTAGAATGGACATAAAGTAACGTACAACAAAACATAGAACAATTGCTGACTCCCACATCCCTACACCATGACAACTTTTCAATACATATCTATACTTAAGGAATCTACCAACGCATACAACAAAAGCTTAATTATGTTAAACACTGGGCTGAAAGGTATACCGGATATTGCTCCAAAATGAGCCAATATTTACAAAACGCCAAGAAAATACACACAACGAGGGTAAAGGCCCTGTCACACTACGACGTATAGCACCAACGTATGCCGACGTATGAAAAACTCAGCAAGTGCGTTGGTATACGCTGAGTACGTTAGAAATAAGTTTCAAACACGTTACTAATACGCTATAGTACGGTGGTATACGTTGACATACGGCCAAGAGGTCCAACATTTTGTGCATCCATAAAAAATGACAGCGTATGCGAACGTACTGTTTCTATACGCTAGGCATACGCTAGATGTACGCCGCAGGTAAGTTATGCATACGTTAGCAACAGCGTATGCGGACGTATGAGAAATTAAGCAAGTACGTTGGTGTACGCTGAATACGTTAAAGATAAGTTTTAAACACGTAACGAATACGCTACTGTACGCTGGTATACGTTGTCATACGGCGAAAAGATCCCAAAATTTTGTGCTTGCATAAAAAATCTTCAGCGTATGCCGACGTATTGCTTATACGTTCGGCATAAGTTAGATGTACGCAACGGGTAAGTTATGCATACGTTGAGGTACGTTAGCACCAACGTATGAAAATTCACCAAGTACGTTGGTGTACGCTGAATAAGTTAGAGGTACGTTATCAATACGTTACGAACACGCTACAGTACGTTGGTATACGTTGCCATATGACAAAATGTTGTACTGTTTTATACGTTTGACATAAGTTAGAAGTACGCTACATGTAAGTTATGCATACGTTAACGTACGTTATATGTACAATTCAGCATACGTTAGACGTTCGTTGTGCATAAGTTTTAAGGACGCTAGTGACACGCTGGGCATACGCTTTTATACGCTGATACAAGTATAAGTTATGTTACGTCGGGAATAAGTTCTGAATAAGTTACTCATAAGTTAGACATACGTTCTATGCTCGTTTCGCAAACGCTTTGCATAAGTTCAGAGAGAGGCTTCTTCTGATTTTTTTAATTAGATTTCAGCGTATGCCAGCGTACTAGATATATATTTCATACGTCGGCATACGTTGGCTAAAACGTTATAGTGTGACAGGGCCTTAAGCAAATCAGGAATTTCCTATTTAATTATGTTTTCGGTGCTTGGAAGGTGGTATTTTAGAGCCACTATACCCAAATTACGCACATTAATCACATGAATTGGTTTCAAACACAGTAAATGATGATGAAAATCACAGAATGAGCGCCGTGCTCTATCGAAAGCATATAATCCTCTCCCAAAAAAGGAATATTATTGAAACAAGCAAGCAAACTATTAAAATTCTGAATCGGCCAATCTTTTGCAATGGCATTTGAATATGAATACTGATAATTTCAGCCTCATAGGTTGAAATTTGCTCAAGATATGGCTCCGAACCAATGGCCAGTTAGTCTTCGATAAGGGTACTGGGGATTGGAAAATCTCAGTTTTAGTGTATGGGAGTATTGTTTTGTAGTGTACTGGGTATTGAATTGAAGGATAAAGCGGAAAAACGGAGTTCAGTTGATTATTAGAATACTTTATTATATGTTGATATGGGATGTTGTTCCAATTAAATACATTACTGAATCTGAACAGCATCACCCACAACTTATCACTAAAATTGTTTGGTAATTGTTGCATATATGCGTATACAGAGCAGCAGAGGCTCAGTCGATTCTGTGCAAAGGCATGAATTTTTCAGAGCCTTTGCTGCATGTAATTGCAAAGTACAAACTTGGACAAACATACAGGCGTCTTGTTTTGCTTGGTGGCTGTACATGTATTTTAAGGGATGAATTTACAAACATATAAAATGGACTTTGGCTGTTTGTGGGGCCCACCAGGGTTTACCTGTTGGATTTCTTCTGCTCCGGTATTCAATTTTATTTACTGTTGAGTCCATATCTTTGCTTTATCTTTGCTTTATCTCCTTGTTATATCTTGATTTATATGTTTTAGGAGATGATGCATTGATGAGCTAGGGGTCTTTTATGCAATGCTGAATTAAGGGTGAGGTTGGCACCGTTAAACCGGTTTAAGCCCTCCAGTAAAATATTTTACTGACCGTTCCAAGGTGGTACTTCTTTTGTGGATCTTTTATGGGTTTTTTTCTGTCTTGTGTTTGCTATGTCTTTGTGCCCGTCTGTTTATATGTGCTTTGTGGTCATCTGCTAGGAAAGGGCTGACCTCTTGGCTCTTGTTTGTGGTGTCTGACTGTGAATTTGTCACTTTCCCATTGGTATCCTGGGTCTGGTGTGGTACTTGATTGTATCGTTTCCTGATCTTTGCACCCTTACTTACTTCGATTAATGCACAGGTCGAAATTTAGGGGTCTGATCTCACTGGATGCCTGTGCTTGTACATGAATTGTTAAGAGATTGTATGTGGCGAATTCATGCATGACCCAAATAATATTTGGATCCGGACGCAAGAAAGCCTGTCTTCAGGGTATGTGATTATGTGAGACTCATCAGGCGAGCCTGTTTGGCTTCAGAGACAAGCATATTGTACTTTCCAAAGATCGAGCATCAAAGACATTGATCAGTTTGCACGCATGCGCAGGATTGTCTGCACCTTTGTTGTTTGCATCACTGACTTTCTATATTTGGTAAAGACAGTCCCTGTTAGCATGCAACAAAGTCATTTTTTTCGCGGTGGCCAATATAGCCTCTAAAAGCCTAAATGCATGTACGCAAACTAAGATGGCTCAGTGGAGCCTGCGGAAATATGCAATCTTTTCTGAGCCTTTACTGCTTGCATACGAAACATAAGCCGGACTTGGGTGAACACACAGGCCGAAATTTAGGGGTCTGATGTCACTTGATGGGTGCCCGTGTCTTTTAAAGGATGACTTTATAAATCTGATAGGTTTTGGTTTGGTTTGGTGCTTAACTTCCAAGTCAACAGCTATGGTCCTATGGGTCAGTTCACCTTATCACACTTTCATTTCCTACGCAAGCTTGACTAAGCAGTTAAACAGTACTTTGTGCACATACTTTTGCATGTAAATGACAACAGCCCTTCTTGAGTCAGCGGTAGGGAGGATATACACTGTAGGCTGTAGAAATTATTTCATGACCATTTTTCGTGAAAGTATAGGACCGGGTCCGGATTGAACTTGCCATCCATAGATCTGCATTCTGACACGTATCTGCAGTCATACATGCTACTGACTGAGCTTTACGACCCTGTCCTTTGCGATAAGTCACACAAGATGACCCAAAAAGACCTTACATGTTTGTATGTTGGCAGCAAAGGCTCAGTCCAACCTCTACAAATGTCCAATATTTTCTTAGCAGTTTCTGCTTATATAACAAAGTAGCAAATTGGGCAACTATTAAGTTGGAAGGGCGAGGTCCCAGTACTGTGGGGGACTATCATGCTTACTCAGCTGAAGATGAAATTTAAATTGTTCATAAAAACTAAAATGTTGGAAAGTAGAATTTTTCATACAAAAATGGCATTTAAAATTTATGAGCGTGAAAGATGTCATGCTTGTTTAAGTTGTGCATGAAAAATCTTTATAACCCCGGCACCTGATTGAATACACAGTTCGCTGTTTAGGCGTATAAACTCACTAGATGGTTGTGCATGCATGTCTGAAGGGCGGAATGACGCATTAAATAACAGAAGAATGCCCTTCAGAAGCAATCTAATCAATTATCATCATAATTGCACCAAGCCATTCATTTTATATTGTAGATTACATAAACAGAATATAAATGCATGATTGCGTAAAATGTGTGTTTGTTATTGTCCAATGCTAATGACCTAATATATATACGGTTAATTCCCATGTGCACCATTCCTGCATTGGGAAACGAAAAAAACTTTACTCCTCCTGTCTTTCAAACATTTTCACTCTAAAAAAATCAAAGGGAGCTTGTGTTATGAGCCGTTACATAGAATCTAAGTATATTTGACATTGGCCATCGGTTTCAAGGTTATAACAATGATCTGTAGCCTAGTTTGGTATTCTGCATACCTTAAGCACAACGCAGTGACGCTGATGAGGCTCTAACCTGCACCCCCTCCGGGTGGGTATATTCAGACCACGACACTATTCCATCCTATTATAGCTACCATTGTTTGGTTCATAATCTCCATCAACTGGTTCTCAAATCCATTAGCTATAATCAGGTAAACGGGATAATGCGTACAACATGTCCCGTACAGCAGCAGCTTTAGTCGTAGTGGCCCTTGTTTTTTATTTGAGTACAGCTCTTCAAAGCAGTCGCTATATTCAGACGAATACACTAGCTTTTTAAGGACGAATATACCTAACCAGGAAGCTGTATTCGAAGATAGCAATACTAGAAATGACAAGACCATGTATCGACATTGCAGCATTACCAAGCAAGGATAGCTATATTCGGTTTATGCCACCATCCCACTGTCGTGCGATCCGTTAAAAACGCCACCATTGTCCATTCGTAGCTGATAGAGATATTTCTTTGAAATTTTAGGTTTTAATACGAAGTGATGTGGGTAGGTATGTTCTGATACGATTTGTTATGCTTGCGACATGATCACAATTGCTCAATTTCTGATGATACGATCTGCCACGATCTGGTCTCTCATTCAGATGCGATAAGATTCAATTAGACAGGATTGTCCCAATCAAGTCCATGATGGGTGCAGACCTTGTACGACCATCACGTTCCCGTTTTGGGATGATGTAGCACGGGCATATACTTTCTGATGCGTTCATAACCAACCTATATGCTCTGTTGTGACAGGATACGATTGTGGTCTAGATATATTTCACTATCCCAATCCAGGATACACATGATTTGAGCTACGATTGGACCCGATGGGTATATATACAGCCCGACTGACTATCAACTTCATTGTGTCTTTCAAGATCTCCTACATAAGTAACAGTTCAACCCATAACCCTTGATAATAGCAGAAGTTCAGTGTTATAGCATTACATTTTCAGTAAATACTCATGCTTGTTTCATCGCTAGAAGCAGCAGCGAGACTAGCTACAAACCCAGTCACAAAGAGCCGAGAGAGCTGCCGTCAGGCAGTTTCAGGTGACATCATTGATATCTTCAGACCCCCTTTGTCACTCAATAATTACGAGCTTAAAGGGGACAGCTCTATCGAAAGCAAATGAATCTGAAATTAAGACCTAGTTAAACCACGCAATTTGCAAAAATCAAATCAGAATTGAATAAAAAATAAAATGGTTACAGATGTATGTATAATATAGAACTAACAGCTATTGAGGGCAACCAATTTTACGCTGAGTGACCTTACACAGTCCTACAAATATGCACAAACAGAATATCTAGTTTCTTGTTGCTCATTTTACCTTTGTTTGCATTTTTATTGATTATACTGTTGAGAATAGTTGAATTTGACAAATAATCTGAACAATTAGCGATGAGATTTTTTTTAAATTTACAGGAAATAAATTAAATATTCAAAAGTGCTGGGCCCGGAATTACAATGCCTCCTTAAAGTTAAGGAAGACTTAAGTTATGTATTGATATTTTAACATGTTATATTAGATGCTAAATAAATTGCCTGTATCGATGCAGTTCTTGTGGTCAAAGATAGCATTGTGATCTACTGAAAAAATGAAACTATTTTGATTTTAATCAGTTTAAAACGTTATTTTTCGCATCCTAAAAATCAATACTTAACTTAAGTATTTCTTAACTTGAAGGAGGCATTGTAATTCCGGGCCTTGGTCTCCATTGGCTTATAAGAAGTCAGATTTTTAAATTTTGAACTTATTTTACGTCCAAGTGTTTATTGGTGCTCCCATTGTGTGTGGGGGGGTGTAGTGCGGTTCTTGGTGCCCTTTCTAGTTTCTAGCTAGTCGAGCTGGTTGCTTTAATTTAATTGTAATGTGGCTGTCTGTGTTCTGTGTCTAGTTCTCTTCCTCACGGTGCTTTGTGTTGGTCTGCAGTCTGTGATTGTTGCATTTCCTAGTCCTACTCACCTTCTTTTAGATCCTTGAATGAATAGCATTAAATCTTTCACTGTTTATCTAAATGGGTGTGTTAAATCGTAACTGATCACCTGCGCTCGTGAAAAAAGTTTGATGCTTGTAACTACTCGCATTTTCTCGTATCAACTCATACCTGCTCGCAAGTCATTTGTGACAGGCATTGATCAAAGGGCACAGAAAGAGCGTCACAGATCAGAGCAGACCGTACCAGATCGCAGCACATCTCAACAGAGCGTGGGGGTTGCCTTGTCCAAGACTGATCCCGATCATCACGATTGGGAAGCATGATTAGATGCGTTTTGTGGTGTTTTGCTAAGATGCAATAGGATCTGATGCGCTGGTAACAATTGAAAATTAATCGTGCTAATCTGCGATCAACACGATTACCACAATTGACACCAAGGTTAGACATGAGCTGATACTGATACCAGCTCAGCGATTAGTCCACGATAAAGACCACGATTCCAATTGTGGCGCTGATCGTGATAGTGGGAATGCCGCATTAAACATCACATGCTTCGAATATGATAGGGTTGATTTATTCATACGAATGTAGACCAATGTAACTACTCAGTACATGTAGCTGTATTCGTAGGGTTCCCTCTTATACATCTACCACGCCAGAGAACCACTGTACTCGAACAGTGCAGTCACCGCGTTGTGGCTGCAGTCAATGAGTGCACAAAATAGTGTACCTAGCTGTTAAAAAGGGTAGTATTTTGGTCAATATTGTACTTCTGAAAATATCCATCACAAATTATTGTCACTTATAAATCCAGCTGTGTATCTGCTTAACAAAAATTTTGTGGGTTGAGTGATAGTTGCTACAGCGCCAGAGTTATGCCATAAATGTGATTATTTCCTGAAAAAAGGGATGAAAGAAATTTTTTGCTTATGTTCTGGAATTTATACTTTAAACAGCTAGGTACACTTTTTTGTGCACTCATCAACTGCAACCACCACATGATGATTGCGCTGTTTGAGTACAGTGGTTCTTTAGCGTGTTTACGGAGTATCTCAGTTCGACAGTAGTCGTAATTGGTACATAAAGCTATGCCTTTTTGGACAATCAGTTTGTTGACGTAATATTTGCTTCCAAAGGATTATCACTTTAAGAATATTTGTGACCTTGACCTAGGGTGTTGGTAACATTTAAGTGTTATGTGTGACACACCCTAATGCTGAGTAATAAGCATGTGAAGATATCATGATTTTGGTCCAACCTTGTAGGAGATATGGCTCGGACACGAAATCCAGGATTTCAGAGTACCTAACATCTTTGAGCCAAGGTTTGACTTTGACCTTGGGAGTTGGAGGCTATTTGTAATGCACGACACACCTTAATGCTTTGGGTTATTGTCACGCGAGGTTATCATGAATAATATCTAATTTTGTTGGAGATAATGTTTTACTTTAAGCAAAAAAGGGTAAAAGATTTCCCTATGGATTCCAGTCTGTTTGTCCACAGGTACGCAGACTATTTCAAATGTCACACAATTTTCTCAAAAGGGTCCAATAAGAACAAAAACGCACAGACTAAAAGAACATATCTTTGTACAGAAAATAAAACCTGCTCATTACGTCTGCTGCATACATGTATATACAAATGCACTTCAGACTGATTTTATCACGAAAACAAACACCATGAACCCTGATCTGACTGCTCCCTTACGGACAGTCTGATCTGGGAATATAGTGTTTGCAAATGAGCTACCAAAGAGCAAACATCTAGGCTGCTCTGAGTCTTTTATTGGCATAAAGTCAATTGTTGATTTGCCAGGACACAAAAGGAAGACTGGCGGCGGATGGAATCGAACAAACCTATAGTCCTTAAACCCATCTTTGATCAGTAGGAGGCTAAAAAGGGCTAGAAATCAACTGCCAATTCTCAGTACACCAAATTTAGACACTATGCATTACCCAGTTCACCTTTTCCCAATCCCCAGTACCATTTTCGAGACTAACTGAGCCATATCTTGGTCAAATTACAACCTACGAGACTGAAATTTTCAGTATTGATATTCAAATGCCATTGCAAAAGATTGGCCGATTCAGAATTTTAAAAGCTTGCTTACTTGGTTCAATACTATTCCTTTTTTGGGAGAGGTGTCTACATTTATGTGTGAGCATGACGTTCATTTTGTGATTTTCACCATCATGTGCAGTGTTTGATAGCAAACCATGTATGAAATTTGCTAAATATCTATTAGGGACTCTAAATTGCCACCTGCCAAGTGCCAAAAAAAATTAAATAGTAGAAATTTCAGATTTACTTGCCTTCGTTGTGTGTATTTTCTTGCTTACAGCGTAAACATCGGCTCATTTTGTAGCAATATCCGGGGTACGTTTCCACCCATTGTTAAAGTGGTTCAATATTCTGTTGTTAATCAAATTTTCATTATTATTCACATCATGTGTGAAAATATCAGAACAATATCCTTAGTATTATGCAAAATACAGCTTTTTCAATTCAAAAGGATCAAAACCGAAAGTCAGAAAAATTGGAAGTTAGGCTCAAGGTTGCATCTCAGTGGGACAATATTAATTTCATTTGTCATGCTGAACAAACGCCAATTCATAGTAAGAAATGCATGAAATTCACGGTGGGCCAGACTTCAGACTAAATGACCTAGTAATAAAATTTTAATCGGTGGGTCCGATGTTTGTCTTCGGCTGGGCCCACCGTGGCTAAACTGGGGATTTTTTTTTAGCTCTGGCTATCTGTGAGTTGAGAGCCCTTTTCTTTGTTTCATCATTGGATTGATACATTGGCAGAATCTAGGGCAAATATTTGGCAGTAAAATTAATTAAAGCTCACAGTTTTGTGGGAATTTATGTTTTGTCCTTGTTTTGTTGTGCATTACTTAGTGTCGTTCCTAGTTTTGCAATCAACTCACTGGGGAAGAGAGAGCTGGTTGCTTTACTTTAATTGCCTTTTTAATGCCAATTGACTGTCAGCGTTCTGTGTCTCTTCCTCGCGGTGCGGTTGGTTGGTCTGCAGTGTGATATTTCCTGGTCATACTCACTATTTCATGTGGTTTTTGTCAGTTCAATTTTGAAAATCCACACTGTACATAAGTACCATCAGCAGGGCAGTGATGTAAGCTAGCAGCCTGAATAAATCTTCTACAATGGCCATCCTGCTACCCCGATCGAAAACCAGGAAATTACAGGAAAGCCTCTTGCATGACCCTGGCACCGGATACTGATTAATCTACGTTCACCATGGGTCGTGCACATTACAGTCAGTTGATATTAACATAGGGGCCACGTCAAGAGAAACCCGGTCTTCAGTATTTTTGACCTGGTTATACACAGACTCGACTGTTCAGTAACACAGAATAGCTAGAGTCTGGATCAAGTGATGCTATTATACGTTATATAAAGCGAGTACAACTGACGCTAATCACATAAGAGTAAGATTAGTAGAGACAAAACGTGAAAAAAGTCGTACCGACGTCTGACGCTAATCACATAAGAGTAAGATTAGTAGAGACAAAACGTGAAAAAAAGTCGTACCGACGTAAATGCGACGTCATGTGGTTATAAGGGTAGTGGTAACGCACTTTGAATTTAGACCTTGATACGAGAAAACCTGTCTGGTTTCTGACCAAGTTCTACCCAAACCGGCCTTCTCAGCTAGAAAGACTGGCTATAAAATTGAAAGTTCGCTTGTAGCGCGTTTAGATCCCAGGGGGTACTCTGATATTTTCATACATACGTAGGCTCGGGTTATTCTTTTTGGTTAAAAATTTTGAATTTCGATATTTTTGGGGGTTTTCAGAAAAATAAATATTTTTTGGGGTATGAAGTTTTTTAGGATATTTTTGGGGGTCATCACAAAATTGGGTTATATTTAGGGGTTATTTCTATGCATTTTGGGGTCTTTTCTTAAGGTCAAAGTACAGAATGGGGGATATTTTTAAGGTTGCTAAAATTTCAAATATTTTTTGGGGTGCTTGAAATTCCTGATTTTTTTTAGGAACGGTAGATGCTGGGCTCGAGCCTACGTAAGAAGAAAAATGAGAGTACCCCCCTAGGGTTTAGATATAGTACTTCCTAAAGAAAGAATAACAAAGGCGCTGATCAGACTGCGCGGATGTTGTTTGCAAACCCCAAAGACAGGTTTTCTCGCGTTTAGGCCCATTTGTAAGCATATGTCTGTATGTATTTTATGTCATCCTTCTGTTATTTTTCTCTGTTTTCAGACCCAAGAATTCGAGACTATTTATTCGTGAAAAATCCTGTACCACCCGCTCTCATACTTCTAGCCTACCTGCTATTTATATATTGGGGTCCAAAATGGATGAAAAACAGAGAACCATTCGTTATGAAAGAAGCCATTGTAGTTTACAACTTCGGTCTGGTTTTGCTGTCTGCGTATACTCTCAGTGAGGTAAGCTCCCCCAACCCAAACCCACCCCCAACCCCATGTCTTTTTCATCTCCTGAGGCCTCGACTATAATTTGTGTTGCAACGTATTGTCATGTGTCCACTTACCGTCTTCGACTTAATATGCGCACTGCACACGTGACTTTTTTTCGATGTTCTGTACCCACTTTTGATAACAGTGTAGATTCAGATCAGCTGGCTTCTTATGAAGCCAGCTGATCAGGAAATTTATACAGAAGAGAAGCCTTATGGCAAGTCAATTCATAAAGGAGAAGAAACTTATATCTATGATGTCATAGTTGTAAGCCTTATCAAAAGTCCAGTTCACAAAACCTATCCCCTGTCAAACCCATAAGTGAAAATGAGCTATTGTGTTCACTTGGCCGACAAACTTATTGCTGATTCAATACTTAGATCAACTCTGTTAATTTTGTTCTGTAAAACAGATGCCAATTTTCATCAGTGAGCAACATTTATACTTTAGCTGGCTGCCTATTCTAGGTATACAACTTCGTTGCCTGGCCTCAGCACCGATCTATGATACCACTGGCCAGTCTCTGTTACACTTTATCCTGGTCACTGCACCAAAATGTGGCAACTCTACTTCATTTTGGGTGTAAATGAAGTGTTTGGTCTTGTTCTCAGATGTTTATTGTTATGGTATTATGTTTCTTCAACAATATCAAGCAGGACATGAGGTAGTGATATGCGATATCTTGGCCCCATGGTTCATGATATGGGTCCATGACCTTAGGTCTTTCTGACCAAAGAATCATTTGAAATTGTCTAAACATGTTTTGTCTTTAAAATGGTGTAAGTAGATTTTAAAGCAACGTCCTTCTGTGAAGTTATAGATTCATTTCAACTAAATAATTAATTTTGCTAAAACTGACCTACACCCTTAAGAGGTAAGAACTGACAATGTTACCGGTTTTGAATTTTCATGAAATATAAACCATCTGATCAGGATCCACACTGTTTACCACTCTGAATGAAAAATACATGCTTACAACTGAAATGCTGCTGGTTACCAGGAAATAAAGTGAGGAGGAGTGTAGCACATAAAAATATTCAGCATGACAGGGGTTATAATGAGCCAATATACTCAAAAAAGCACAAATAACTGGTGCTTTGTTTGTTTGATTTGATTCTTTACGTCCCATCAACAATCTCTCAGTTAACTAGAGATGAGTCTTCCTGTGTTGAACCAAATAAGCTAGGATTAATGTGTCCTGCTTAAGGACACAACGCAGTGACGCCGATGAGGCTCGAATCCGAGGCCCCTCGGTCTCGAGTCAAGCTCTCTACCACTGAGCCACTGCGCTCAATAAACAGACGTAGGATATGCGTATACATTAGAAACGGCTCGGATGAGACTTGCTTACTGTTTTAAAAGTTACTGACTGCGGCTCAATGGTAGGGTGTTAGACTTTAGGTCGAATGGTCGCGGGTTCGAGACTCACCGGAGGTACTGCGTTGTGTCCTTGAGCAAGACACATTATCCTTTTCTCAGTACTGGTTGAACCCACAAAGACGGGTAATGGTTCCGACATCATGAAAAAGTGTTGACTGTGACGTAAAGAATCAACACAATCAAATACATACTAATTGTTCAATACATGTCTTTGATGCACCATTTTACTTTTAAGGGATCATGGATTGGAAGTCCAAAATTAATATTACTATTCTGTCATTGGAAATTGTTTTTGTCTTAACAAACAACACCTACATGGATAATATAAATGCGGCATTTCATCTGGGTCTTCACTGTTTGCCAGAGTACCAGTCTACATAGTTCCAGTCAACAATGAATTAATCTATTTCAGTTTCTCCTTGGGGGCTGGTTATTTGACTACACCCTGGGATGTCAGCCTATGGACAGTTCATATTCACCTAAAGCTCTACAGGTAGGAAGCTGTCAGTGAACAATTTATTTGGGAGTGCAGTGGCTCAGTGGTAGAGTGCTTGACTCGAGACCGAGAGGCCGCGGGTTCGAGCCTCACCGGCGTCACTGCGTTGTGGTCCTTGAGCAAGACACATTTATCCTAGCTTAGTACTGGTTCAACCCAGGAAGACTCGTCCCTGTTTAACTGAAAGATTGTTGATGGGACGTAAAGAATCAAATCAAACAAACAAAACAAAACACTTTATTGAAGTCATCAACGTTATTTCACACTAGAGGGCCGCACGGACCCTAGGGACAGTTGCTTCTCGAGGGTGGTCCGTACCAGTGTTTCTAAGGAAAACGTCAGACCTGGCCTCATAGCGCAGTCGGTAACATGTCTGGCAACAGATGCGAGTCTGACTGCAGATCCAGGGGTCGCGAGTTCGATCCCGGCCCGGTCCCATACTTTCGTGGAGATTGATCATGAAATAATTTCTACGGTCATTCTCCTCCATTCCGCTGAATCATTCAAGAAGGGTTGTTGTAAGTTACAAGCGAAAGTATGTGCACGAAGTAGTTCAAGCTTGCCCACGAAAAAGTGTGGCTAGGTGAACTGACCGTCCCGCAATGACCATAGCTGTTGACTTGGGACGTAAAGCAACAAACAAACAAACAAGACCTGGCCTCGAGGTTATATTTTTTTTTTCTTGCTCAACTCAACTGAACACGAAATTTCAATTGCTCATTAAAACTAAAATACAATTTACCGACAAATAAGGAAGTTTCTTGCATTAAGTCTGTCAGATGTATTTATCATGCTGAACCATCTGTGAAACTGAAATAAAATTACGTAAGAAAAATGTTTATGCTACATGAATACTTTTACTGTTTTGCTATCAAAGTCATATAATTATACCATTGTAGATGTGGCAACAAAGCTAAACGCCTTTAAATTGATTTACATGTACTTATTCAACCCTTACCAATTTTAGCGTGACATATCTCGTGATGTGCAAGGTCACACTGATGCAGATGATATAAAATAGTTCTACCATGATTGTCCACCTGTACGTAAGATATTCCACTCGCTAAAGCTCGTGGATTATCTCCACGTACATCCTGACAAGCCATGGTAGAACTATTACCTTTTCATTCATTATTTTGTTTATCACATGACTATAGCGTCTGGGGGTGATATAACGCCATGCAATAA
Organism: Loripinus fragilis; assembly: GCA_964019695.1. Lineage (NCBI taxonomy): Eukaryota > Metazoa > Mollusca > Bivalvia > Lucinida > Lucinidae > Loripinus > Loripinus fragilis. The sequence goes on along the minus strand of OZ026514.1, from coordinate 108,794,119 downwards.
AATTGATAAACAACTAGTGGTTTACAGATTTTGTGGGAAACGTTATGACGTCCATGACAACGTTGCGTACATAACGACAAAAGTATAACGTTTTTACGGCAGAAATGAGATTTCAAAATATTCTTAATGGCATAAGATAAATAGAACATAATGTTCGTGCTCTTGAATTATTTAATTTATAAAACTCGTTGGGAAAAAGAGATAAAATGCGCGGCAAGCCTCGCATTTTATCTCTTTTCCCCAGCTCGTTGAATAAATTCAATAAAACAAGAGTACTCATGTAAGATTCTCTATTTATTTGAACCAGTTCGTGAGATTCATATGCGATGCATAACAAAATATCATGATCTGAGAGGTTATAAACTTGAGTTCATTCTCAAATTCAAAATAAAGTGTAATGATTGGCTGCTTGTGGGCACGTGTCCACAAGCAGCCAATCGTTGCGCTTTATTTTGAGTCTGAGACTGTACTTAAGTTTATAACCTCGGGCCCCAGCTCATTTATCTTTTCATTTATTGCAGATTGTTCATGCTTTATGGTTATTTTACATAACAAAATTTATAGAACTTCTAGACACGGTGAGTTAAACCATTAAGGAAATGGTTTACATATAAGCTTAATGCCTACTGTCAGATCCTGAATATATTGAGATTGTATATATATGCCTACATGCAAATTATCTGAATGAAATATTGTTCAAATCAAAAGCCATTAAAGCACAATTAAACTTCTGTCACAGGTAAAGACGTCAAGTATTTATTTTGGTGTGTTTTTGTTTTGCTTCATGCATGTTACTACAAAACAAATCTCTACAGGTTGTCTAAAAACCATGGTCCTTTTAGAAATAATTGTAATATATCTAATTTTCATAATATGACAATGAAACTTTCCAATTCATTCTTCATTTTGAATACTCTTTAAAATGTTACATGTTTATGGTTGTCATTGGTTATTATAAACTTTATTGTCCTTGATTCTCAATCATGTTTTCATCAATTTTTAAAGATTTTAATGTTCCTGAAAAATCTTCTTTTAATTTACTGTTGAGTCCTTATCCTTGCTTTATCTCCTTGTTATATCTTGATTTATATGTTTTAGGAGATGATGCATTGATAAGTTAGGGGTCTTTCATGCAAACCAAATATCTATGTGTCTTGATCCACATCTGAATTAAGGGTGAGGTTGGCGCCGTTAAACCGGTTAAGCCCTCCAGTAAAATGTTTTACTGACCGTTCCAAGGCGGTACTTCTTTTGTGGATCTTTTATGTTTTTGTTCTGTCTTGTGTTTGCTATGTTTTTGTGCGCGTCTGTTTATATGTGCTTCGTGGTCACCTGCTGGGAAAGGGCTGACCTCTTGGCTCTCGTTTGTGGTGTCTTCTGTGAGTTTGTCACTTTCCCATTGGTATCCTGGGTCAGGTGTGGTACTTGATTGTATCGATTCCTGATCTTTGCAACCTTACTTACTTTGGGGCAAGAAGGTCATAGATTCAATTAGCATTGTTCTTAACTGTGTAAACAGTATTTTTCTTATAGAATGTATACAAAAATGAATAGATTGCTATCTTTTTTAGTAAAACTCTTTGGAGATTTTTAATGGCATTCAACAAGGGGACAGGCATGTTTGGTCATATGACAATACTTTTAGGGGAAGAACTTCACTTTATTATCTCTGCTTCACTACGTTCATTGGGATCATTTTAATGGGAGGCAATTAAGTTTAGGATCTCTTGTGATTTTCAAATAAGTTATTATATGATAGTTACTTAGAAACATGTCATATACTAACTGGAAGAAACAGATTTGTTTGAGAAAGAATGTTAATTGCAACGTTTGGCTGTGTTACAAAATAGTGCTGTCTGAAGTGCCTTGTTTGGAAATGAGTCGGTGTTGGCATGTGAGTGATGTCTGAAGTGCAAGAAAGACAGAAAGTCAGCCTCAAAATCCTGAATTAGGCAGATTCGTATGGCTTCTTTGATTTAATTTCAGTTTATCTAAAGGCAATTGACCAATTCAACTTGAAATTGTTAATATGTATAGGCATACTGAATGTTTTAAGATTTGATGTTCAAAAATTCAGGAATTTGGAAAATGTTAACTTTCACCCGGCTTCTCCATAAAACCACTTTCGGTTGAGCCTTCGGGAGTGTCCGTCATAAAATAAACATACAAATCATAACCCCTCCTGGCCCAGTACTGGTTACTACCCATGGAAAAGCCACATTTTTTGTGAATATGAGGAATGCAGTGGATCAGTGGAAGAGTGTAAGACTTGAGATTGAGGGGTCGCAGGCTCTAGACTCAACGGAAGCACTGTGGTGTGTCCTTGAGCAAG